>LPNX010533283.1:0-287395 GCA_001517045.1 Pseudotsuga menziesii | reverse complement strand
CACCAAGTTGTAATCAAGGATTTTAAAGATCCTAAGCATGTCCTAGATACTATAATTCTTGATGATATTACCAGGTTGTACAAATTTAACAACTTTGGGTCATCAACTTTTCCTTCAATTTTTGTTGCTCATAGTGATAACTTGAGCAAACTTTGGCATGATCTATTTTGACACTTAAGTTATCGCTCATTGAAAAAACTATGTAAATACAATATGGTGACAGGTATTCTGATGGTATCTTGCGGGGATGGTGTCTGTTCTAGATGTGTACTCGAAAAACATCATCGGGATAGTTTTGAAAAACGTGCCTCTTGGCATGCCTCAGTTCCCTTGTAGCTTGTGCATAGTGACTTGTGGTGTCCTCTTCCATCTTCTTCCTTTTCTGGTTTCAAATATTTCTTACCATTCATTGATGATTACTCCAAACGCACTTTGGTTTATTTCCTAAAACTTAAGAGTGAAGTATTTAACATGTTCTTGTACTATAAGGCTCTTGTTGAAAAATAATATGGTCATCGAGTTCTTAAGTCAATATCTGATAATGGAGGAGAATATGTTAACAACAAGTTTAATAGTTTATGCACTGAACAAGGAGTCCAACAACAGCACACTATTCCATATATACCACATCAAAATGGTGTATCTCAACGAAAGAACTGCACTTTAAAAGAAATGGATAATTTTATGATCCAAGCTAAGGGACTAAGTCTTCAATATTGGGTTGAAGCCATAAATTGTGCAAATTACATAGTTAATTGCACCCCTACTAAATATTTACAAGGTATCACACCGGAATAAGCGTGGAGTAAAACCAAACCATATGTAAGTCACTTCTGTGTGTTTGGTAGCGAAGTATGGGCTCACATTCCAGATGAAAAATGGAAAGCATTGTAGCCTAAAAGTGAAAAGTGCATATTTGTTGTATACTCTAAACATGTAAAAGGTTATAGACTTCTTTAGCCACATTCTCATGATATAATTATTAGAAGAGATGTAAAATTTGATGAAAATATCTTGTCCTATGAGCATAATTTGACGTTTGTGACATCTTTGGCCTATGAGCCTGATTCAATTCTTGTACCTTCTTCTACTTCCAACATCCTTGATATATTTCCAACTCTAGTTTCTAATGATGACAGTGAGGATGAGAATCCACCTTCGCTTGTTCATTTTCCTCCAATTACACCAGCACAATTGCTTCTTTGATGGGTTCCTTCAACATGTTAAGTAGTTGGTGATATTACCAATGATCCTAAAGATCAACATCGAACATGTTCTTAGTTCCAACGAGCCTCTTCTCTTTTGGCTCAAGGTTTAGAGAATCATGATCCATAGAATTTTACAGGAGCTTCAGGGAATCCATATTGGAACGTAGATATGGATGAAGAATATAATTATTTAATGGAAAAGGATACTTGGGATCTTGTACCTCTTCCAAAAGGAAGAAAACTTGTCAGATGTAAATGGGTCTATAAAACTAAGTATGCATAAAATGGAAGTGTTGAAAGACTTAAGGAAAGGTTAGTTTCCAAAGGTTTCTCCCAAGTTGAAGGGATTGACTACAATGAAACCTTTTCTCCTGTTGCAAAAATGAACTCCATCCACCTTGTTCTTTCCATTACAACCTTACATAAGTGGGAAGTCCATCAAATGGATGTCAAGTATGCATTCTTACATGGTGATTTGCAGGTGGAAATTTACATGGAGAAACCTCCTTGATATATTTAGAATGAATATATCCTTGTATGTTTCCTTTAAAAATACTTATATGGCCTTAAGCAAGCTCCTTGAGCATGGTATTCCAAGTTGGATAGATTTCTACTTGACACTAGTTTTTCTAGATGCCATTCCAACTCCAATGTCTATACCAATAAAGTAGGAAACCATCTCAACATCCTTGTTCTGTATGTTGATGATCTTATTCTTATTGGTAGTGACCCTAATATTTTAGCCCATGTGAAATCCAGTCTTCAGAAATTTTTTAAAATGTCATACTTAGGGGATTTGCATTATTTTCTTGATCTCCAACTCTTGAAAAACAAACAAGGAATATTTCATGCTTAGTATAAGTATGCTTGTGACCTTCTTCATCACTTTCACATGGAATATTGTTAAGCATTCCCTTCTCCCTTCTACTCTGAAGTCAAAGTTTTTTCCACTTGCACTTCACTTGAAGTATATGCCACATTGTATTGTCAGCTTCTTGGTAGTCTCCTATACTTGACTCATTCATATCCTAATCTTTCCTTTATCGTTGGACGTGTTTCCTGCTATATGAAAACACCCCATGAAATTCACTCAAAAGAAACAAAAGGATTACTTCGATATATTTGGGGTACAATTCAGTATGGATTCATTATAGTACAAGAGGGGATCCTTTGTTGGTTGGTTTCACCGATTCAAATTGGACCAGATATCCTAATGATCAAAAGTCTACGGCAAGTTATGTTTTCAGTCTGAGATCTGGACCTGTCACTTGGGCTTGTAAGAAACAAGCTCTTGGTCTTTCTTCAGTAGAAGCAAAATATCGAGCTGCAGTTAATGCCATCCAGGAAGCTTTATCGCTTCTACCTATCCTTTTAGAGTTTGGATTCGAGCAGAAGCAACCTACTCCACTTTGGTGCGACAAGCTCACCAAAGATCCAACTCAACATCAATGCAGAAAACACATTGAGAGACATATGTACTTCATCAGAAATCTTGTTCATGATCACATTATTGAAGTGCTATTTTCCCATAAAGATGATCAAGTTGCAAACATATTCCCCAAGTCTCTTATAGAAGCAAAGTTTTCCAAAATTCTATCTATGTTAGGAGTTCACAAAATTGTCATTATGGGAGGATAGGCTCTAATACCTCGTTCCTTCTCCTAATAATGTCACTTTTGTAATCCTTCAATCCTATCTCTAGTTATTCTTAAGGGGGGTTGTTAGGATATTTAGACACTTGGGAGTTATTTAAGATTAACTTGTTATAATATATCCATTATGAAAAGTGTGTTTCTTTAGTATGGATTTGTAAATATCTAATATGCCAGTCACAATATGTTCTAGACATAGAGTGATCTGATAGTTCATATTCTCTTAGATCATAAATACATATGATCCATGGCTTAGCACTCGATTGGTCCATGATATCTATTTAAAAAGTATGGAGGGTCATTGGATAGTATATCGATTATGAGAAACTCATTTGTAACTTTGTTTCTTTTGCATAATAAACTGCCTGAAGTAGCTATTTGGCTCAGGTCGTGGAGTGTTTCCCTTTCGAGGGTTTAAACCACATTAAAACATCAATGTGTTGATTTGTTATATATTTGTGTGAGTTGATGCTCTAGGTGTTTGGTCTTTTGGAAGTACAATGTGTACCCGAACAATATTCACATAACATCAAAACATTCACAATATAAACTAAGAAATGGAGTTGGAAGCACCCTTAAATAAGCCTTAAGTGACTTGTTGAGCAATTCCTTCACCTATTGATCAAGTTTCCACTTGCAAACCCCAACCCTAATCCATTGATGCACCTTCCATGACGAAAATATCAAGTAAGATGCTTTGGTAATGTTTCCTTTTTTGTTCCCTTCAATCCAAAGTGGAAATTGCGCCCCCTTTAAGTGAAATTTCCCTTATTAGAATTTTAGATGTTTCCTTGCAAGTATCTTCTCATCAAAATAGAAATCGTGCCCTCCGTTGGACAAATTTTCTTTCTTTTGCACTAACTCCTTTTCTCGCACTTTCTACTTTTAAAACTACTGGATTTACCTTGTTTTTGGCAATTTCTATTGTTTTCTAACTATTTTCTTTTGCTAGTTTTCTGATAGTTTCTATTTGTCATCCAAGGCAAGATGACTTGCCTAATTCACCCTCTTGACATAGCAACTCATTTCCACATGCATTATTTGCATAATACTTAAATAATGACATAAAAATAATCTAGAATTGGAAACAAACTTAGTACATGCCTCCTTAGTAAAAGCAAATTCCCTAGGTAAATTAATTAATTCAACTTTTGAGCCCTTAGGTGTTTGGAAAGGTCAACGCTTTTGATGTTCATTAAGGAGGAGACATAATAACATGTTACCAATACATGTAACAACACATATTGACATTATGATTAGTGTATTAGACATATCCTCCTAGTTGATTGTGGATAGGTTATCAATTAAGTGTAACAATCACATATTAACCACATTTTGATTATTAATGACTTTTACATTGTGCCATTCTGTAAGATGATGGGTTTATTCTTTATATATAATAAAATAAATTTATCGTTTTATTGTATTTTCAAATGTTATAAAATGATGTGTTGCTAATTAATTGTTAATATATAGAGGAATTATATTGTTACACATAACATAGGTGTAATACTTTGAATAACAATGCATTAAATGCATAATTAAAAGAAAATTTTCAAATAAAAATTTATGACTTCAAGATGATTAATTGAAAATTTGTTAAAAAAAAAATTAATAAAAATAATGAATATCGGTATGCTGCATTCTTTTGAAATCATTAAGTGGCGCATTCCATAAAAATAAATGTCGGTGCATTTAATCTCTAAGTTTGGCTTTGGAGCTCCGCGATGGATTTTTTCGAAATCCTAGTGTTGTGTCTGGTAAGGTTACTGTGTCTGAAATTCCACTTATCATTGGGGTTTAGTGTTTGATTTCAATCCATTGGCACTCCTTGCTGGGTCTTTGGTATGGTGACTATTTTTCTGCGGTCAGGGGGTGTTTTTTGTTGGTATTTCTTATACTTTTCTGATCTGTCACGGGTTTGGTTGTGGAGCCTCACTAAGGGTCGGTGCTTCTATTCTTGTTTGTGTGTGATGCTTTAGTTCATTTATGCTATTCCTGGGGTAAGTTATTTTTGTCTTACTCGATGATATGGGGTGACGTGACTATCTCCTGGTGTTTTTTATGGTGTCAGTGTCATGAGTGTTGGCAGCTTCATATCTACTGTGCTCCTTTTTTTCACTCATCTGACTTTTCTCATATTTTTTTACATGGGTTTTGTGTTTCATTATATTTTATGGGTTTATTCTCTTGATTAGGTCTTACATGAGTTAAGTCTATTTGGTTACACACCTAGCACCAACCTGTAGTTTAAATAGTGGAACTTTTCTGTGATCTTTTTTGTCTTCTTTGTTTTTCTGGGGTTTTTCCGTTGCTGGTGCGTGTGGTTGGTTTATCTCCGGTGCCCCTGTGGTGGGTTGTTTGGATGAGGCCTTACCCGAATCACCTGTTGGGTTTCTGAACTAACCCTAGGTTAGTATATACTGTTTGAAATGGATTCTTGCACATGTCAGTGTTTTTCATGAAAGTGGAGAAACTTCTCTTATGGATGGTTCACACTTGGTGGCACGTAAACGTTTGACTTTACATGCGGGTGGAAGTCATGCATTTTTTTACTCTCATGGGTCCAAAGTGGTTCCCAAGAATGTGTTTCATTTGGCCATTGACAAGGTTAAACCTGGGTGTACTCTTTGCATGTTGGGTGGTGATGTTACTCTTGCTATGGTATCTGGTCTGTCTCAGCGAGCACTCATTGGGAAATTTGAATATGTGTAGCCTCATCAACCTAATATCATAGCATGGGTAAGGGATGTTTGGAATCCCATGCTTAAAGCAATTTTGAAGGTGGTGACACTGGTGAATGGGTGGGTTTTGTTTCAATTCTTGTCAGTTGAGAACATGGTTGTCATAGACTCTCAGTACTGAATTTTGGGGGTTGGCTCTCTGGTTTTGAGTTGGTGGCATGTGGGTTTTGACCCTCGAATGGAGAATCCTCTCCGTCGCCACTTATATTG
This sequence comes from Pseudotsuga menziesii, assembly GCA_001517045.1. NCBI lineage: Eukaryota > Viridiplantae > Streptophyta > Pinopsida > Pinales > Pinaceae > Pseudotsuga > Pseudotsuga menziesii. The sequence continues at coordinate 281,581 of LPNX010533283.1, read as the reverse complement.
GGTTTTGTTTTCAGACTTTTCGATACAATGTTGGTCTTTGTAGGATTTTATGGAAATGACAAAACTATTTTCACACTCTTATCCTTACGGAGAATGAACATCTTCTTGGTGGCAACAATTCTACTCCTTGTATGCTTATTGATATTGATGTCTCTAAGGGTCTTCCTATGGAACTATAAATTATTTGGGAGCAAGGGTTAGTCATTCAACAACTAGATTACTGGAAAGTCTCCTTTTGATGCCACCTCTGTCGAGAAATGGGACACTCTAAGGTGGTATGTTATATGCAGGGAGGTGCATCTATTGGTAGGCCTTATGTTCGTTTTGATGAGAATACCATGGCATATGAAAAAGAACTATGTTTTTTTCTTCCATTGGATAAGGCTTCGGTAAAGGAATTCTTGGGTAAGTTCAGTTCAAATATCCCTCTTCTTTTGAAATTCCTTATAGTTGTTGAAGATTTAGATTCTATTTCGGTAGTAAAAGAGGATGTTTTGATTTATGGTTATATGTCTAGCGATGGGGGGTCGTGGGATGTCCCTTCCTCGATCGTGGGTGGTGCTTCTGTTGAGGGGGTTATGGTGGTGTATTCTTCTAGGACATTGTCTGATTGTTCGGGTTTGGGTGTCAATTTTATGTGTCCTGTCAATTTTACACCACTCCCATCTACTTCTTTGGATTGTATTAATATTTCTCTATCCTCTTCTCTAGTTCGGGATGAGTCTTTGGTTAGTTCCTCATCTATACTGTTGGATAGAGGTTTTGTCTTTGCTAGAGAGGGTGGGGATTTATCGGGTTCCTCTCCTACGTTGCTTTTTATGCCAAATCTCGTCTATGCTCTAGCGAAATCTCTGGGTGTTGATATTCTTCCTCTCCCTCGGATGCATATTGGTTTTGTCATTGTCCGTAAATCTAAAAAGTAGGGTAAGGGGGGTATGTGTGGTCTTAAAGACGTTATCCATGAACAGTATTTGGAGTCATCTAGTGATGTTCATCTCTCTTCTATTGTTAGTTTTGATGTTGTACCACACTTTCTCTTGGGGCACTTAGAGCATGTGCAGCCTCTAGTGAAGTTTTATAATGAATTTTCTCTCTTTCAACATTCGGGGGCTAGGTGGGGGCCCAAAACATGCTGCGTTCAAATGGCTACTTGACTTTGTGTGTCTGGTGGTGGTTTTCTTACAAGAAACTATGTCCTTAGCTTTTGATGCTTGTTCTTTCTTTCTGTGACTGAGGCCTAGGTGGTTGGTCAGAGCCTTGGATTCATGTGGTAATTCTAGTGGGACTTTGGTGGCCTGGAACCTTGTGATGGTTAACCTTAGGGCATATCATACTTGTTCATGTTTACTCCTCAAAGGATGGCTGAAGGGGTTCGAGTCACGAATTTATGTGTTAAATTTTTATTGTCCTTACTCCCTTTGTGGCCCATTCTGGGAGAGGATCTAATTGTCAGGTATACTTTCTCTTCCTAATCTTATTTTGGTGGGGGATCTTAATTTCACATGGTCTGCTAAGGAGGTTTGGGGTTCAGGGCGTGAATCCGATCCTTTGTCTGATTTTTTTCATGATTTATTTGATAATGCTAAGTTTATGGATATTGCCTCGATGATCTTGTCGCCGACTTGGTCGAATGGGCGATGTGATGGTGTGAGTATTGCTAAAAGACTCGATCATTTTTTTCTGTTAGATTCTCTGTGTGAAGCCTTCGGTCATTACCATAGTTGGAACTATGCTACTGGATCTTCTGATCATAAAACCATTGTATTATAGATCAATTTTGATAAAGTTAAGACCCAGTATCCTTTCAAATTCAATTCTTCTTGGCTACAGGTTGAGGACTTTAATGCTCTGATTAAATCTCTGTGGGTAAAATTATAATCTAAGGTCTCATTACACTTCTGGCCATTGAAGGCCCTTATGTTCAAGTTGGAGAAGCTTCTCCCTATGATCAAAACTTGGTGTTAACACTCATAATGTACCGAGGTTACAAAAGGTAAATCCCAAAGGTAACAACAAAAACCAATTCAGAAAGAAATTGGCTTTCCTTTCCAGAGAGGGATCTCTCAAATATGAATTTAACAAGGCCAGATATAAAAATAACCACTTAAACATTATATAGATGGTTGAAATGATACACATAATCATTGGGCAATGGATTCGAAATACATAAAAATATCACAAGTTCGCATGCATGAGATTTCATCAAAGGAAAGATAACCACTCAATTACAGTAATTCATTGAGTTTAGGTGGAAAAGGAAGAAATAGGAACAGTCCATCAATATAGAGCATCATAAGATGAATTCCATATTAACTTTAGCAGAAACATTTATGAAATATCTGAAACAATATTCAGAGCAAAACAAGTATGAATTCCAACAATTCAACACTACGCTTCAGATACGAGGAAAACAAAATGGAATGTAAACACCGAAAAAAACAATCACATAAGAAAGAAAATACAGACTGCAATGTAAACAACACAAGAATATTTGATACCCTACATGCATTCAACTTTTTTGTTTCAAAAATTATCTGTCCTCAAAAACATTGATCCAACAAATGGGTTCCAACCCCCAATACATCAAGTAAATGCAAATATATACATAAATAATTTATTCCCAAGAAGATTTAATAACTGAATAATATGTTTAATCAATTTCTTTATAAATATATCCCTAACAACTAGGAATAAACTACTTTCTTTGATCCTGATAACAGATAATTTAATTAAAATCAACTTGGTGACAACAAGGCTCGAACAAGCAGCTCCATAGCGCGCAACACCTGTTTTCACAGATGAAGAATATACTTTGTTTTTCCGAATATTTCCACGGCTCTCCATTGTTCTGCGCTTGGGATGTCGTACTAAATCATTTCTTAGATAGACACTTCCAGATCCATATAGGTTTCATAAGACATAGTAGGTAGCCCTCCTTTGATGATCAGAAATTTCTGCAATATCTCGAAATCTTCTGTCAACTTGTCCACGATGACTTTTCCCGTCAGTCCCTTTACCAAGTCATCAAACTTGGAATGATCCATACTTCTTTGTACTAGCAGGCTATGATAATGTTCTTAAGAAAAAAGTATTCCTTCTTCGTCCTAGAAAGAGGGAAGGCCATCTTCAAACAATTCTTTAAAAGCATTCCTCAAATCATTAATATGCGAAGTCATCTCATAAGCCTTATCTTGTACTATTTTCATAAGATGATGTTTGTGAATGAACCTTTTCGACCACAGTACTATAGCCACTCTATTCTTGATTCCTATATCTTGTAGTTTTTGATAAGTTAATGAATTCAAGAAATTCAGTGCATTCTGAGCTGTACTTAGGGGCTTCCTCTCCATGGTCTCATTTACCAGTTTTAATCTCTGATTGGATAAATTAACCAATGCACTTTGGTCATCAATGAAATTCAAATAATGTCTAAACTTAGTAACCTCCACAGAAAATGTATCCCATATTATATGCTTAGATCCCTGAAGAGGCCCCTTTCCTGTATTCCTTTCTTTTAATTCATTAATCTTCTTTTGTAATTGACCCTTGTCATGTAATATTTTATTCTTGTTTTCAACCATTTTAGTCAACTCATATTTGATTTTCTCATTTTCTTCTTTTAATTCCCTTATCTCTACATCCTTCAAGCTTACTTACGACATGGGTACTAGTAAATCATTAGCAGAAAAATCACTTAAAGGCTTTTCAATATTTACAATGGTCAAATCTTCATCAGTAGGAGTCTGGCTCATTAATTCTTCCATAATCTCTTTTTCGTCATTCTGGTCTTTCTTTAACTGTGAAATTTGCATCACTAGCCGAGTTCGCTCTGTTTCCCATTTATTCTTTTCTTCTTGCAGCTTCATAGTTTTGCCTTTGTACTCCATCATTTCATGATGAATTTTATCTTTCTCCTCCTGCAATGCTAACAACTCTGATGATTGAACATGTTTGGAACTCGGGATTTTTAACTTCTTCTTTAGTACTTTAAGGGCATTATCTTTCTCTTATAAAAGTCTTTTGATGGCTTGTGTGTTTCCTGTTTCATCCCCCGAGCTTATGATATCTGCTTGCAATTTATTTATTTGAATTGAATTCGCCTTGTTCTCAACTTTCTCGTGCTTCAACTGGACTTCTAATTTATGAACAAAAACTTGCAACTTGTTAATTTTCATCGTGGCATGTAATAAATCTGAATAAATTATATCCCCTGTCTGTTTGTGCAGCTGTATTTTGTCAGGTACACTGATTTTTTCCAATCTTACTTCCATCTTGGCCACTTTTTTGTCACTTACCATAGCTAATTTTAAAGTGTTCCTCTCTACATCCTGAGTGGAAATCAAAGGATGTCTTTGTGCTACCCAGACTTCTCACTTATAGGAGTAGATTTTTAGTTTCTTCTAAGGACTGCCTCTACTTTTCTACATAACTAGTCGTGAATTCTGCTATAGATTTAAAAATTGAACTGGACTCTGCATTGTTTCCACTTTCAAAATAAAATTGGTTCATCTGTACTGACTTCTTAGGAATCAAAACTACTTTTTTCAACTCATCTAAAACTAATTCACTTGAAATTTTATCATCCTGAGATGTTTTGGTCTTCTTACATGAACTATCTTCATCTATTTCCATATTTTAAATCTCATAAAAACTTCTTTTAATTAAAACATTAAAACTTTCTGGCACTTGAGACGTTGTAATTGATCCACTGCTTCTACTCTCATTACTCCCTAGATTTTCCACAAAATGAGAGAAATTGGCTAGTTCCTTCAAACCCTCAACAACTTGGTGATCAAATGGTTTGTTTTTATTTGCTTGTTTCCTTAGAGAAATTATACGATAAGGATCATAATTGACCTTCTCTTCTTTTTGGAAATCCATGTTTCGCAATAATTTTTCCACAATCCCCAGGGCACCTTTGTTTTTAAAGATGAATGAACCAATTTTAAGAGGGAATTTGATATTGGAGGAATTTTTGAAGGCTCTGAAGTGCTCCTCTTCTGCATGTAATCTTTGTCTCATATATTCCACTGCAAAGATTCTACGGGTAAGGAACGCAGGTAGCCTATAAGGCTCTCCAGTGAAACCATACACTCTCAAAACTATAAAGTCTTTATACAAAACCCAATCCCCAATCTTGTCTTCTGGTGACGATTGCATCATAATATTCATTTCTTCAAACCCTCTGGGAAATACTTCATCAAATGGCAACTTATATATCTATGACATAATGGAATTCACAAATTCAAACATATTGATTTGCTTTGGCAGATCTGAAGAAAATATAGTAGTTAAGAATTGTAATTTAGTTACATTTGAACATAATAACATGTTCAACAAATATGATTGGTACTTGAAAAATCTGACCTTTGGGAACTCAACTAATTGGATATGAATAGCCTCTACTAAATATTCATCCAAACTGAAGAAATGGACCAGATGGGACTCAGAATCAAGTCTAACTGAACTCATTTTCAATAAGAAACCCAAGACAACCTCACTGACATGAATGTCACTATCTAGACCTAAAATATGACAGACCAAAGATACAACCAACTGGACTTCCTCTTTGAAGATGTGAATATGATATGGAAAAAAGAGACCTTCTAATGACTGAACTTCATTAAGAATACTAGACAAAAATTCACATTGAATTTCAGTTTTACAACCTCTGTATACTTCAGCTAAAACAGACTCATTCACAGACTCACCACTATCAGGGTAATTATCAGGAAAATTAAGGAATCCACGAATAGCTTTTGCATCAATCCTACACAATATCTTGGACATGGAACGACTCACAATGACTCTCTTTGAAGATGAGTAATTACTTGCACACCACTCGATGAATTCAGGAAAGGGTAAGGTCTTCTCAATGGTGAAATAATACAGAAATGACTTGCAAGGATTCAAAATGTCGTTCCCTTGTGAATTATACCGCCACAATCTTTCCTTAATAATTGATACATTTCCCACTGACAGGAATGGGTCATATACACCTCTATCTCTATCAACCAATAATTCTTCTCTTTCATCCAGGACCCGGTTAAGATCATTTAATCCTTTCTCTTTCTTCATAATAGAAAAATGACGATAATTCTGTGAATAAAGCTCAAGTGTTCAAAGCTTACCTTTGACTGTAACTGTAAGTACCCGAAGTTGACTACGAAAGGATGGTGGGAAGTCCCTTTCATTTATCCCAACATGCAAAATAAAAAATGATTTTTCAAAATAAGTCAACTTCACTTTATATATAGGTCTATTCCGGAGGCGCCCTCTAGCGGTTTTTCTTAAACAATTTTTCTCAGCGGAATGTACTATAAGCTGCCACGTGTATCATGTTTTTATTCCGCTACCGCCTTTCCACTTCAACTGCCATGCAACTCTACCCTCCTGATCTAATAATAACCGTTGATGAATACTCACTTTATTTTTAAGCCGTTGGATTAACTTGCACGTACACATTCTGCTGGGCCTTTTTGTTTTTAACAATGCGCAACTTTATGGAGCGGACTTCTTATCAGCCGTAGATTTTACTGACCTGATCTCATAACCGTCGATCCTCATTCCTTGTTAATTATCTCCACTTACCCTTATCTCCCATGCATCTCCACAGAGCGGATCTATTTTAAACCATTGATTTTCACATCCTTGTTCTATACCATTGGATTACGAGATAATTTCATCATTTATGAGCCCTTTTATCATACTTTTACATTGTCATATTTAACCAAAGTTCAAGTAACCATCATTTTTCTTCACCATGTTTCCTTCAATACTCTATAAGTTAGAAGTGGTTAACAATTGGCTCCATCTGGGGATGATATCCTCCCTGCGAGGTATCAAAGAACTCGTAGACCAGGTGCCTGTCTTTAATCTTTACATGATAGCTTCCAAAAAATTTACCTTTCTTGTTGATATATTTACTAGAAAGAAATGGCATGCCTCCTGAATCTTAGGGCTTTCACTGCAAGCTTGAAATTTTTTTGGCTCACCATCTGTATTGATTTCTAAAAGAAAATAAATATTTACAAACTTATGATACAATTTTTACCTTCCTTCTTAGGACAGGTAATATTTCAGAAATCTCCCATTGACAGGGTTACTATCCACCCCATTTGGATATTCCAAAAGAATTGCATTTTTCCCTCTATGTCCAGCAATAACATAAGGACCTACCCATATATGATCAATTTTTCCATGTTTATCTTGTTTGGGAGCATCCCACTTCAAGACCAAGTCATCAATCTTAAACTGTTCTTCCTTCACCCTTTTGTCGAAAGTACTTTTTATCTTTTCTCGATGCAATTGCACTTTATCATAGGCCTTATTCCTTTGCTCTTCTAGCTCAATAATATGGTTTATCCTCCTTTGCATTTGGTTTGGTTCCTCTTGCTGCTCTTGGAAATACCTCATAACTGGGACACCTAACGATGCTAGAAAAACAACTTCAGTTCCATACACCAATTGGAAAGGAGACATTCCAATTTCACTTTTGGTACTAATCCTGTCATCCCATAAAGCATATTTGAGCTTGGTATGCCATGATATTTTATTATCTTCCAACAGCTTCTTGATGATCCTTACAAGGATTTTATTTTAAGACTCGGCTAACCCATTTCCTTGTGGATAATAGGCAGTCAAATGATTCAGATTGATATGATATTTGTGACATAAATCAATCATTTTCTTGGATTTAAAAGCAACTGCATTATCCGTTACTATTCTTTTGGGGCATCCAAATCTAGTCAATATGTTCCCCTCAAGAAAATCCATGATTACAGTTTCAGTGGCTTTCCTGGTAGGAATTGCCTCAATCCATTTTGTAAATTAATCCATAGTTGTTAAAATCCATTTGTGTTGTCCTGAAGAATTGGGATTTATTTCGCCAATGAAATCCAAACCCCACTGTTGGAAAGGAGCTTCTATTGTTATTGGATTTAAAGGGAGAGGAAGTACCTTTCTTTTACCATAAAAAATTTGACACTAATGACACATGCTGGTTTCTTTATACACATCTGAAAACAATGTTGGCCAATAGTAGCCTGCTCTTAGAATTTTATTTGCAGTCACCTACCAAGAATGCTGCCCTCCACAATCCCCTTTATGGAATTCTGTAACTATATGTTGAGCTTCATTTTCCAAAATATAGTTAACACACCTCTGGGATCTTTCCAATAAATATATTGATTTATAATACAAAACTTGGCAGCTTTAAATTTTTCTGACCTTGCCCTTGACTTACTCAGTCCTACTGGTGCTTGTAAATTTTGAAGGACGTAAACAATGTCAGAGTACCATGGAGACGCCACAAAATCAATCATCACTTCCACCTCTATATCCAACTGATTAAACTGATGGGATAAGAAATTTATCTGTAAAGACTCACAATTTGAATTTGTCATCATTTTCTCTAATCCTTGTCCCTTAATCAGCTTAGTAGGCTTTATCTCTATGTCGTACTACAGTAATGTAGCTATCCATTTTTCCCTTCTACCTTCTAGATTAGGTTGTGTCAAAATTCCCTTTACTGCAGCAGTTGGAACATGCGTGATTACATGCGAGTGTAGAATATATACTCTGAAATATTTCAATGCTTTGACCAAAGCATATGCCTGTTTCTCCATGATATCATATTTCAATTCTACATCCCTCAACATCTTGCTAAAAAATGCTATGGGTTGCTCCATATTTTCATCATTCTTCTGCAATAAAACTGCTGCAATGGTATGCTCTGAAGCATATGAAAATACTAAGAAATATTTGGTAAAATCTGGACTTACCAACACCGGAGCCTCTGAGATTGCTTGTTTTATTTCCCAAAATGACTTCCTGGCATCTGCATTCCATTTTATCTCATGACCCTTTTTCAGCATATTCGTAATATTCATCAAGATTTCAGCAAAACTAGCCACAAACCTTCTTAAAAAATTCACTTGTCCCAAAAATGATTGTATTTCCTTTTTACTCCTGGGTTCTCCTACCTTTAAAATTGCACTCACCCTTTCAGGATCATTTTTTATTCCATCTTTAGATATTATATGACCCAACAATTTTCCTTCTTCCAATGCGAAATTGGACTTCTTTGGGTTCAATGATATACCAAATTTCCTGCACTTCATGAATTTTTTTTCTAAATGATGAATATGTTCTCTGTCAAATCTTGAATAAACTGTGATGTCATCCATGTAAATTACCACAAATTTTCCAATTTCTCCTGCAAAGCAATGTCCATGGCCTGCTGGAAAGTAGCTCCTACATTAATTAGGCCAAAAGGAATCTTTGCATACATAAAAGTGCCCCAAGGTGTCGTAAAGGAAGTTTTCTCTTGATCTTCAGGTAATACTTTAATATGATTGTAACCAGAAAAAGCATCCATCATCGAAATTCTTTCAGCTCCAACTACCTTCTGCAGTACGTGATCCATCTTCGATAAGGGATAATTGTCCTTCATAGAAACTTTATTAAGATTCTGGAAATCTATACACAATCTTATTTCTCCATTCTTTTTTCTAACTAGAACTAAACTTGCAACCCATTTTGAAAATCTTAGAGTCACGATGATTTTGGCGTCAAATAATTTTTTAATGTCCTTCTCAATAATGGGCAGCAATTTAGGATTTATCCTTCTAAGTTTGTTCTTGAAAGGCTTCTCCCTAGGTTTCATAGGAATAGTATGCTGTATTATAGATGTATCATATTCTTTAATATCTTCATAACTCCAAGCAAACACATTTGCATACTTCTTCATTAAATTCATATACTCTTCTTTCTCTTTTACAGGCAAAGTTTTGGATAGTTTTATAATCTTAGGATTTTCTTCGGTACCAATATTCCTATCTTCAACAACATTCTCAACAGGCTTCACTTTAGGATTCTTAGCAACATCATTCTGATCAAAAAGTTTTTCCAAAGGAATCAAACCTCTTGGTGAAAAATTATTCTTCAATTGAATAATATCTTTTCCTCCTAAGGTTCCCTTTAATTTTTCAGCACCATCTTTTTCCTTTTCAGGCTCTTCATCATCCTGGAAATTCTCACCATTACCATTTTTTGTATCTATATGAGTATTTACAAATTCTCCCGACAGTTCTAAAAACCTTCTTATCTGCATGTCATCTTCAAATACCTGTCAATATTTAGAATTATCGAGAATAGATGGTCTGTTCACAATGTCCAGTTGATATTCTTTCTGACCAGCAATAGGGGTTTTAAATTTTCCAGCAGTTACTGCCAAAGAATCTGCTATGGTATTTTCATGTCTAGAAACCACATGAATCATATGCTCTATAAAAAAGTTACCAATCATATCCCATACTTTGTTCCTATAGGCCCTCTTTCGGGGATGCCTGGTTTGATAACTATCATTCACCTGGTTTATCACCAAATTTAAATCCCCTAAAACTTTTATCCTCTGTGCTCCCAAATCTTTCAAAGCATGCAACCCAAGTAATAAAGCTTCATATTCAACCACATTATTTGTGCATTCAAATGTTAATTTATATGATAAAGCTTTAAAATCCCTGATAGGAGAAATTATATACACACCAGCTCCAGTGCCTATTTTTTCCCCAGATCCATCAAAATACATAATCCACAAACCTTCCCTTTTTTGTATGGCTTCCAAAGCATCTTGTTCCATCACCTCTTCCTTTTTATTTTCCTCAGGCTTCATCTGGAATGTAGCTTCCAAATCATATGGGACATTATCATTAAAGAAAATGCAAGACCCCAAATCAATATCAATAGCATATATATGATGAACTTCAGGCTTATCTTGACTACTCACTACATAAGGAGTTATTTTCTCACTATACAACCTCTTACTTCCATCTTGAACATGAATAGAAGCATATGACATATCCATTTGTAAACTACCCGTCAAATTTGAAGTCCAAGATCTTGATAACAACACTCCAAACTTAGGTGGGATATCTGCTACTACCACATCCATTACTATTGTTTTAGATGGAAATTTATTCAGAGTTACTACCATATCTTTAATCAAACCAAGACATCTCAGTCTCTTGGAATCAAAAGAATATAAATCTTTATATGGTCTTGTCACTTCCATTCCCAGACTTTCAACTACTCCTTTTGGCATTAAATTATGTGATGCACCTGAATCTAACATAGCATTATGGACCACCATATCATGCACATTCAAACTCAAATAAAAACGAGGTACTTCTTCATTTTCTATATTTTGAACTTTTGACACAAATGAAATAGTAGGATTATCATCATTCAATTCCAAAATATCAGATTGCAATTTTCCTTGACCTTTGACTATTTTTGTTATGGTATTTCTGTATTCATTGTTTCTCAATAACTCATTAAATGGAATAGCAATTTTCAACTTGGAAAGCTCATTTTGCAAATTGAAACTAGAACTAACTCGTTCTACATCAATTGGGGTTACTTGTTTCATTCCTTTGTTTTTTTGTATCTCATTCTCAACTTCTTTATTTACAATAGACTATTTTTGTATTTCTTTTCCCCTTTCTATATTCAAAAAACTAGTGGAAGGATGATTTGGGTTTAACTTCCCTTTATTTATAAGAACTTCTCTGTTTCTCAATCTAATCTTCCTCGGTACATCATCCATAGCATGCAGGTAACCTTTTTGATATTATTCTATCTCCCTCTCAAATTCTTCATTTCCATCCTCCTGTGCAAACATGCTATGTTCCTCTTCAGTAAGATATATCTCTGAATCTAGATCTCCAAAAAGATGAATTTCATTTTCAGTAGGATCCTCTTCGTCAGCAACATAATTCTTAGGGAATGGTGGTTGAATTTGTTGTTCTTCCTGATTTCTTGGGTTTCTCATGTCTCTCGGCCTATTTTGTGGAATTATAGGAGGATTTGGTCTTCTAAAATTCGGATTCCTGATTTGAGGATCAAATTGTTCTCTGTTGAATGCCCTATTATCCATAGTCAATCTATCCATCAACTTCTCCATTGTATTTAACATCATTTCAAACTTAATATCAGTGGTAAAAGAAGAAGTAGAAGGATAATTTTCTTCCTTTTTCCTCCTATAAATGTCTCTGTGCTTCATTTTTCCACTTTCCATCATATTCGCTTCCACCTCTAAAGCATCTGTAAACATTGCGGCAAGAGTTGCTGATTTTCTTTCCCTCAATGAGAATGCAAAGTCATTATCAAAGGATCCAGCATAATGAAGTTTAACGGCAGCTGTAGAAGGTTTTATATCTTCTGGAATAGAGTTATAAACCCTCATAAACCTACTTGAAAATTCATGAACAGATTCAAAATGCCCCTTTTTTAGACTATTATACTGGGATAGGAGTTGAAAAGGATTTTGTTTGTCATCCCATCTCTTTAGGAATGCATTCTGAAAATATTGGAAATTCAATATAGATCCATCTGGAAAGTCTTTAAACCATTTCTTCACTTCACCTGATAAAATTTGAGCAAATAACCACATTTTAACATTTGCATAATCAACTTCCTCTAAGTCAACAAAATCTTCAAACTTAGCCACATGTTATTTTGCGGTTATGTCTCCTTATCCATCAAATAAGGAAATTATTTGGGAATAATTTTGAGGAAGGTTGTGTAATAAAGCAAGCAAATGCAAAGGAGAAAATCTGGATGCCATTGGTCTAGGTAAATTCATAGGTATTAAGGACTTTTAGTGTTTTGAACAACAAGTGTTTCAACTCTTGCAGACTGTTGCAAATCTATCCAAAGGGAATCCAGCAAATAAGATTATAATCTATGAGGATTAAATTCAGTATTCTTAAGATCAAATTTAGAATTAGATTTCAACAAACTTTTTACAACATTAACCTCCCATTCTTGATCAAAAATACTATGAGAATCCCGAGAAGATGATGCACCAAACAAAGAAAAATCTATTTTTTATTTATCCTTTTTCTTAAATAACTTTTATGGATCTTCCAAACTCTTTAAAATTTCAGTGTCAGAATTACCTCGTGTATGTCTTCTCGAAGCCAGAATGGCTTTTAAATTTTGAAAAAATTTACAATGGAATCGCCAAGGCAAATATACAACCTTCTCTCCTGATAAAAATTCATGTTTGCCCACAGAAATCATTTCTTGATCTTTAAAAATCCACCGTTCTTCCCAAAGGATATTTGCACTTTCATTCCCAGGAAACGACACCAATTTTTTAACAATCAGAATGTACCTAGGTTGCAAAAGGTAAATCCCAAAGGTAACAGCAAAAACAACTTCAGAAAGAAACTGGCTTTCCTTTGCAGAGAGGGATCTCTCAAATATAAATTTAACAAGGCCAGATATAAAAATCAACACTTAAACATCATATAGATGATTGAAATGATACACATAATCATTGGGCAATGGATTCGAAATACATAAAAATATCACAAGGTTGCATGCATGAGATTTCATCAAAGGGAAGATAACCACTCAATTACAGTCATTCATTGATTTCAGGTAAAAAATGAATAAATATGAACAGTCCATCAATATAGAGCATCATAAGATGAATTCCATATTAACTTTGGCAAAAACATTTATGAAATATCTGAAACAATAGTCAGAGCACAACAAGTATGAATTCCAACCATTCAACACTACGCTTCAGATACGAGGAAAACAAAATGGAATGTAAACATTGGAAAAAACAATCACATAAGAAAGAAAATACAGACTATAATGTAAACATCACAAGAATCTCTGATACCCCACACGCATTCAACTTTGTTATTTCAAAAATTATCTATCCTCAAAAACATTTATCCAACAAATGGGTTCCAACCCCCAATACATCAAGTAAATGCAAATATATACATAAATGATTTCTTACCAAGAAGATTTAATAACTGGATAATCTGTTTAATCAAATTCTTTGTAACTATATCCCTAACAACTAGGAATAAACTACTTTCTTTGATCCTGATAACAAATCATTTAATTAAAATCAACTTGGTGACAACAAGGCTCGAACAAGCAGCTCCATAGCGCGCAACACCTATTTTCATGGATGAAGAATATACTTTGTTTTTTCTGAATATTTCCACGGTTGTCGATTGTTCTACGCTTGGGATGTCATACTCAATCATTTCTTGGACAGACACTTCCATATCCATATAGGTTTCATAAGACATAGTAGGCAACCCTCCTTTGATGATGAGAAATTTCTGCAATATCTTGAAATCTTCTGTCAACTTGTCCACGATGACTTTTCCCGTCAGTCCCTTTACCAAGTCATCAAAATTGGAGTGATCCATATGGCTTTGTACTAGCAGGCTATGATAATGTTCTTGAGAAAAAATTCTTCCTTCTTCATCCTAGAAAGAGGGAAGGCCATCTTCAAACAATTCTTTAAAAGCATGCCTGAAATAATTAATACACGAAGTCATCTCATCAGCCTTATCTTGTACTATTTTCATAAGATGATGTTTGTGAATGAACCTTTTCGACCACAGTACTATAGCCACTATGTACTTGATTCCTATATCTTTGCAATTTTTGATAAGTTAATGAATTCAAGAAATTCAGTGCATTCTGAGCTATACTTAGGGGCTTCCTCTCCATGGTCTCATTTACCAGTTTTAATCTTTGATTGGCTAAATTAACCAATGCACTTTGGTCATGAATGAAATTAAAATAATGTCTGAACTTAGTAACCTCCACAGACAATGTATCCCAGATTAGATGCTTAGCTCCCTGAAGAGGCCCCTTTCCTGTATTCTTTACTTTTAATTCATTAAGCTTCTTTTGTAATTGACCCTTGTCATGTAATATTTTATTCTTTTTTTCAACCATTTTAGTCAGCTCAGATTTGATTTTCTCATTTTCTTCTTTTAATTCCCTTATCTCTACATCCTTCAAGCTTACTTGCGACATGGGTACTAGTAAATCATCTGCAAAAAAATCACTTAAAGGCTTTTCAATATTTACAATGGTCAAATCTTCATCAGTAGGAGTTTGGCTCATTAATTCTTCCATAATCTCTTTTTCATCATTCTTATCTTTCTTTAACTGTGAAATTTGCATCACTAGTTGAGTTCGCTCTGTTTCCAATTTATTCTTTTCTTCTTGCAGCTTCACAGTTTTGCCTTTGTACTCCATCATTTCATGATGAATTTTATCTTTCTCCTCCTGCAATGCCAACAACTCTGATGATTGAACATGTTCGGAACTCGGGATTTTCAACTTCTTCTTTAGTACTTGAAGGGCATTAACTTTCTCTTCTAAAAGTCTTTTGATGGCTTGTTTGTTTCCTATTTCATCCCCCGAGCTTATGATATCTGCTTGCAATTTCTTTATTTGAATTGAATTCGCCTTGTTCTCAACTTTCTTGTGCTTCAAGTGGACTTCTAATTTATCAACCAAAACTTGCAACTTGTTAATTTTCATCATGGCATGTAATAAATCTGAATAAATGATATCCCCTATCTGTTTGTGCAGTTGTATTTTGTTAGGTACACTGATTTTGTCCAATCTTACTTCCATCTCGACCACCTTTTTGTCACTTACCATAGCTAATTTTAAAGTGTTACTCTCTACATCCCGAGTGGAAATCAGGGACATCTTTGGGTTACGCAGACTTCTCACTTGTGGGAGTATATTTTTAGTTTCTTCTAAGGATTGCCTCTGCTTTTATACATAACTAGTCATGAATTCTGCTTTAGATTTAAAAATTGAACTGGACTTTGCATTGTTTGCACTTTCAAAAGAAAATTGGTTCATCTGCACTGACTTCTTAGGAATCAAAACTACTTTTTTCAACTCATCTAAAACTAATTCACTTGAAATTTAATCATCCTGAGATGTTTTGGTCTTCTTACATGAACTGTCTTCATCTATTTCCATATTTTCAATATCAGAAAAACTTCTTTTAATTAAAACATTAGAACTTTCTGGCACTTGAGACACTGTAATCGATCCACTGCTTGTACTCTCATTACTTCCTAGATTTTCCACAAAATGAGACAAATTGGCTAGTTCCTTCGAACCCTCAACAACTTGGTGATCAAATGGTTTTTTTTATTTGCTTGTTTCCTTAGAGAAATTATATGATAAGGATCATAATTGACCTTCTATTCTTTTTGAAAATCCATTTTTTCCAATAATTTTTCCACAATCCCTGGGGCATATTTGTTTCTAAAGATGAATGAACCAACTTTAAGGGGAAATTTGATATTAGAGGACTTTTTGAAGGCTCCGAAGTGCTCCTCTTCTGCATGTAATCTTTGTCTCATATATTCCACTGCAAATATTCTAGGGGTAAGGAAGGCAGGTAGCCTATAAGGATCTCCAGTGAAACCATGCACTCTCAAAACAGTAAAGTCTTTATACAAAAACCAATCCCCAATCCTATCTTCTGGTGATGATTGCATCATAATATTCATTTCTTCGAACACTCTGGGAAATACTTCATCAAACAAAAAATTATATATCTCTGACATAATGGAATTCACAAATTCGAACATATTGATTTGCTTCGACAGATCTGAAGAAAATGTAGTAGTTAAGAATTGTAATTTAGTTACATTTGAACATAATAACATGTTCAACAAATATGATTGGTACTTGAAAATTTTGACCTTTGGGAACTCTACTAATTGGATATGAATAGCCTCTACTAAATATTCATCCAAATTGAAGAAATGGACCAGATGGGACTCAGACTCAAGACTAACTGAACTCATTTTCAATAAGAAACCCAAGATAACCTCACTGACATGAATGTCACTATCTAGACCTAAAATATGACAGACCAAAGATACAACCAACTGGACTTCCTCTTTAAAGATGTGAATACGATATGGAAAAAAGAGACCTTTTAATGAATGACCTTCATTAATAATAATAGACAAAAATTCACATTGAATTTCAGTTTTACAACCTCTGTATACTTCAGCTAAAATGGACTCATTCACAGACTCACTATATCAGGGTAATTATCAAGCAAATTAAGGAATCCACGAATAGCTTTTGCATCAATCCTACACAATATCTTGGACATGGAACGACTCACAATGACTCTCTTAGAAGATGAGTAATTAATTTCACACCACTCGGTGAATTCAGGAAAGGGTAAGGTTTGCTCAATGGCGAAATAATACATAAATGACTTGCAAGCATTCAAAATGTCGTTCCCTTGTGAATTATACCACCACAATATTTCCTTAGTAACTGATACATTTCCCATTGACAAGAATGGGTCATATACACCTCTATCTATATCAACCAAGAATTCTTCTCTTTCATCCAGGACTCGGTTAAGACCTTCTAATCCTTTCTCTTTCTCCATAATAGAAAAACGACGATAATTCTATGAATAAAGCTCAAGTGTTCGAAGCTTAGCTGTGACTGTAACTGTAGGTATCCAAAGTTGACTGCAAAAGGATGGTGGGTAGTCCCTTTCATTCGTCCCGACATGCAAAATAAAAAATGATTTTTCAAAATAAGTCAACTTCACTTTATATATAGGTCTATTCCGGAGGCTCCCTCTAGTGGTTTTTCTTAAACCATTTTTCTCCACAGAATGTACTATAAGCCGCCACATGTATCGCGGTTTTTATTCCGCTACTGCCTTTCCACTTCAACTGCCGCGCAACTCTACCCTCCGGATTTGATAATAACTGTTGATGAATACTCACTTTATTTTTAAGCCATTGGATTAACTTGCACATACACATTCCACTGGGCCTTTTTTTTTTTAACAACGCGCAACTTTATGGAGTAGACTTCTTATCAACCATAGATTTTACCGACCTGATCTCATAACCATCGATCCTTGCGCCTTGTTAATTATCTCCTCTTACCCTTATCTCCCGTGCATCTCCACAGAGCGGATCTATTTTAAACCATTGATTTTCACATCCTTGTTCTATACCATTGGATTACGAGATAATTTCATCATTTATGCGCCCTTTTATCATACTTTTACATTGTCATATTTAACCAAAGTTCAAGTAACCATCATTTTTCTTCACCATGTTTCCTTCAATACTCTGTAAGTTAGAAGTGGTTAACACCTGGGAAATGGAAACTAAGAAAAAGGATGATGAGTTACTTATTTCCATCGAAAAGGATATTCATATGGTTGAGGATTCATTGGGGTCTAACCTCTTTTGTCTGGCTCACATAGAGAGAATAAAAGGTTTGTATTCTCAGAAGCACTCGATTTTGAGGCAAAAGGAAGAAACCATCAGACTGAAGAATCGAGCAGTGTGGCTGGAAGCTGGGGATGATAATACAAAGTACTTCCATCAGTTTTCTAATCGGCGGTGAATCACTAATGCTATCCGGGAAACAATGGATGATCATGGTAATGTTGTGTTTGATCAGGATTATATTAAGGAAGGTGCAGTTTCCTATTTTTCCAATCTTTACAGGGACCCTAAACCTAATAATATTGTGGATCAGCTTGTTGTTCTTAAAAATTTTCCATCTTCTTTTAACGAGGAGGTTGGTATTTCAATTGGTTGTCCTATTGATGTGTTGGACGTTGAGAGATCCTTGAAAGCTTTCTCCAGGGATAAAATCACGGGTCAAGATGGTTGGTCTGTGGAGTTATATCTTCATTTTTTTTATATCACGGGTGTGGAAATTGTGGCTACTATTGAGGAGACCAGGGTGACAGGTAATATTCCAAAGAATCTCAATACGACCTATCTTACTTTGATCCCTAAAGTCGACCTCCCATCGCATTTCGGGGAATATATAACTATTTCTCTGTGCAATCTTCTTTATAAGCTTACCACCAAGATTATTTTTGGTTGACTGAAGGTTGTTTTGGGTAAGTATATTTCGTCGGAGCAGTTTGGTTTCCTTCTCGGTCGACAAATTATGGATGCTATGAGGATTGTCCAAGAGACTATGCACTCTATCAAGCAAAAGAAATTATCTACAATGATTCTTAAACTGGATCTAAAAAAGGCTTATGACAAGGTTGATTGTTCATTTCTTCATCTGATTCTTTTCCAGATTGGTTTGCCAATGAGGGTATCTCAGTTGATTATGTCTTGTGTAAATTCAACATTATTTGTTGTTCTTATTAATGGGTCTCCATCTACATTTTTCAAGGGGTCAAGGGTTATTAGGCAAGGTTTCTCGCTTTCACCTTACCTGTTTTTGTTGGTCATTGAGGGCCTCAGCCTTCTTCTTCATAATTCTAAGGAGGAGGGTCTGATCAAAGGGGTGAATATTAATGGTTCTATTTTCCTTACGCAAACTCTCTTTATTGATGATGTGATGATTTTTGGCAGGGATTATTTTGACAAATGGTTGAATATAAAAGTTCTTACTGATTTATTTTGTAGTGCCTCTGGTATTTTCTTTAGTCCATTTAAGTCTTTCTTTTGCTATTGGGGCATGGAGGACTCTCGGATGACGCACATTTCTAATATTTTTTGTATTAATGGTGACTCTCTAGATGTCGGGGTCAACTACTTGGGATTTTATTTAAAATCCAATTTTTATATAAGGACGGATTGGCTTTGGCTGGTTAGGAAGGTTCAAAGGCGCATTAGCATATGGACGTCTAAGTGGCTCTCATTGGGAGGTCAGAAGACTTTGGTTCTTTCTATGCTGCAAGCAATTCTAGTCTATTAGTTCTCACTGTTTTGTGTTCCCAATAGTATTTTGGTTGTCTTGAGGCGATTATTTTTTTCTTTCCTATGGAGGGGTACGAATAAGAATTCTAAATTTCATTTGGCTAATTGGTTTTCTTTGTCTTTTCCTAATTCTTGGGGAGGTTGGGGCTTCAAGCATATTTATATTTTTAATATATCTCTATGTGCTAAAATATTGTGGCGTGGTCTAACAAGGGCGGGCCTTTGGGGGGACATTATCAGTGCAAAATATATGAAGCGGATCCCTCTCTTGACCTAGATTCATGCTGGTAATTATAAATTAGCCTCCCCCTCAATGGTTTCGAGCATTTTGTGCTCGGATCTTCCTTGTATCTTTCATTGTTTAAAGTGGCAGGTTGGTCATGGAAGCAATATGAATGTGGGTGTTGATCTGATCGTTGGGATCGCTAAGTGGAGATTTTTCAATCAACTACTTCAGTCTCTAAATGAGAGGGATATTATTGTTTTGTGTCAGGCCTTTGTGGGGAATGAGGATTCTTCCATGCTTTGGTTCTATGCATCTTCTTTGGGATTATATGGTCCCTGTGCAGTGGAACAGGATGTAGCAGGGATTTCTCCTTGCTACAGGGGCATGAATGGCTCCATTCCGTCTATAGGATGGAAGGGTAGGTTCCTACATGGAAATGATGAAAATAAATGGACAGAAAGAAAAGATAGAATAGAAAGACAAGAAATGGTCATGATCCCCTCTGCAAACAAGGTTAAGTCTTCACTCTGAGAACCTGTAAACAACTATTAGAAACAATAAACCAGCAAAAATATGTTAGAAATAAACCTGCAAGAAGAATATGAAAACCTGCAAACAATCTATGGGTTAAACAAATGCAAAGAAATGAAACAAAACACACAAGTATACCTCTTCTCTGGTGCAATGGGCCACCATGCCCTGGCTGGAGGAAGAACCTCTCTATCTCACTTAGCAATGGAGGAGCTATGGCTCAATGGGGAGATGAGTGGAAGAGAGGGGGATTTGGGTGGCTTGAGAATCAAAGGGTCTCAAGGCATCCATGGTAGCATAACAGTATGCAAGGGAATAGTTGTTTGAGAGTGACCCCCACCCCTCCTTTTATAGCTTGTTTGGGGACTTTTAGGGTTTTAAGCCCTTAGTCAGGACTTTAGCCCCTTTTTGGGCTTTTAGCCTCTTCCACCCTAACTTTAGCTCTTTTTAGTGTTTTAGGCTCCTTTGAGGGGTTTTAGCCCCTTTTTGGAGGGTTTAGCCCTTAGGAGAGTTATTTAGGCTCCTTTCTGGGGTTTTTAAGCCCTTTTACTCATTTTTAAGCCTTCTTGAGGGTGTGGGGGTCTAATGGAGTGTTACGAGGGTCATGCATGGGTGTCCTTGGGTGGTGTAGGCCATGTAGAGATGAGTGAGGGATTTTTTGGGTTAACAGATTGCCCCCTGATGTGTGAGGGCAGGAGCTCATCGTATGGCCGACGAACATCATAGGATTTGTTGGGGAGAGGTGGTGCTTCTGGGGCTGGGGCATGGTGGCTTTTGGTTTTTGTATTAATATGGCTCCCATCAATGGGTGAGATACAAATAATGTGTGACATGTATATGGACGAGGCGAGAATCCCCATGCTCATGACAATGTCAAAAGAATAATGTGATCTATGCTCTAAAATACAAGAGCCGGTCATATACAACGGATGATACAATAATGGTTGCCTCAATTAGAGGATGAATACAATACTGATATGAAGAATTGGTACATTGGACCCATGGCATTCTCATGGAATGCTATATCTTCATGACTGATGGCCTGTCGGATCTGGGACGGTACATAGCTGTATGGACTCGCTGATTGAGAGTCAGAGTCTCTGTGGTACAAGTATGCTGCCTCAATCAACGCAACCCAAAAATCACAAGGGACATAACCTATTTAGGTCTCTTGAATAGACTCATCAATGTGCTAGAGTAAAGTGACATCCGGGGTCTTCGAACAAATACTGCATGGACCAAACCCTATACGAATTTCAATGGTGCGATGATGTAGTTGAAGTCGATCATGTGAGAAACAACCATCCCGAGAGGCACTAAGGACTCCTCTCGAGTGGTCCAAACAACTCATCAATGAGGTTTATGAAACCAAGATATAGGGACCTCTGGGTCTATCCTCTGGAATATGCATGTTGTTGTTGACAGAGGGAGACCTGTCCCTAGTCAAGGAAATGTGGTTTCCTTAACCAGAAGTGCGAGGGAGGTAACCAAAAGGTGTGAGACAATCTGCGGACTAACCCACTAAATGGTGGGGGGGGAGGGGGAGGGAAATAATTGAACAGGGGCAAGGGGAGTGTGGTAGACTCAAACTTACTTTGTTCGGAGTATCATGGTAGGGCGGACTAGGCAACAAATGAAACTGACTCATGGGAATGGGATCATAGCTGTAATACCGAGAATGCCATTGCAGATGGGAAATACTTGGGGGAGGTGGGCACTATTGATATCGATGGAATCCAAGGAAGACACATTGTAGAGTACCCTGAACAAAGGATACCCAAAGGGGGAATGCTACCAAGCTGTTTTTCTGTGGGGTGGTGTCTAGGGACACTTTTGTGGTACGATCTCGTGGATTTTTGGTGAGCTCGAGAAAGTAAATGATCGATGGTGCTTTCAATTTTAGAGAGCCTAAAATCACAAAGAAGACTCTAGTGGGGGCTCATTTTCATTGGTAGTCTCCTTTGCTCGAAAAAGGATAAAAGTATACATAGGATAGCTTGCCCATCCTGTCGAGGATGAGAGACTTCTTTACCGTTGGTAGTCTAGTAAGGCTGAAAAAGGTTAAACCTATACTGACTGGATGGTCATTCAGATACTTTTACGAGCATGAATGAAACCAAGTTTGATCGGCAATATTTTCTTGATGAGAAGGATGGAAAATAGCTTAACGAAAACCCGTGGTGAGCTTTTTCGTAAAGTGCGGCCCCTCTGCCCGAGAAAGCATAAAAGTATGCAGAGGGGAATGGTCTTGGCTTGAATATGACAAGGTGGCCCTTTTCATTTAATGGTCTACATGGTCCGCAAAAGGAGGTAAACGATATGATGTATATGCCCTTTCCTATACTTTAGCGAGCGGGAAAGGAAGTAGTTGCACTCTGCTATATTTTCATTGTTTTTAGGAGTCAGAAAAGAGTTTAAATGAAACTCCAATATGGTCAACCGATTGTGGTGGCACAAGAGGTGCCCCATGTCGGGATGGTGGATAGTGGTCCAAAGGTCATCCGTGCAGTATGGATGAAGCAAGTGGCTCTCAAACATACCAATACATGCACGTGATAGATTGCGGTAGAGGCTCGCGAGTCAGTGTGGAAGAGGCACACAAACCGAGGTGGTTCTTGAACAGAGGTCAGGAGAGCTGTGTGTGAGTTTCGGTGGACAGACTTGACTACATGTGATGTGAGTGCAAGTCCGGGGGCACTTATATGCCAAATACATGCAAGAAAAATAAATCGTTTTTTGGACATGGTCCAAAGATCCGCGTAAGGTGTGGTGGATGGAGAAGACAACTATGTGTTAAAATACAACACAGGAATAAAAATGGTGACCCTTAACAGGAAGTGGCCTGACAGCCTACATGAATAGCGGTAGGGGAGAGTGATACAAGTACAGGTCTGCATACACTTGCATTTCCATGCTGTGGCTCGTAAATCAAGGTAACTTCAGGAAGTGGTCCTGAAAATTACTTATTAAACATGAGACGATGGTCTCATTAGAATATAGAGGATGAAATTTGAGCCTAGAGGTGTGAGAGGTGTCTCAAACCGGTTCCGGGTGACTTTGGATGAGCAGCTGATGGTGCTGCTCCCGAATGGGGGTCTTTGATTTGTGGTAAAAACATTGCAAAACAAAAAAGGGAAAAAAATACGCTATAAGGGACTCATAGTGGTTATATCAGGCATAGGCTCTCTTGAGGTGGAGCCAGTTGCATAGCTTCTTCAATAGTTGACCGTATGAGTCAGCACAGAGGCATGCCCCCTTGCCGGGATGAGGGTCATTGGCAAGGCGGGATGATGGAATCTGGTATTTTATGGGAAGAATCGATTCGACACTATGGTTTAAAGGGAATGGGGTAAAAACGAAGGCGGTCTTACATATATCTCCATCATCGCGTAAGTGGTGCCGTGATAGATCAGGTGGATCTTCCATAGTCAATGAGATAAAAGGGAGACTAGTGATAGCGATCATGTAAATGGTATTGGTTGTGGCTTTGGATGCCTTGCTCCTAGTCTCTGTTCGAGGAAGAGGGGCAGGCCTGGAGATGGGAGGAGTCTTTGATTGACCTAGAGGTAGGTGAAACATCATCTCAATTAGATGGACATGAGTCAACACATCCTGGGGCCTTAGAGGTTGGGTAGGTGGTTCAAGGTACCACACAGGATCTCCCAATGTGAAATCTTGTGTATTGCAGGTTGCCAAGGTAGACTTACTCACAATATTGGATGGTAGGAAAAGGAAAGGGAAAGGGAAAAGGAAAAGGAAAATGTTGATCGAGAATGAACCCCACTATTTCCCTAGTAACTAAGGTTGAGGTTGTGACTGAGGTTGTGGCTGCGGATGGAGTTACGGCTGCAGAAACAATGAAAGAGACAGGTCTGATGGACCATCGATGATGGTGGAGACTAGTGGGTCAGTTGAACTGGACATCATGTAAATGGACATGGTGTCTGACGAAGGAGGTGGGGGGTGAATTTCTTCGATCAGTGTGATCTCAGAATCCAGGGAATGTTGATGGAGGTCATCTAAAGCCATGCAAAATTTGGGCAATTCTTAGCAATGGTGAGAATAATGTCCATACAAACCGCAGAGGGTGCAAGCATGGTTTGTTCTTAGTGACTTGTTTCTGATTATTAGCGTTGTTGGAAGTTCAACCACCGGGAGGTTTTCGGTTGTGTCCATGGAATCCAAATACGCACGGATCATTGGAATCTCAGGGTAGTTCTGAGTTGGATGGCCCTGTTGTTCGCAGACAGCGCAAGGAGGGATCTGCCAAGGTTCTGTGTTGGTTTTGGCATTCTTTCCCTTGCCCCTTCTTGGGTGGGGTGGTGCAGGTGCGAGTGCAGTGGTTGTTTTTTGCGGAACGGGTGGGGGATGAGACTTGACCACAATGGGTTGCACGGGGGTTAAAAATACTTGGGGAATTAATGGTTAAGCTGGTAGATCAAGATACCACATGGGAATTCCTAATGTAAAGTTGGGTAGGTTCAGGGTGGCCATTACCGGCTTGCTCATGACACTAGGTAGGGGAAAGAGGAAAGGAATCGTATGGACTGGAGATGATCCCAGATACCTCCCTGATGGTTGTATGAAGGGGTGAGTTTGTGGTTGCAGCTGCACGTAATGTTGCTGCTACAGATGATGATGCAGATGCTATTGGTGTTGCAGCTGTGGACGGTGTTGTGGTTGGGGTTGGGGCTGCGGTTACGCTTGTTTTTTGGGTGTAGCGGTGCTGGATGAGACCATGCACAAGTCTGCAGTCTCATTTTGTGTCTGTGGCAATGAAACTAAGGGGAAATGAGCTGTCATGGTGGCATCAAAAAACAACCCAGGTCTCACATTCAACAATGGGGAGGCTGGTGTGTTATCAACCATGGTGTTGATTGCAGGGACAACATTGGCGTGTGTGGTCGTCCCTGGTGGCTCAATGGTGGTGATGGTAGGGATAACATTGTTGGGTGTCGTTAACCCTTGTGGATCATGATAAGTGATTTGATCAACCATCAAAATAATCCCTTCATCGGGGAACATCATGAGACGAAATACAATTGATGCGACAGCTCTCATGGCATACATATAAGTTCTTCTGAGGAGAAGGTTATAGTCCAGTTGAGCGTTGACAATTTCTATGTCAATCAGAACTGTCTTCTCGGCTAATGTGATGGGGACATGGGGGAGGATTCCTTGGGATTTAGTGGGATGGCCATCATAAGCCCGCAGAGTTGTGGACGCTGGTTGCAGAATTGGTGATCCAAGTTTCTCCCAGACTAGGGTAGACATAACGCACGTAGATTCCCCCTCATCTACTGTGCACCAATGCACAACCAAATTCCGGATAGACACCAAGATTTGGAAGGCAATGGTGGATGGCATGCATGGTTCTCCATTCTTCATGTTGAATGTGATCAACTTGGAGTCAGAGGGGTCTACAGCCCTAATGGCGGCTAGTAAGGCTTTCCGCTATGTTGGGCACATTTTGAGTACCTCAAGAGTGAACATGGCCATTGGTGTTTGGGCCAAATCATCCACGATGCTATAGCTGATTGCAGCTCTAGCCGTGGAGTTATTGGCAACTCGGTGTATGGGGGGCCGAGGGAATGGGGGTAACCGAAGAGGTAGGTGGACTATTTTAGATGTTGATGCTGCTGATGTGTCAGTGGGTTCGGTATTGGTGCCATACTTATTTCTTCTAGTCTGTAGGTTGACCTCTTTAGTCATGATAGCTAGTAGGTGGTGAACACCTGTTTCGTCCATGGGAGGTGCCCCTGGAGCGTTGGGATTGGTTTGGGGAGGGGGTGCAATTTCCACCGACCCTTGGACTGGTAATGGGTTCTAAAGCACCATAGAAGGAGGTCCTTGTGGTGTTGGGTTGGGTTGGATTTAATTTGTAGCATTGGCAGCCTTTTGAACCTAGTTCTGAATGGCCTGCTTAGCATGAACCATGAGGAGATACTTGAATGTCTGGTGCCCGTAGACCTGACAGAGTGTGCACGGTTGGTTTCTGCGCAACGGGGCATTGTGTCTCGGTGCATTTGGTCATGGGGGATTTTGGGTGGGTCAGTTTGCTGCGGCATTGTTGGGAGGGTTTGGTTGTTGACCGCCTCCCTATGGTTGGTTATTGGCTTGGTTTCGGGGCCGATTATTTCTAGCTTGCCCTTATTGATTGTTGGGGGTAGGCTGGTTGGGATGGTTTTGTTGTGCAAATACTTGTCCCAATGGAGCAAGTGGAGCAGGGGTGGGGGATTGAACTGCTTCTACTGGTGGTGCATAATAAATTTGGGTGGGTGGTGGTGCCACAAATGTGGGCATTTTCCCTACGTATTGTTGTGTCTGCCATGCCAAGCCCTGAGCCTGCTGCGATGGTGCAGGTTGTGTGTAGGAAGTTGTTGCTCCGGACTGCGACATCATTCTGGCGTAGTCCGGAGTTTTGTTTAGGTAGGAAACACTAGCAGTGTTGCTTGGTTGTGGTGGAACTGTGGGTGGTGTCAGATAGTACTATGGATATTGGGAGATCGAGCCTATGATGCTGTCTGCAGCATGAGATGCCCCCGGTGCATCCTGGTAGGAGGTACCCGGATGGGGATCATCTGCAATGACGGTGTAAAGGTATCCAGACTGCGCATAGATCAGCTCAAACTGTTGCGATTTTAGTATGGCCTCCTCTTTAGATTGGGGACATTCGGATGCGTCGTCCTTTGCTATGGGTGGGAGCAGGGTTTTGAGAAATGAATCCAAAAAGATCATGTCGTCAAGTTGGATATTCCACAAAATACGACGTCCCCGCCACTCATGGATGTGGTCGGTTATATGTGTCATGGTGCTCTGGCAGAAGGATAACAATATTTCCACCCCTTCATCATATCTGACGGGGAGTTGGAAATACTACAGGAGCATGAAAGCTAAGGAGTTGAAATCGGGGTACTTGGCTTGTGGTAGCTCAATGTACCATTTGGATACTGCACCTGTGAGGGTGTGTTGGAACAGTCTTAGCTTGATCGAGTCATCTACGATGCTATTTGCAGAGCACCATAAATGGAATGTCATGATGTGATTTTGGGGACACTTGCTTTCCCTTCAAACTTGGGAATGGCTGATGGAAGCTTGGTTGGCATGGGAGGCCAAAAGGTTTGATGGCTAATGGGTTCGTTTGTCAATCGAGCCAAATCAGGAAAGTTAAGATGAGCCATGAAAGGAATATTTGACCTTTGGTTGATGTGAGATGAGGAAGGTATGGTGGTAGGGTTTGCGGGTGCATAATGTACTTGCATAGCTGGGGGTGCTGGTGGTGCCATTGTAGATGGGAAATGCCCCCAAGTGTGGTGTGAGGGATAGTGTGGATGGAAGGGCCACTACCCCCATGTGTGATAGGAGGGGTAGTGTATGTGGAAGGGGCACTGCCCCCCTGTGTGACAGGAGGGGCAGTGTATGTGAAAGGTTTACTACCCACAAGTGCTGCAGGTGGGAAAGCTTGAGTGGTTACTATGGGCGGTGGCAGCTGACTTATGACAGTTTGCATGACCATGTTGGGGCCACTTGTAGGGTTGTTGGTGATAATTTGTGGTGTGGATATGAGTCCACTGGTGACTGCTATACTGGAAAATGGATCCTTGTTTGCACCAGCCATGGGGCTTGATGGTGCTGAGTGCAAGTTTGGTTCAAACTAGTATGGGTCTAAATATGAATCAAAGGTTGTGTGGCCTTCTGACGGTGTGAGAGGTCATCGAGAATGGTCTCGACGGTGTCGGTTCAATGACCCGAATTGTGGTGGTTCGCCTCTTAGGCGTGAGGAAGAGCGTGAGAAATAAATTGTGTTAGATTTGTGTATCAAACTGGTGGGAATGATACTTTGGACCCCGGTTTCAATGGATTCCTATTGGCTATAGGTGGTCACTCGATCACCAAGTATGCCAGAAGACAACGCTTGGCTTTTTCCTCATGGATGTTCTACTCAATCGGTGGGGGTCATTGCCTGTTTCGCTTGGCAATTCATCTCAGCGGCCAGCTACTTTGGGGTTTCCGTGGTACTCCTCACAATGAGTTTCTGGGTAGAGCCCAAGTACTTCCCATGGTTAAGGCAGTCAGGGACTTATGTCCTCAAATACTGCAGATTTTTGAACTTAGTGTAAATTAATCAATTTTAGTGGCTCTCTCAGCGTCATGAACTGAGTTGGGTTGATTACGTGGTATGATGTATATGTCTTACTATTTTTATGTTATTCGGTGGCTGCAAATGGTTTATGAATTCATCATATTTTGGTAGAGTTCATATCATTGTAAATAAAAGTAATAAATAATTAGAAATGTTGTAGACAGATACCATTTTTTACCCTGATTTGTGATATCCTAACTAGGTGACTACCGTACACCTATATTCTTCTTCAACCAAGAGAAGGTGTTGGGCTCTCAACACAATGGGACTAAGCCCATCCGTAGATCCACAAGTTACCTCCTAGATGCAAGGTTGGTCAACAGGGAGGATGCTTAGCACCGTGAGAAGCCCTCCTTCTCTACCCCCTCTACCTTCTAGGTCATTCATTTCTAATGGTTTAGAACAATATTCAGTGAAGGGCCTATTACTATACGAGTTGTCCCCTCCGTCTTATCCCAGAATACCCCGGAGGGTGATGACTAGGTAGTGGAGGAAGGGTAAGCAAGACTGTTAATTTTATTTCAATTTTAGTTTTGCTACATTCATTAAGCCATTTTTTTTTTGAATTTACACTTTGTTTGTACATGAAATTGTAATAAATTAAAACAGAAACAGAAATGGAACTACTGTGCTAGACACAGGAACCTGAGCCACACTAATAGTCCTTAATAACTAAAAAATAACTTATGAGTCATAGAACGCACATTTTCGGACAAATGTGGCGAGGGGGTCGCCAAATTTTTCTTGAAACAGGTAAGGGGGTCACATAGTTTTCACAGACAGAAGCGGTTTGTCCTTCTAAGGGAAGTCGCACCTTTCGGGGGAAAAAGGGCAACCTGGTCATTCTTGTGAGGCTTAAATGAGAAACCTGGTCCCCTGTTTAGGCTCGATAAGTTCGACCTGCTCCATATTTGGGGTTTTTCTGATCCTGAGTCAGATCCAGCCGACAGTAACCTGTTCTGTGGCCAAACAAACTTGAATTTTCCTTGCAGAGGATTTGGCAACAACAAAAACGGAAAATAAACAGGATCTAAACTAGATTTGAAAAGAAATTTTAAAACTAGGTCATAAACTGAAATAAACTTGAAATTTAAAAAAAAAATGAACAAGGGATCCTGTGGGATCGACCTGGTATGGTCGCCAGTTTTGTAGTAGGGATTTCTCCTTGCTATAGGGGCAGGAATGGCTCCCTTCCATATATAGGATAGAAGGGTAGGTTCCTGCGTGGAAATGCTGAAAATAAATGAACAGAAAGCAAAGACAAAATAGAAAGACAAGAAATGGCCTTGAGCCCCTCTGCAAACAAGGTTAGGGCTTTGCTTCGAGAACCTGCAAACAACTATTAGAAACAATAAAACTACAAAAAAATGTTAGAAATAAACCTGAAAGAAGAATATGAAAACCTGCAAACAAGTTGTGGGTTAAACAAAAGCAAAGAAATGAAACAAAACACACAAGTATACCTCTGCTTTGGTGCAATGGGCCACCATGCCCTCGCTGAAGGAAGCACCTCTCTATCTCACTCAGCAATGGACGAGCTATGGCTCAATGGGAAAGATGAGTGGAAGAGAGGGGGATGTGCGTGGCTTGAGAGTCAAAGGGTCTTAAGGCATCCACAGGTAACATAACAGTATGCAAAGGAAGAGTTGTTTGAGAGTGAGCCCCACCCCTCCTTTTATATATTTTTGGGGTACTTTTAGGGTTTTAAGTCCTTGGTGAGGGCTTTAGCCCCTTTTTGGGGATTTTATCCCCTTTTGCCCTAACTTTAGCTCCTTTTAGGGTTTTAGGCTCCTTTGAGGGGTTTTAGCCCCTTTTTGGAGGCTTTAGCCTCTAGGAGAGTTATTTAGGCTCTTTTTGGGGGTTTTTAAGCCCTTTTACTCATTTTTAAGCCTTATTGAGGGTGTGAGGGTCTAATGGGGTGTTACAAGGGTCATGCATGGGTGTCCTTGGGTGGTGTAGGCCATGTAGAGCTGAGTGAGGGATTTTTTGGGTTAACATGGGATGCTTATGTTAACAACTTAAAGGGGTCGAGAA
Organism: Pseudotsuga menziesii; assembly: GCA_001517045.1. NCBI lineage: Eukaryota > Viridiplantae > Streptophyta > Pinopsida > Pinales > Pinaceae > Pseudotsuga > Pseudotsuga menziesii. The sequence continues at coordinate 251,061 of LPNX010533283.1, read as the reverse complement.
TTTTTCTTTTTGATGATCGTGATCATTTGGTTTGGTCTAGTGACAAAAAAACTAGTTCTGTTAAAGCTTGTATTGTTTATGAGTCCATTCTTACTCATCTTCATCTATACCAGCCGAAGTGGTGGTATTCGGTCATTCAGAAAGCTAAGGTTCTTTGGAAAATGAATTGTTTTATTTGGTTATTGATCAAACATAAAATTTTAACGTGGGCCATGTTATAACAACGTGGATATCAGGGGCCTGGAATGTGTGTTCTGTGTGAAGCATCCCTTGAATATGTTGATCATATGTTCGGTGACTGCTTGTACTTTCATAGGATTTGGAGGAGTATTTGTGTGGGCCTGGACTGTTTGTGGTCCTAGAAATTTGTTTCATGTGTTGATTTTCTATCAAAAGTTGTTGATCATCCAGTGGTTACCATTGAGATGGATATGAGTTTAATGTGGGAGATAGGGTTAGGCAAGAATCGAATTATGTTTCATGGGACAATGGCTTATGTAGATGGTATTGTTTTGAATATTCACTCTCATCGTGTATGTGATGCGAGTTTGTGTTCCTGCAAGAGGGTTGCTCGTGTTCTTGTCGAATTGGACATTTCATTGGGTCTTCCTGCTGAGGTTGAATTTTTGTGCAAGGATCGCCTTTTTCTTCAGAAGTTGGACGACCTGCACGTACCATTCCGGTGTAGTTACTCTAGAGATATGAGACATCTCCAATGAACTTGCCCTTGTCTTCGGCACTCACATTCTAGTTCTGGGCAGACTACACCACCCCTGACCTGTCAAGCTATTGATTCCTCACTGTCTAAGGATGCTAAAAATGGTATGTATTCACATTCTCTTTCTCTGTTTGGGGATGTCACTGATGAAATGATAGATGATATTGACTTATTGGTTGGGGTTCCTATTGCTATTCGTGAGTCTGTCCCTATCTTGAATGACTCCCTCTTTGTGGATTCATCTGGTTTGACCCTGGATAAGGGTTCGGGGGATCGTTAATTCACTCCACCTTCTTCTCCCCATGCCCACACTATTATCCCTGGTGATCGGGCCCTGGATGAGACCCCCCATATGTCTCTAGCTATGGACCCTTCTCCTGGTACACCTCCCTTTATCTCCTCTCCAACATCTCAGATGATTACTCTATCCCCAGTGGTTCCTATACTCTCCTCTCCAGCATCTCAGATTATTACTCTATCCCCAGGGGTTTCTATACTCTCAATGGTACACCATCAAAATTATTCCCTGCCTCAAGAGGGATTCATCAGGGATGTCCCCTCTTTCCCCTGCTCTTTATTCTGGTTATAGAGGGGCTCAGTCTTTTGATAGCTGATGCTAGAGATCACAGACTAATCAAAGGAATTGATATCTCTTCACATTTTTTCCTTACTCATCTCCTATTTGTTGATGACGTGATCCTTTTGGGTACTCATACATTAACCAAATGGATGGCCTTTGATGTCATCCTCAGCAAATTCTGTAGGGCCTCAGGGATGAGCATCAGCCTCGACAAATCCTATTTTCTCTATAATAATGTGGATCTTGATATTCGTTCTGAGATTTCTAAGGCACTTCCTTATAATATGGATCCTATTACTACTAGATTCATGTATCTTGGTTATTTCCTCAAACCCTTGGGCTACAGGGTTCAGGACTGGCACTGGCTGGTTAAAAAATTTGAACACGGGATTTTGCATTCGTCTCACAAGCTCCTATCATTAGGGGGTCGTCTGACACTTGTGCAAGCAGTTTTAACCAGTATACCCAGATATTGGATTGGTCTTGCCCCCATCCATGTCTCCATTTTAAACAAGCTCGGGAGTCTTGCCTTTGATTACCTTTGGGGCTCATTGGATCATAAGCGTCGATATCACTTAACCAATTGGAAAATGATTTCTTGGCCTAAATATCATGGTGGATGGGGTATCAAGCATCTGCCCTGGTTTAGTCGAGCTCTTAGGCTAAAGAATTTATGGATGGTGCTCCAAAATGATGGTTTATGGCACCATGTCATATTCAACAAATATCTTAAGAGATGCATTGTTGAATCCTGGCTCAGAGATAATCATTTTCAGTCTCGTGGAGCCTCTGCTATTTGGAAAGGCTTCCTCCACACTCTCCCATGGCTTGGCAGACATCTAGCTTGGCAAGTTGGAAATGGCAAGAATGTCCTTCTCAGTATTGATCCGATTGTGGGTCTAAACAACTCCCGCCTAATCCCTCGTGGACTCTGTGAGTACTTGGCAGATATGGATATTGTAACACTCGCTCAGGCACATAATTCTCTCCTGGATGCACATAAATATTGGTATTCTGCAAAGTAACTTCATGTCGATGGTGTATGGAAGGAAGCATGGAACTCTTTTACCAAAAGTTTTGAGACCTATGGACTCCGTCTTGTTGATCTATCGGATGCACTGACTTGGAATTACAATCAATCCGGGGGATCTGTGTCAGCATAGTTGATATATGATAGTATTATTACTGCTTCTTCCCTACCGGAGGGCAAAAAACTTCTACCTATTGTCTGGACAGTTCTCTTCCCAGAAAAATATGCTTCTTTATATGGCTTCTTTTGAGGAACAAACTGTTGACCTGGGATAACCTTCAAAAACGAGGATGGTCAGGGCCTGGTTATTGTATCCTCTGTAAAAAGGAATCTGGGAGTATTGAACATGTCTTCTTAACCTGTTCTATCTAGAAAAATCTACTCTCTGTCATCATAGAATATTTCCATTTGACACCTCCTCATCAGTTTCATAATATCAGTTACTTTTTGGATTCTTGGACTGGTTCCTTCTCCAAGTCCTCTGGTAGTTGCTATATCCCATTTCTTTCCATGTGGACATTATGGAAATCTAGGAACTCATCTATATTCGAGGGGAAATCTTTTTCGGTTATCAGCATGCTCCATCAGATCTCATATAGCACACAACTCTACTGTCCATCAGCTATCAAAAAAAATAAAATAAGGGATATTGGATCTGGACCCTCACTTTCTTACCCTTGTGGTTTCTTTGATGGTGCTTCAGTGGATAATACTAGAGGGGTTGGATTATGCTTGCATCTGAATGAGGTACACTCCTATGAGTTTGCTTTAGGGGCTGGTCATAGTACCAATACAAGGGCAGAATTAATTGGGCTCTAGGCCCTGCTGCATACATCCAAAATGATGGGGCTACCCAAGATCCATATATTTGGTGACTCTTCTGTCATCATTAATTGGGAAAAGGGTATTGCTTCCCTCTCAATGGCTAAGCTTACTCATTGGTGTAGGGACATCAGGAAGATCTACACATGCTTCCTTGAGCTGTCTTTTGGCCATGTTTACTGTGAACACAACTAGATTGAGGATAACCTTTCTAAAAAAGCCCTATCTTTTGCTCCAAGATCAAGATACTATTCTGAATTTTATGATGGTCATTTGACCACACATGACAAGTTTATGCTCTTTTGAGCTCGGTGCAGGATATTCACTTTTATGGCACCTTGTAAATTGTAATGGAGTGGACTCCTTTATATGGTAGAGCTTTCTTCTTGGTTTCACGGTGAATATGGCCATAAAATACATAGTTTTTTTTTCTGATGTGAATGTTTGCAGTTCCTTCCCTAGTCACCTATCCACTCTCTTGGATAGTTTCTCACTCATGATGCAACAAAATGGATTTTAGATAGTACCCATTATCATGTATGTTTCCCATATACTGGGATGGCACGTTAGATTCCCTTTGATTCAAATTGAATATCATGGACAGGATTTTCTCCTCTGAAGAAAAAAAAAGGAGCATCGACACACAATAAAACAAAGAAGCATGACCCTAGTGCATAATGTTTATATATTCACTTTTGCTATATATTTATATGAGCACTCGCGCATTATGTAAAAACAATGTGGAATCAATGGGTAATATTAATACGAGCACTTGTACATTACATTGCATAAGTGCATTTTGTAACAAAAAAGAAGGAACCAATGCATAACAATGAAAATAACATGGTTACATTTCATATTATTAGGAATTGATGTGTTTTTTTGAAAAGCACACTATTTCTTCTTTTATATTGAAGTAACAAAAAATACGTTTGCTAAAACTTTTACATAATTTTTTTTTAGCTATAGAAACTTTCGCTATAACTTCTATTAAGAAATTTTCTACAAATAACATAAGTTAGGTTGTAGTGGGTTTATTGAAAAATTGTCCAATCTTTTAACACCAAAAACCTCCATGAAAACCTATGATACAATATGTTTTCCTTAACATCTCATAATATACAATCACTAACATATTATTCCCTAATATACCATACTATATTTTAACCATCTTATCGTAACCCACATGTGACAATACCTAATTTTAACATACATATCCTTATCTACCCTACCCCATTTAATCCTAGTACATCCTAACCTACTCTAACTTTGGAACTTAGCTTCCTTGATCCTACCACTAAATTATCCTAGTTTGCATAAAAAAACTCTCAAATTCCCTAGCTGACCTACATTACCTAACCTAATCTACTTTAATCTACCCTACCTTAGCATGTCCTACTTTACATGATCTACCTCTCCTCAATTAATATCTCACAATACCACACTTAATATTATTTAGTGTATCCTACCCAAACCTAATTTGTACTAAACCACACTATCATAAATGTCCCAAATTACCCTTCCTAACTTCTCACTACACTACCTCTACTTTATCGTAATCTATATAGACTAATCTACCGTTCTCAAACATGGCATGCCTAACTTAATCGAGCTTTTTCGAACCTAACTGCCTAAAATACCCTAACCATTACTTTACTTAAACTAACATACCATAAGTAAATGTAACATAACCACATTACTTTACATAACCTAGTATACATGTTAATTCTTTCTAGCTCATTTGGTCAAGGTATGGGCCTTGTTAGCAGGGCAACCCTAGTTCAATTCCCCTTATGGATGATCTAGTTGGAAGGAGACACCCAAAATACAATGAGTTGAAGATTGGTATGACCCAGGCCAGATGCAATCCCCATGTGATTTTGATGTCATAAATGCCTCGAGGTCGTAATTTCTAGACCAAATACAATTTCGACAAGTCAAAAAAATTCTAGGGAATAAAACTTAATATACCTTAAGTAAACATAATATATATAGGAGTAAGCTATCTACCTGACCATTTGCACCGGAGCTCACTTGAATCCCTTCGGTAATAGATTACTCCGTTATCTTTCGGTGACAGTGAGACCAAGAACAACAGATTCTGCTTGTTTTCTTGCAGATCAATTCTACAACAAACTATTATTACACTCTGGTATAATGCAATAATGAAGAATACTAATTTACCGAATCAAATTGAATCTACATACTGAATCGATCTAAACCTAATCTAAAATTGTGTTCTAAAAACTTGTAATTTGAAATTCAATTGTTATGGATTTGATAACGCCAATGTTCTGTGTGTATGTTAGTTTAAAACTTTAACCTCAGTGATCATGGAGGATAAACAAAGGAGTGGATTAATTGTTACAAGAAAGTTGGTAAAATGTTCCAAGTTTTAGATCTTTCCAGATATTTTTATGGAGTTCACTAAAATTATGCACTTCTAAACATACATTTACAATTTTCATAAAAATTCCAATCAAAACTTACAATTTTAAACTTGCACTTAAAAAACAAGAATTTTCGTGGCTAAATTTATGGATGGATGAATTCGAGAGGGCAGTTGGTGTAAAAGTAGGTGTTTGAATCAGTTGTTCTTGGTCTCACGGAAAGGTAACGAAGTAAGCTATCACCCGACGGTGTCAGGTAAGCCCCAGTGCAAATGGTTGGGTAGATAGCTTACTCCTAATATATATATATACCCTACTCTAGAATAACCTACTCCATTTTAATACAGCCAAATAATCCTATCAAACCTGTTCTACTCTATCTTAACCTATCATTTCCTATCTTAACCTATCACCTATCATTGTCAATACATTAATATACATCAAGTAACATACTCTACCCTGCCGTATACATATTGTAATCCACCTATCCTTCCTTTCCCACTAAATAATAGTACCCTTCCCTACCTACCTTTATCTACGCATGCCTCCCCTAACATAAGTTGTATAACCTAATATACCACTAGTTTAGTGTAGACTACCCTACCACCATCCTTCTAATTTAGCGAGCCTTAGCTTACCCTAGCCTTATCCCTCGTTTCCCACTAAATAATACTGCCCTTCCCTACCTAGCTTTATCTACCCATCCCTCCCCTAACGTACGTTGTATAACCTAATACACCACTAGTTTAGTGTAGACTACCCTACCACCATCCTTCTAATTTAGTGAGCCTTAGCTTACCCTAGCCTCAATTTAACCTACCCTAATGTTACTTATCACATTGTTAACCTATCATATCGTGAATCCTAGCCTACTACACCTTGAGTTATCGTTGCCTCACCTACCCTAGTCGAGCGTATCCTACTCCACTTACCTAATATACAATAAATTAACCTACATAAACTAGCCTACGCCACCCAAACTTATTTCCATGATCCAAGCAACAATGTGAGACTAAACAATAAGTCTTCACGTAGCATTTCCTTTAGCGCAATGAGAATATTTTCTAATATTAAAAAATGAATCATAAAATACTATAACCATTTATAAAGGAGAAGCATAGTAATACAAATGGAAACAAAAGATGACACTAATTATATTTTATGAAAATAAATCGTGTATTAGTATGTATCTGATATCTCTGTGGGACTTTCTCTTGAGAATGAAAGTCACTTTCTCTTAAAGTTCTCAACATACATCCATATTAATCACAGTTTCATAATCTTTATTGCAATGCAAACCTTCCTAAGCTTCCTAACCTTGTAACATGTAAAAATTACAGTGACCTCAAAACACTTTTTTCTAAGCTTTTTAAGCACATGAATAAAATTTTACAACAATCCAAATATTTTCTTTTTCCTTTCAAAATTTGATAGATCAAATTAGTCTAAATAAACATTAACCTTTATATATATATATATATATATATATATATATGAAAATATAAAATAATAAATATATTAATACTTTTTTAAGGTAAATTACACTAAAAAAAATAAATAATAAAAAGTAATTAAGTATACATAAAGTAATATATATTAAAAAAATAGTTTACATACATAATATAATATGTATCAGTAAATTTAGTGAATATTATTTAATGGTTATGAACAACGAATGCATATATACTTATTTAAGTTCCAAACTTGTATGTATTTATTTAATTAATTTAAAAAAAATATTTTACTATAAAATATAATTTAGGTTATCTATATTATAATTATCTATGAGATAAATTAACTATATTTGGATTAAAATTAAATATTTTAAAAATGTTTTTAATAAAAAACACACACATATATATAGGGTATTAATAAATATATTAAACATGTTTAAAGATAACAAACTTATTCGCAATATAACATCACCTATTCTTTATATTTTTTGGTATTTATATTGGCAAGTGAGAAGGTTGCTTGGAAGGGGCATGCTGTGTTGGCATAATTTTGGTTGGTGTAATCATCCTCCTTGTTCTCTATGTTGATGATATTGTTCTTATGTCAAGGAGTCACTATGATATTGAGAAGCAAACTAAAATTTCTCAAGAATGTTTTCTCTAGTCTAGGTATGACTATTAACATTAACAAAACAAAGGTTATGATAATCAAATCCCAAGATATCACTTATGATAATTTCATGTATGACGAAAAAAATTTGGAGGAAGTGAATTTATACAAATATATTAGAATTAATATTCATCATATGTTTAACTAGAACTATAGAATTGAGAAAATGATTAATGGAGGGTGGAAAGCTTATTGTGGACTAGAAATCAATTGTAAATTAGTAGAATGGATTTGGGATAGGAAGAAACTCCCTTTTGATATTCTCACCATTTTTATCACTTGGATGATTTTTGGGACTTCAACATCTCTAGAGAACCATGGAGAATGATAGAGAAAATTCAAAAGCACTTTATAACATATAATGTCAAAATTAAAGGCAATACACCTTGTATATCATCCTCATAGAAGTGATTATCTCCATGATTGAGAGCATCAATATGACTATGTATTTAATGTATAAGAACAAGATAAACAACATACAAGACAAGGGGCTTCTTAAGATTGCTCCAAACTAGTCAAAATAACTTGCGGCCTATGTGAGGTTGGCATCAATATGATATATTTTCGCTAAATCAAATGGGATTTGATGAAGATGTCACTTTGCAAACAAGTGATAATATGAAAAGTACTATTACATCTATATTTAAGAAGAAGTTGCGGTGTGATAATAAGAGAAAATGAAGATATTATAAGAAGGTCATCAACCCTAATCTAGAAGATCAAAGGTATATCTCTATTTTAGCTAGCATTTGTTAGAATTTTAATGGTTATACAAGATCTTAAAACATTTAGCATCATAACGTCATAAGCATATACAAAAGGATCTCTGAAAGAAAGACAATCATAGCCACACAAAATAACATAGATATTTACCTGGGAAACCCTCATGGGGGAGAAACCCCAACAAAGCTTCCTCGATATAGACTTCAACCAAGTACATTGTAAGACCCCAAGAATAAGACTTGATTTCTTCCTCTCTCCTACATGAACTTTCCTTCTCTCTATAAAGAACTTGCTTTAGTTGTGTATGTATACAAATTAAGGATAGCACCTTCCTATTTATATTGTTCAGTTGTGTGACCTTTTGGTCCAATAGGGATGAATTATGGACCTAAATGGGCCAACCTATCCAAGGGAGACTCAAAATAACATTTATATAATACTTTTATGGGTATTATTTCCTCCGCTTACAATGAAGGTTTTACCTCATGACTTTTACATGACCAATTGCATCAAGGACATATCTGAATGGAGGAATAACATATCCAAAGGAGGAATACAATAAAAGTATAATATAATATCTTTCGAATTTACATTTATTTCAACACTCCCTCTTAAAAAGGAAGGTATTCTACATCATCAACAACAAGCACAACACAAATTGTACAACTCACTTGTGAATCTATATGTCAAATGAATTTTTGAAAAAACAACAACATCATGTGTTTGGAACATCATCATCATCATAGAAAATCGTCAGCATCAGTATGGAATATTTCCATTACCATGGGACATCTTCATCAGCATCAACATGGAACAACATCATGGAACATCATCATGGATCATCATCATCATCATGAACCATCCTCATCATGGAACATCGTCATCATGGAACATAATCATGGAGCATCATCGTCAGGCATCATCATCATGGAACAACATCATCACAAAACATCATCATCGTGGAACATCATCATCATAGAACATCATCATCATCATGGAGCATCATCAACATCTGCAACATCGGTATGTGAATACTGGAACATCATCATCATCAACAACATCATTATGTAAATACTGGAACATCATCATCATCTGCAACACTAGTATTTGAATACTAGAACATCATTGTCATCTTCAACATCAGTATGTGAATACGGGAACAACAACACCATTATTAGCATGTTAGTGCTAAAAAGAACATCATCAACAAATAAATGCTAGATCATCATCTACATCATCAACATAGAGATTTCATAACAACATCATCATCATTAGCATAACATGATAAGAAAACATCATATCAGGATATCAATGTTGTATAAACATCATAATTATAAGCAACATATAAATGATGGAGAATCATCATCATCATATAGTGTTGGGACCACAACCACATCAACAACATCATCATAGAGTGTTGGGACCACAACCACATCAACACCATTAAAAGAGAGTGTTGGGACCACAACCACATCAACATCATCAGCACAAATTGTTGGAACCACCTACAACAGCATCATAGTGGGTGCTCTGGTAGACCCAACTGTTCGTGTATGGCTTAATAATTATTTCATACCAAACAAGTCTAGACAGACATACCAATCTACTTGGGGACCAAACAAACCTATTCTATATTGCTAACCATTTTAGGCCAAACAATCCTAATCATACTTACTAATCCCCCTAGGATCAAATAGGCCTTGTTAGTACCAATGTACCAATTCCAATGGGATCAACTAGGACTTATTGGGTTGACATACCAATCCTAGACTAAGCTGCCACACCACTGCAATAGGAACCACAACTACATCCTCATCATCACTCCCTATTTCGAGAGAGGTCCTTATGGACTACACCAAGCTCTTCTCGAAATTTAATCAAACTTGACAAAATACAAAGGCTTGGTTAATACATAAGCAACTTGTTCTTTATCACTTGTTCTTCATCATTCTTCTCTTATAGGTAACTGCATGCGATCTTTCGTACAAGTCAAATACATTTGCATGGTTATAAACAATTCATAATCCTCAAAACATATTCATAATGAAAAATTCTTATGCATAAATACGTATGTCACATAGTCACACAACTATTTAGCCAATACAACATTCATCCATATCTTATATACATATGGTAACTTTCTATATGATTTCCATCTCTACCAGGACATTATTAAGAGTGTGCACTACACCCAACATGTTAGCAAAGAGGTTTCATTCTAGATAAGTAGGGATGGAATGTTGTACATTTCCATAGGTCACTTACCCATCAGATGCATATTAGTAGTAAATTGTTCATTAATGCAAACACTCTAACATGCATAATATATTTCCTATTAAATTTATGAACATATCTGTGTACACAATCGAAAAATATCATTTAAACAACTAGAAACGAAAGAAATGATAATTCAAATACTTATCTTTGTTTGTTTGGTAGAGTCCCTCTTGATATTTGTGTCCTTGCAAAAATTACTGGATTCTTTGACAAAATGTCCTACTTCATCCTCTCATTCTAAGGACTTGTGCCTATCTTGCTCATGATTGGAAATACTAAGAAATTAATCTATACCATATATAACATAGGACTCAACCTATGTGGCCTACAAATGTATTCCTTCTTATCCAATGTTTAAATGGATAATTGCATCATCTTTGTCTTCATTAGTAGAATTCTTCTGGATCAAAGTGCGTATTTCTCATCACTTGACGAATCTTCCCTTAATTTCTTATCATATCATTCTATATGAAGGAATAATATGCATCAATTATGTCATATAATAGTGCCATTCACTCTAGTAGCTTCATATTCTTCTTCATGTACTTCATTCCACTCTAGTTGTCACAGTACACACAAGTTGTCATCGAACAATCTTGCATGTAGCTTCCAAAACCATACTGCCTCACAACTTGCTAAACAAGTTGTAATATACTCTACCTCAGTTGTACTCAGTGTTATGTTCATTTGCTTCTTGCTTAACCAAGAAATAATTCCATATTAAAGTACAAACCTGAATTTCTCTTCCTATTTGTAACACTACTAGTCCAATCGGAGTCAATCATATCCTTGCTACTAGATCCTCTGATCTATTGCATATCTGAGGCCATCCTCAATCGTACCCTCCAAGTGTTGTAATTATGTGAACATGTATTCTCTCCACCATGTATTGGCATAAACAAAATATTCGTCCTAATGTTTCCAAGTACATTAACGAACCAATATGATTCATGTAGACTATGACATCAATTATATATGAAATAGGATCACATACTAAATTCAAGTTTGATGCCATTGGTGTAGCCAAACATCTCAAAACTTATCAAAATGTTCGACTCCATATTTTCCTTGGTTAAGGAAAATATCCTCTATATTGTGTCACACCTCTAATCTCAATAATCACATCAAGACTCTTGAACTCTGAGTTATTCTGTAATCACTCCATCTAAAAGCGGTGCACCATCCTCCATCTGCATATTATTCTATCTGCATCAGGAAATTTTATATTGGAGTGGTAGCTATCCTCATTATTTTCTTGATCTTTTGCATATCAATCTATGTCATCTATAAAGGTTACTATATATCAATATCCTCCAACTTGAACTTTATTGAAAGTTCATCTTGCACCCATATATGATTTGCTCATCCTCCGTAGGATTCCATATTCGAATTTGTAGAGAATGTTGAGATCTTCGTCACTCTAGGTGATCTTCAAGATCCTCATGTAATTATATGTGCTATCCCATGGGTGCCTTCAGAGATTGTAAAAATCCTTTTGGGCACAATTGAGTGTCTATAGAGAGTCTTGAATCCTTGAGGTTTCTCAATCTGTCCTCCTACTTCGATTACACCAACTATCTAGTGTAACATCCACCACTGAAGAGGTGTGTCTGGAAACTAGAGAACATCTAACCATAATCGAATCCTCTTTCTGAGAGAAGCCATGATCCTTTCTTTGTATTTCTATATGTTTCCATATGTTACATAGTTGATCTAGTAGATCTATTAAAATTATTGTGCCATTAGATCTTCAGGAAATTAATGCAATTCGATTGAATTATTATGCAATGCAAAGGAACAAATAATACACACTGGACAAAACAAATATCATAGGAAAAAAACAAGTATTGCTCTGTATAATTACAGTATAAAATTCATTAATCCCAATAGTATACAATGGAGTTACATAAAGGAGAATTCGAATCACGTGGATAAGATTTGAATCTACCAACTCAACATGATTGAATGACTAACTAGAAGTGTATAGATCACTATTGGAGTTCACTAGGCTACCTCCATATTTCTAATTCAGTCTTTCCATCACTTATAATCAGTTAAACTAGTTGAACTGATGTGGTAGGTGAGAAGTAGGTGAGAACTGATGCCTTCCCACATGCAACCATGCAATACTGGTGCTAACTGAACTGGAGGACATCTAACTAAATGTAATTGGAGCATAACTTAGCTTGACTAGTTAACAACTACCAAGAACTGAAGTAGGTTGGTGGTGGCACTCCTAGTGGCTCCTAAATTATAGGGATTGGTCTCGTAGGCACATAAACTGATGCATGAAGGTGTAGTCAGTTGCACCCTACACTCCAGTGACTGGTACTTGTGGCCCCATTAGACGAAGTGGACCCAATGGTACTAGTGGAACCAATATTACTTAATGACTCCTAATTTAGGAAAATATAATCTAATATAATAGTATGGACAAGGGAGGATTCTAAATCCTAACACCCCGCCCTTAATCCTAACTTGGAAAAATGTGGGCCCTGGCTACATGGCCACAAGTCACCCATTACAATTTAATATAATTAAAAGATACTGCTTAATAAACTGAGCAAATAGGGGAAAACCTCATGGGAAAAAAAAACCCTCAAGATAAGTAGTTAATCAGGAAAAAACAAGTTTTGAATAAAAACTTTGTGAAAACTTTGTTGCAATTTGCAGCACTATGCAACAACAAATGCAGTATCTTAGTTCTTCTATGTAGCAGCATCCTGATACTGTGCATGTGAACCTTTGAATCCAAAATAAATCATTATGTCTGGAGGAATATTCCTCTTTGGAAGAAGAAGAAAATTCCCAACTGAATCAGAAATATAGACAATTGCAGGATGAAAATTGGACTCATGTAGAGAAACTGAAATCAACTGATGAGAAAGAAAAAAATCTTGAGAATTCGAACCATGTGAGGAACACCAAAGAAAATGATATATGTCAGCCTTGAATATCGAACCATGTGAGGTATAATCAGCTCCAATTGTTAGGAGCATGTGTCCAGGTGAATGCAAAATGTCTCCCTCTTTACTAGTTCTATGAGGAGATGAGCATGTGATGAAATAGAAAGGTAGAGTAGCCCTGGGATTGTGGAGAGCGAATGCTTGATATACTTAATCTGATATAGATTCATAAATAACCAATTATTCACAAAATATAATATCAACAAACTCATAAGAGGAAACTAACATCAAATCCCCAACAACAAGTTTGAAAGAGATTTGCAGTACTTGATTTTTCACACCAATATTGATGAGAACAGCTACAAGAATGAATGGAAGCTCTTGAAACTTAAAATTAGAACCAAATAATATCATATAATATATAAATATCATCACATCATATCCAAATAATTTCATATCATATCCAAGAATGTGCTCCACCAAGATGGTAGATGCACAATTTTCTCCTTCTTCAAAACTCTGAGTATTAGTGCATTCAAACATGTAGGAATTTCCTGGAATCTCAAGATCAATGAGAGTGAATGGATCAATCCTAAAATATTATATTATATCCAAAATATAAAAATATCCATAAAATATAATATCAAAAAACTCATAAAAGAAACATGACATCAAATCACCAGCAACAATTTCGAAGGAGAATTGCGGTACTTGATTTTTCACAACAAAATTGACGACACATTGATGAGAACAGCTACACGCATGAATGGAGGATATTCAAACTCAAAAATTGAACCAAATAAGATCATATCACATCCAAATAAGTTCAATCAGATCCAAGAGTGTGTAACAATGGTTCCAAGTACCCCACCGAAATGGTAGATGCATAGTCTTCTCCTTTTTCAACAAAATTTTGAATATTGGTGCATGCAACCATGTAGGAATTTGCAGGAAGATCAAGATAAAAGAGAGTGAGGATCAAACCTAAATCCTTATATTTCTTCCAAAATATCCAATTATTCACAAAATATATTATCAGCAAACTCATGAGAGAAAACTGACATCAAATCACCAGCAACAATTTTGAAAGAGACTTTTGGTACTTGATTTTTCACACCGAAATTGATGAGAAAAACTACAAGTATTACTGTAGGATCTTCAACCTTAAAAATTTAACCAAATAATATAATATCAGATCCAAATAATTTCACATCATATCCAATATTTTCAAACAAATCCAAGTGATCCACCAAGATGGTAGATGCACAATTTTCTCCTTCTTCAAAACTCTAAGTATTGGTGCATGCAATCATGTAGGAATTTGATGGAAGCTCTAGACCAATGAGAGTGAATGGATCACTCCTAAAATATGATATTATTTCCAATAAATACAAATTATTACTTTTCTACACATGATCAACAACATTGGAGAGAGAAATATCAAATTCCTCTTTATTTTATCAACCAATCACTGGTAAACTATGCACATAATTTAAAATAGAAGAATCATTGGAGAATGTTTGCATACAATGGAAGGAGAGTTTTTATTCAATAACAAAGATTCAAATATATTCTTCTTTATTAGCCAGATGATAACATGAGATATCAGATATCTCATAAACATCTGGAGCAATAGGAGAAGTAGTCACTCCAAGGAGACTTTCTTCAATTCGAATTGACTGCGTGGAATATTTTGCTTCTTCTTCATCGTAAACAAATTCATCAGAGAGAATAGAGGTCATGAATTTTGAATAAATAACTCTTTTGGTGTCGGTTGTGCTCTCCAAATTGCTATAATAATCCTCATTATGCTTGCCAAAGGTTCTATCCAATTTTGTCCAAAGATCCTTTGGGTATTCAACAAAATCAATAAGGTAGCGCAAGATTGGAGAAAGAGCATGACAGATTGTTACAAAATCTCTATCACTGTCATTTAACCAGTCATTCTCATATTCATAAGACTCTTTAACAAGTCCAATAGATACCTCATAGAGACCTTTTCTCTTTAGAGATGAAATCATCTTCAATTTCCATTCTCAATATCTTGTGAATGGAGCAAGAAGAGGAACTGATACTCTCGATTCCATATGAAGTTGTACATGCAAAATATCACTGCAAAATAAATAAATAAATCACACTATGTTATAATCAATCCTTCCATCTCAACATGTAAATTTTTTCAGGGTTCGTCACGCCCACACCACCACTCTGAATGAATCCATAGTTACCAAGGCACTCTTTGCAGTACTTCTATGGAAAACCAACAACTTCTGGTGTAAAATAGAGATATGGAAGACTCAAAGCTTGCCTGAGGAGGCTCTGATAACATATTAGAATTATTTTTCCATTAGATATTTAGGAAATGAGTGCAATTAGATTGAATTATTATGCAGTGAAAAGGAATGAATAATACACATTGAACAAAACAAATATCACAAAAAACATACAAGTATTACTCAGTATAATTACAGTATAAAATTCATTAAAACCAATAGTATACAATGGTTTAATATAAAGGAGAATTTGAATCATGTGGATAAGATTCAAATCTACCAACTCAACATGACTGATTGGCTAACTAGAAGTGTATAAATCACTATCGGAGTTCACTAGGCTAACTCTATATGTCTAATTCAATCTCTCCATCAGTTATAATCAGTTAAACTAGTTGAACTGATATGGTAGGTCAGAAGTAGGTGACAACTAACACCTTCCCACATGCATCCATGCAATACTGGTGCTAATGGAATTGGAGGACCTCTAACTGAATGTAACTGGAGCGTAACTTAGCTTGACTAGTTACCAATTACCAAAAATTGAAGAAGGTTGGTGGTGGCACTCCTAGTGGCTCCTAAATTGTAGGGATTGGTCTCAGAGGCACATAAAATGATGCATGAGAGTGCAGTTATTTGTAGTTAACCTATACATATGATCCCCACACTCTAGTGATGGGTACCGCTGGCCCCATTATCGCGAGTGGACCCAATATTAATTAATGAATCCTAAGCTATGAAAATATAATATGATAGACTAGTATGAACAAGGGAGAATTATAAATCCTAACAAGATCCACTTGGAAGATACTAAAAGGTTCCCTTCAGGTTTTAGAACCATATCCTAGACATCATTCTTTGTGATCGACTGATTCTCCTTAATCATAACATCCCTGCATTCTTTCTTCTTGGGGAAATTTTTTGCAAAGTGAATTTCTCATCAACAGTGGAATATCTAAGTTGTGAGAGGTCCGTATGAAATATTTTTATTCTTGCAAGAATGTTCATCCTTATTTTTCTTTCTCTTCTTGGTATGAGATGTTAGGGCTTGATTGTCATATTCATCCATGTATTCTTCCTTTTTAAACAATCGAGCTTCTTCTTGCATGCATTCCTCTCATAGGTGAGCTTCCTTCTAGAATAAATTCCTTTGAATGAAAGTTTGGGATACCATTTAAGGTTGTCATATCCACTTCCGCTTCTTAGACATTGTTTCTAATAGCATGTAGTTGCTCCTTGAGAGATCCTTATGAAGTAAGATAGAGTTTTTCTAACATATGCATCTTCATACATTTGAGATGAATCCTCAAGGTCATATTCATGTTGATATTATTTTGTTCAATACATCGAACATCTCCTGAGATTATTCAAGGATGATACATGTGAGATCCAATGAAGACAAAAACAATCATCTTGTATTTGACTATGTCCTTATTATGCTTGGATTTGTCCTCATCTCCCTGTGGATATACAACTTCTTCTCTGACATAGTTATACAAATTATGCTTCTTAAAGTATGAGAATAACTCTATACTCCCATGCTCGAAACTTCTCAGGTAGAACTCACCAATGGTAGTGCTTCAGCTCGATGCTTGCTTCAATGCTTTTCTGGAAGACTGCTTCTGGTGGAGCTAGGGTTGGACAGAGAAACCCTAATTTTTCAAATTTGGTGACTTTCATATATTATTGGATAGAAATATGTCCCTCCTGAAAGAGAGTTCAGTAGTATACTCCTTTCCTCAAAATCGTGGACAGAATTAGAAAATATCTGATGTCCTAGTTTTCTCTGCTGTAGTTCTAGGTAAAAATTTGAAAATCCACAGAATGGTAAAATTATTCATTAGAATGATGCGCCCATCTAGAGTGATTATATGGTGATCCACCCAACAGTTGGCATTGTTTTTCAAATACAATGGATGCCAACATCAACTTCAACAAGTTTCGCACTTTGACACGACGTTCATAGGTTCAACATCGACTTCGATAAGTCCCTCATCTTTACAGGTTCAATGTCGACTTCGACAAATTCAACACCTTGACATGCATCGTCGATATCTTAGGCTGACAAACTACGATATATTGTCTCTTTGCCTTCCATTCGTCTATAACGGTTGATCTTCTAGAACCATTTCGACTTCTCTTGTAACACGAAGACAGCCCAAGCATTCTCAACACTCTCTTTAAGCATGTACATTATTTTAATATACAAGAACGTAAGAGATCAGTAATGAAATAATAAAGATTGGTTCAAATTCTTGGATATTGTCTCTCTGTGCGTATGTTTCTATGTGTAGTTTGTTTGCTTATTTCCTTATTATTATTATTATTATTTCTCCATAATATTAGTCGATTCATTGATTTGATATGGTGTCCCCGTCATGCACCTAGGCACCTAGATCATTGGTATCAAAGCTTGTTCATGCTTAAGTCGTGTCTAGAAACTTCTATCCAGGTTACCTGACTTACACCTATTCAAACAAACTCAAAAAAATCAACAATCCTAGTAGACACTTCCATCAACTTAGCAGTATCTATCTACTTCCACCAATAAACCGAATATGGCCGAAGAAATAGACAATAGACATGTAATTGACAAGACATAGAAACTCATAGAACACGCAATGGCTTGACAGAGAACCAAATTGATCACCTAGTTCAATTATATTCTCAAATGATTTTCCTCGACATCAGGAGGATTCTCGACGAGATCCAACTCCGACAATATTATTCCATTCAAAGTGAAAATGGACTTGGACATACCAAATATAGAAGGAAATATTGATGTGGAATCTGTAGAGAATTGGGTACAACAACTGGAATCCTATTACTCTGTGAACCATCTCTTATAAGATGACAAGATAACCATTGCATCCTTAAATATGTCAACCTATGTGTAGTACTAGTTGGAGAGCCTATTGATAAAGATGGAGAAAGGCGGAGAACCCATAGATACATGGGAGAAATTTTCTGAGTATGTCCGGAAGGAGTTCTACCCACCCAAGTAAATTGAACATTAGTATAAGAAATGGAATCAAATAAGGCAATGGAAATATTAGTCTATGTAGAATTACACCAACTAGTTCTATTGAATCATTGCTAGACTCGGTGTTCAAGAAGAGGAATTACTTATTTTGAAGTGCGTCAGTGGATTTTCTGTGTACATTTAGCAAGAGATGGAGTTTCTTATTACCAATACACTTACAGATGCATTCCACTATGATAGTAAGATTGAATCCAAATATAAATGAAAATCATGCTTCACCACTAAGGCGATAGGTTGAACATCCAACAAGGAGTCACGATATGACTATAACAAGTCAAGAAAACCCTCTAATATGACACCACTAAAGAAATACCATGGGAAAAATAAATCTTAGAAAAACAAGAGGGAACATAGAAAACAACCCCCTAGCGAGAAATGGTGTGATTACCATAGTTCATCATTGGATGATACATTTGAATGCAAGGCTCATGAGACATTTTTGGAAAAATTGTCTACCTTTGACATGACCAAAAAAACCTTGGTGGAATTTGACCCAGAAGCAACCATTTTTACATAAACATCGACCACTCTAAAAACCTCAACTATCATTGACGACAAGGAACAAGAGTTCCTAATCCATACACATATATGGGTTCAAAACAATCCATTGCATTTGATTGTGGATAATGGAAGCCACATGAACTTTGTTTCTGAATATCTTGTGAAGAAACTAGGTCTTGTCACCTCTCCACATTTTCAACCTTATAATATTGGTTGGATGAAGGATGAACAAGAACTGAGAATCACCCAACAATGCAAAATAACCTACTTCATTAAACCTCTTGAATATGAAGTACTCTGTGGTGTGGCACCAATTTTCATAGTCAATGCCTTGTTTGTGAAACCTTACTTAACGGATTTCATGGGATTTATCAGTCATAGCCTGATAAGGTGTTTGTACAAATACGGAACCAATGGTGTGGTATACCATAGAGACGACCTACACCAACGATTGGAATGATATATACTAAACAGAAAAAGAATCTCATCAACCATGCTCAAATATTCACATTGATCATGATTAAGCCTTAGCATCCTAGTAAAACAACAACAACTAGTCAACTCACCAACTAGTGCAACTCCCGACAACAACACCAGATCGACAATATTCTTGATGAATATCGAAACGTATTTCAAGAGCTAGACCAAGTACCTATACATTGTCAAGTAAAACACTCCATTTAACTTGTTCCTAGTTCATCATTACCTAATGATTCTATTTACGGAACATCCATTATTGAGAATGAAGATATTCATAGAAAGATTCAAGACTTGAACAACAAAGGTCATATCTGACCTAGCTCCTCTCCTTATGGAATTCCATTCATCCTTGTTTCAAAGAAAGATAGGACTTGGAGCATGTGCATCGACTACCGAGATCTCAACATGATTTCAGTAAATAAAATATAACATATGCCAAGGATAAAAAAACTAATCAATTGTTCCAAAGGTGCTGAATTCTTTACTAAACTCAACCTCAAATCGGAATATCATCAAATTCTGATCGATCCCACCGATGTATGGAAAATTTCCTTCAAAACAAAGGAAGGATTGTTTGAATGGTTAATCATGCCTTTCAGCTTAACCAATGTACCCGATATGTTCATGCAATATATGGGTGACATTATTCGACCTTTCATCAGCAAGTGTGGCATTTTTAACCTAGACGATATCTTGATTTTTAGTCAATCATGGGAAGAACATGTCCGACAATTTCAACAACTCATTAACACTCTTCGACAACATTGAATCTATTTGAACATGGAAAAATACTCATTTACGATGAAGATATTCAAATATTTCAGGTATGTAATCGGCTGCGTGGGCATTCACGTCAATCCACAAAAAGTAAAAATCCTTAAATATTGTCCCATTCATGATATAAGAATTTTTCTTGGTTTGGAAAATTTCTATTCACAATTCATCCTTGGATTTAGTCACATGGCCTAGACTTTGAATCAGTTGACTAACGGAAATGGGAAAAATTTCCTTCAAATGAAAATCAATGCAACAACAAGACTTTGAGCAGCTCAAACACAAGCTCTGTATTGCACCAGTACTTGTGCTACCTGATTTGCATTAGCCTTTTGAGATTGAGATGGATGCATCAGACTATGCCTTAGGCATAGTGATACTCAGTCTGGTCACAAAGTCACTTTCATTCAAAAAAATTTAATGACACCATTGAAAGGTATTCGACGTATGAAAAGGAATTGTATGCCATTGTGCAAGCCCTTAAGCAATGGAGAAATTACATTATTAGAAAAGAGACGGTCATTCTTACTGACCACAAGCCTTTACACTTCATCCCATTCGAGTCAGAGTTACAAATGAATTGAAAACTCAAGCGTATTTATTTCTTGCAACATTTCATGTTGGTAATTAAGTATCAGAAAGGTAAATCTAATGCCATAGGTGATTGTCTTATTCAGCCACTCATTACTCTCATTTTCACAGTGATGAGTATGCATGTCTATGACACCACTACTTGGAATCAATTTTATTCAGTAGACTGTGAGTTTTCTATAATTTATCAACAATTTCAAACTAGTGTGTCGTCCACTACCGACTATTTCCTTAAATATACCTTGCTATACAAGATTGGACAACTTTGTGTACGAACAGGTGAGTAACGACATATGATCATTTAGGATGAACACTACAATAAGACTACATGAGACTTTGGAGTAGAAAATACCCTTTCCATCCTCCAAAATTATTTTTATTGGTCTTCACTTAAGTCTGACATCAACATGTACATTTGATCATGTGTGGTTTGTTCGATTTCTAACCCACTGAATCAAGGAAAATGATTGTACACTCCTTTGTCGGTTCTGAGTTGACCATGGGCGTCTATTTCTATGGACAACTTGATGGGATATACTACTACCAAACATCAACATGATGAAATATTAGTAGTAGTTGAAATATTTTCCAGGATGGACATTCTCATTCCATGCAAGAAGACTATGACAATGCAGTAGACTACTCAGCTCTTCCTCAAACATGTCTATAAACATTATGATTTATTGATGAATATCATTTCTTATAGATATTTCATATTTTTTAACGTATTTTGGAAGATTCTCTAGCAACATATCGATACAGGACTCTCCTTATAAACAAATTTCCATCCTCAAACAGACGGATGGACAAAAGTTGTGAATGACTTGGTAGTACAACTACTCTACATGCACAACCACAAGCATCGTCGGACATCGGATGAAAGTCTCCCATATATATTGCATAATTTCAATCATGATCAACGTAACTCTATGGGAAAGAGTCTATTTGATATTTGTTATGGATTTCAACCCTCAATGCCCATTTACTTGATTAGTTCATCAACATAGTTGAACGACACCAAATATGACTGACGAGAATTTTAAAAACCAATGAAGTTTCTAGATCAAATATTTGACATCTAGAAACAAGAACAAGAAATGTTACAATGAACTAATGCAAAAGTTAAGGCGCGGAATGATAAACATCCTATTCCTCATTCATTTCAAATTGGGGAGACGTTCTAGTTTCATCTCATGAAGTGACGCTTCACTGATCTGCACATGAAGCTAAAGCCTTTGCGATATGGTCCCTACATTATTCTTAAGTAGATTGAAGAAAACGTTTTCCAACTCGATATTCCTTCATTCCTAGGTTTTCATCCATTATCTAATATAGATCTACTTAGACCATACCATGAAACACTATTGGGACATAATCACTTGCATACAGTAGAATCCGAATACATCTATCCATATGTTTAGGAGCCTCTTTCTTGTGACACCATTGTGGTGTGATGAATATGCCATGGAAGGAAGAACACAATTCTTTTTTTTTAGGTGGCTAAAGTCAGATATCTCCCAACATAAGGAATATGGTACTCTTCTACTAAACTAACCAACAAGTTTCCTCATCTATATGAGCAAACAATCGGGACCATTTTTTCTTAAGGAAGGAGGTATGATCCACCAAACAGTTGGAATTATTTTTTAGAGACAACTGATGCCAACATCAAATTTGACAAGTTCTGTACTTCGACACGATGCCAATAGGTTCAACATCGACTTCAAAAAGTCCCTCACCTTGACATATTTAATGTCGAATTCGACATATTCAATACCCCAACATGCATTGTCGACATCGGCGACCAATGAACTACGACATATTGTATCTCTATCCCTTGGTCATCTATAACCATTGAACATGAAGAACTGTTCTAACTTCTATTGAAATAGAACATAACAGAATGACAACCCAAATTTTCTAAGCACTCTATTTAAGCATGTACATTATTTTAATATACAAGAAAGTAAGAGAACAATAATGAAATAACAAAGATTGGTTTGAAATTTGCGTATTGTTTGTGTGTGTGTGTGTGTATGTTTATGTGTGTAGTGTATATCATGATTTGCTTATTATTATTATGCTTCCACCATAATATTACTCGATTCATTCATTCAAACTATTTTTCCCATCATGCACCTAGGAACCCAGATCATATTGTCCTCCCTTTTCATTGATTTGTGGAGGGAAGTGCTCGAAACAAGGAGCCCTAGTTTCTTCAATTTCTTTTACATAATTTATTGATATTGATTTTGATTTATATACAAAATTCCTTCTTCTCAAGGTCTAAAAATTAAAATTGAGATAGACTGATATGTATTATTTCCAACCCCACAAGTTAGAGAAACATTGGATTCACCAAGTGACACTTATGATAAGTTTCCTAAGGTGACCTATTTAGGGACTGGTTCAATATCGTGAACTTGTACAGACTACCACGTGCCATTTTTGACCTTTTGGGTCTTAAACTCAAACCATAGAAACTAAAGTATGTTCCCTATATTCAAAATATTACAAAATTTGATTTCGATATTTATATCCCAAGGTATAGCAATTCTCCCTAGGTAATGTTTTGGGACTGAATCGTGGAAGAGGATCGAACCTTGATTTGGAGGGATCATATCTCCTAAAGTACAACAAATATGAGGATGAAATTCACATAAAAGTTACATCAAGGTCTCATATTCGACCTGAAAAATTTTCATATCCTAGTTCTTATTCAAAATCAAGTTATAGTGAAAAGTCAAGGATGACTAGATTTTTCCTTATAGGGTTTTCAAGCATGAAACCCTAATCTCCAGTAACTGCAGTTGAAGTAATTTTTTGACTGCACACAGACTTGTTTCAGGGTGGATATGATACCATTTCATAATTTTAATGGTTATAAAATATATTAAAACATTTATCATCGTAACTTCATAACCATATACAAAAAGATCCCTGAACGAAAGACAGGCACACCCACACAAAAGAACACAAATATTTATCGCAAGAAAACCTCGTGGGGGAGGAAACCCAGAAAAAATTCCCCGATATAGACTTCAACTAAGTACAATGCAATACCCCAATAATAAGACTTGTAAAAAACAAATAATAAGACTTTATCTTCCTCTCTCCCAGAGGGACTTCTCCTCTCTCTAGCGAACTTGCTTTAGTTTTTTGTGTATACAAAAGAGGGAGGGTTCCTTCCTATTTATATTCTTTAGTTGTGTTGCCTTTTTTTATAACACGGTAAAATTCTAGACTGTACCCATATGACCTCTCCTATCGAGACTCAAAATAACATTTATATAATACTTTTATCGGTATTATTTCCCTGACATACAACAAATATTTTACCTCATGACTTTTACAAGACCAATTAGAGCAAGGACATATCTGAATGGAGGAATACAATCTCCAATGGAGGAATATAATAAAATTACAATAGAATATATTTTGAAGTTACATTTCTTTCAACAAACAAAGATAAGTATTTTAATTCTCATTTCTTGTATATATAATTGTTTAAAATGATATTGTTCAGTTGTGTACATAGATATGTTCCTAGGATTAGGAAATCTACTATGCATGCTAGAGTGTTTGCATTGATGAACAATTTATTACTAATATGCATCTGATGGGTAAGTGTCCTATGGAACTGTACAACATTCCATTTCTAGTTATCTGGAATGAAGCCTCTTTTCAAACATGTTGGTGGTAGTGCACACTCGTAATAATGTCCTAGTAGTAGTGCACACTCTTAATAATGTCCTGGGAGTAGTGTAGACTCTTAATAATGTTGTGGGAGTAGCATACACTCGAAATATTCTCCTTCCATATTGAAATTTACTATGTGTATATAGGATGTGGATGAATGATGTATTGGATAAACATTTGCATGATTGTGTGACATATGTCTCTATGCATAATAATTTGGCTTTATGAATATATTTTGAAGATTATGAAATGTTTCTAATGATGCAACTATGTTTGACTTGTAGGAAAGATCACATGCAGTCACGTATAAGAGAAGAATGATGAAGAACAAGTCATAAAGAACAATTTTCTTATGTATTGACTAAGCCTCTATCTCGTGTAAGTTTTGAATAATTTAGAAACAGGCTTGGTGTAGTCCTTAAGGACCTCCCTTCAAAGAGGGAGTGATGATGAGGATGTGGTTGTTGTTCCTATTGAAGTGGTGTCACATCTCAGTTTAGTATTGGTATGTCATCCTAATAAGGCCTGGTTGATCCCATTTGGATTGGTATATCAGTACAGATAAGGCCTATTTAATATTGGGGGGATTAGTATGCCTGGCTAGGATTGTTTGGCACAAAAGGGTTAATAAGCCAAGAACGACTTATTTGGTCCCCAAGTAATTCAGTATGTCTGGCTAGCTTGGTTTGGCATGAAAGGATTAGTAAGCCATACAAGGCCATTTGGGTCTACCATCATTCTTGTCGTGATGTTGTTTCAGATGGTTCCATCAATTTGTGCTGATGATGTTGACGTGGTTGTGGTACCAACAATTTGTGCTAATTATCTTGATGTGGTTGTGGTCCCAACATTCTGTGTTGATGATGTTGATGTGGTTGTGGTCCCAACACTTTGTACTGATGGATTTGATGTGGTTTTGGTCCCAACACACTATGTTGATGATGATGATGACGATGGTGCTGTTCCATCACTCTATGTTGATGATGATGATGATGTTATTTATCTAGCATTTTTATGTTGCTACATAATTGATATGCTAATGATGCTGATGTTGTCTTACCATTTTATGCTAATGATGATGATGTGTTCCAACATCTCTATGTTGATAATGTGGATAATGATCTAGCATTTATTTGCTAATGATGTTGTTTTTAGCACTAACATGCTAATGATGTTATTGTTTTTCTAGTATTCACATACTTATGTTGCAAATGATGATGATGTTATAGTATTCACATACTAATGTTGCAGATGATGATGATGTTTTAGTATTCACATACTAATGTTGCAGATGATGATGATGTTCTAGCATTCACATACTGATGATGTAGCATATGATGATGATGTTCCAGTATTCACATAATGATGGTGTTTCAAATGATGATGTATCATGATAAGGATGATGATACTTTGTGATGATAAGGATGATCCATGATGATGATGATGATGATGATGTTCCACGATGATGATGTTTCATGATGATGATGCTCTGTGATGATGGTGTTCCATGATGATGTTGTTCTTTGATGATGATGCTCAGTTATGATGGTTTTCCATGATGATTCCATGATGATGTTGATAAAGATGTTCCATGCTGATGCAGATGAAGATGTTCCATGCTAATGAAGATATTCCATGCTGATGTTGTGATGCTCTATGTTGATGATGATGTTTTAGAAACATGATGTTATTGTTTCAAAACTTCCTATGACATATAGATTCACCAGTCAGTTGCATAGTTGTTGTTGTTGTGGTTGTGGCTGGTGATGTAGAATACCTTCTTTGTTAAGAGGGAGTGTTGAAATAAATGTAAATTTGGAAGATATTCTATTTTACTTTTATTGTATTCTTCCTTCAGATATGTTATTACTCCATTCAAAGGTTTTATTGGTGTAACTGGTCATCTAAAAGTCGTTGACCCAACTGGGATTTCTTGAATTACTAATCCTTTCAGGATAAACAAGACTAGCCAGACATACCAATCTACCTAGGGACCAAACAAACCTTATTTGGTTTACTAACCCTTTTGTGCCAAACAAGCCTAGATAGACATACTAATCCCCCTAGGACCAAGCAGGCCTTGTCAACACTGATATACCAATCCCAATGGGATGAACCAGGCCTTATTAGCATTACGTATCAATCTTAGAATCAGTTGCCACACCACTGCAACAAGAACCATGACCACATCCTCATCATCGCACCCTCTTTTGAGGGAGGTCCTTATAGACAACACCAAGTTTGTCTTAAAAGTATTCACACTTTACATGATACATGGGCTTGCTCAGTACATAAGCAACTTGTTCTTCATCATTCGTCTCTTGTAGGTGTTTGCACACAATATCTCCTACAAGTGAAATATAGTTGCATGGTTGGAAACATTTCATAATCTTCAAAACATATTCAATATGAAAAATTATTACACATAAAGGCATGTCAAGTAGTCATGCAACTATTTATCCAATACAACATTCATCCATATCCCATATACATATGGAAACTTTCTATATTCCTTCGATCTCTACTAGGAAATTATTAACAGTGTGGATTACTCCCAACATGTTAGCAAATAGGTTTCATTTAGGATAAGTATAAATGGAATGTTGCACAATGCCATAGGCCAGTTACCCATTAGATGCATATTAGTAGTAAAATTTTCATCAATGCAAACACACCAACATGTATAATATATTTCCTAAATCTAGGAACATATCTGTGTACACAACTGAACAATATCATTTTAAACAACTAGAAATACAAGAAATGATATTTAAATAATTACCTTTGTTTCTTTGATTATAAACCGTAATCGAGAACATCATCATCATTTGCAACATTAGTATGTGAATACAGAAAGATCATAATCTTCTGCAACATCAATATGTGAATTGTGGAACAACAACAACAACATCATTAGCAATTTATTTCTAAAAACAACATCATCAAAAAATAAATGTTATATTATCATCCACATTATTAGCATAGAGATGTTGTAACATCATCATCAACAACAACATAGAAATGCTCGAGGAACATCATGTTTATCATCATCAACACAGAGTGTTGGAACCACAACAACATCATAGAGTGTTGCGACCACAGCCACATCAAAATCATCAGCACAAAGTGTTGGGACCACAACCACATCAGCATCATTAGCAGAGAGTGTTGGGACCACAACCACATCAACATGATCAACACAGAGTGCTGGAACCATCTAAACCAGCATCATGGTGCACACTTTGGTAGACCAAACTGGGCTTGTCTGGATTACTACTCCTTTCAGAGTAAACAAGCCTATCTAGACAACCTGATCTACCTGGGGACTAAACAATCCTTCTCTAGCTTACTAACCCTTTCATTCCAAAAAATCCTAGGCATAAATGCTAATCACACATCTGAAATAGGAACCACAACCACATCCTCATCATCACTCACTCTTTTGAGAGAGGTCCTTAAAGACTAAACCAAGCTTGTCTCGAAAGTAATCAAACTTTACAAGAGACAGAGGCTTAGTCAATGCATAAGCAACTTGTTTTTTATCACTTGTTCTTGATCATTCTTCTCTTGTAGGTGACTGCACGAGATATTTCCTACAAGTCAAATATTGTTGTATGGTTAGAAACATTTCATAATCTTGAAAAAATATTCATGATGACAAATTATTATGCATAAACACATATGTAACACAGTCATGCAACTATTTATCCAATACAACATTCATGCATATCCCGTATACATACGGTAGCTTTCTATATGTCTCCCATCTCTACTAGGACATTGTTAAGAGTGTGCACTGCTCCCAACATGTTAGCAAAGAGGTTTTATTCTAGATAAGTAGCAATGGAGTGATGTATAGTGCCATAAGCCACTTACCCATCGGATGCATATTAGTAGTAAATTGTTCATCAATGCAAACACTCTAACATGAATAATATATTTCCTAAAGCTATGAACATATCAATGTACACACAACTGAACAATATCATTTTAAACAACTATATATACAAGAAGTGATAATTCAAATTCTTATGTTTGTTTGTTTGGTCGTTGACCCTAATATAGAAGATCAAAGGTATCTCTCTATTTTAGTTAGCATTAAAAAGAAAATAAACATTGTTAAGATAAAAACAAATTCTCAAGAGATCCATAATGAAACATGCCACCACACAATTCTTAAAACAAGGTGGGAAAGAATTTTTCTTCTTTATGATACTAAAAAGGTTGAAGAAGAGTGTATTTTCAAATATTTATTATCGTAATGACTCTTTTAGCATTTTAACTCATCATAATCACTATGTTTTATGATAAGTTTTCTTAAAACTTTTCTAACACATAAATAAAATTGAAAAAAAAAATATTCCATACCTTTTTAATATTCTAATAAAATATAGACATAAAGATTACATATATTTTAATATTTTAACACCCATAATTTTAATTATAATTAGTGGGAAAAGGGTGTTTAGAGTGTTGAGTCGCTAGAAAAAGTTATTATCAACGAAAAAAAGAGGTGTTCAGAATGCTAAGGGTCGCCAGAAAAAGTTGAAGTAGATTGATATTTAATGGAAAAAGTATGTTAAATTGCAAAATTGGAAAAGGTCATTTGGTGTGTTGTGCATGAATCTGAGCCAAACCATGTGAATGGGGACTACGTAGGTAAATGGAAAAGCAGAGACAAGATGGACATCACTATCAATGGGGAGGATTTTGTTTTTGTATTTTTAGTATTTTTTTTATTATTTATTAATGATAATTGTTATGAATATAAAATGTTTTCATTTACTCTTCTGGTGGATAGTGAGGTAAGGTTTAAATTATATATAATTTTTTTTCAGAAATTCCTAATTTTTGAAAATGGGCAATTTTTTAAAGCAAAGTTTTATAATTAAAATTCTTAACAAAATAATTCTAAATTTTATTTTTAATTTCAATAACATAATTTTAAATTTTATTTTGAATAAAGTAAATCTGTATCTTACTTTTATCAAGTAAAGAAGCTATATAAATGTTTTTTATTTTACATTTTTAAAACTTTTGTAAATGTTTTTATATTTTTAATTATTTTCTTTATTATTATTATTATTTTTACTATGAATATAAATGATTTTACATTGTTAATTTTATTTTTAAATTTAAATCAATTTCAATCAAATTTATTTCTTAAATTTAATTCATTTCAATTAAACTAATTATTTGAAAACTTCTATGATGTTTTGCATGTTTATATTTCATATAACCAATGACCAACTTTATACTTTATTTTCAATCTAGCGAAACACAAGTAAAAATGGAATAATATAATTTAATAATAATGTCTAGAAACATTATGGTTTATCGATGACCATCATTTCTGACAAAGATGCCATATTTGTCAACAACTTTTGGAATACTCCATGGCAACATATTGATACAAGACTCTCCTTACTAACAGTTTTCCATCCTCAGACAGACATACGGATGAAAGTTGTGAATTGCTCGATAGTACAACTGCTCCACATGTACAACCACAAGCATCGTCGAACATCGAATGAAAGTCTCCCATATATACTCCACAGTTTCAATCATGCTAAATGAAACTGTACGGGAAAGAGTTTATTTGAGATTTGTTATGCATTTCAACCCTCTGCACCCATTGAATCAATTAGTTCATCGACACAGTTGAATGACACCAACTTTGACCGATGAGAAGTTTAAAAATCATTGAAGTTTATAGATCAAATCTGCAACATCCAAAAACAAGAACATGAAATGTTACAATGATCTAATGCGAAAGCTAAGGTCCAACATGATAAGCATCATATTCCTCATTCATTTCAAATTAGGGATCAGCTATGGTTTCATCTCATGAAGTAGCACTTCGCTGGTCCATACAGGAAGCAAAAGCCTTTGTGATATGGTCCCTACACTATTCTTAAGTAGATTGGAGAAAACGCTTTCCAACTTGGCATTCCTTCATTCTTGGGTCTGCATCCAGTATTTAATGCAGATCTACTTCGACCACGCCATGCAACACTATTGGAACATAATGACTTGTAGACAACAAAACCTAAAGACATTCATCCAGATGTTTAGGAGCCTCTTCCTTGCGACAAAATTGTGGGACGACGAATATGCCATACAAGGAGGAACACAATTCCCTTGTTTCAGGTAGCTAAAGCCGGAGAGCTCACAACACAAGGAAAATGGTACTCTACTACTAAACTAACCAACAAGTTTCCTCATCTGAATGAGCAAACAATGTGGACCATTGTTTCTTAAGGAAGGAGGCATGATCCACCCAACAATTGGCATTGTTTGTCGAAGATGACTGATGCCAACATCGAATTTGAACATTTTCGCACTTCGACATGATGTTAATAGCTTCAACATCAACTTCAACAAGTCCCTCACCTTGGCAATTCAATGTCGAATTTGACATATTCAACACCCTAACATGCATCGTCAACATTGGTGACCAACGAACTATGACATATTGTATATCTTTCTTCTAGTTGTCTATAACCATTGAACTTCAAGAACCGTTCCAACTTCTCTTTTAACAGAACATAACAGGTAGACAACCCAAATTTTCTAAGCACTCTATTTAAGCATGTACATTATTGTAATATACAAGAAGGTAAGAGAACAATAATGAAATAACAAATATTAGTTCAAATTTTTCATATTGTCTATGTGTGTGAATGTTTATGTGTGTAGTGTATTTCCTTCTTTGGTTATTATTATTATTTTTCCACTATAATATTACTCGATTCAGTCACTCAAACTATTGTTCCCATCGTGCACCTGGGAACCCGGATCATATTGTCCTCCTTTTTCAATTGATTTTCTGGAGGGAAGTGCTTGGAACAAGAATCCCTAGTTTCTTCAATTTCTTCTACATAATTTATTGATTTTTATTTTTATTTATCTCCAAAATTTCTTCCTCTTAAGTTCTAAAAATTAATTCTGAGATAGCGTGATATGTATTCTTTCCAACCCCATAGGTTATAGCAATATTGGATTCACGAAGTGGAACTTATGCTAAGTTTCCCAAGGTGACCTGTTTATGGACTGGCTCAGTATACTAAACCTGTAGAGACTACCACGTGCCATTGTTTGACCTTTTGGGTCTAAAAATAAACCATAAAAACTAAATTTCATTCCCTGTAATCAAAATATTACAAAATTCAATTTGGATCTTTATATCCCAAGGTATAGAAATTCTCCCTAGGTAATTTTTTGAGACTGAATCTTGAAAGAGGCTGGAATTTTGATTTGGAGGGATCATATCTCCTAAAGTACATCAGATCTGAGGATGGAATTCATATAGAATTTACATCAAGGTATCATATTTGGCATATAAAATTTTCATCACATGATACTTCTTCAAACTCAAGTTATAGTGAAAGGTCCAAAATGACTATATATTTCCTTCTAGGGTCTTCAAGCATGAAACCATAATATATAGTAACTACAGTTGTAGTAGTGTTTCGACTGTACATAGACTTATTTCATGGTGGATATGATACCATTTTAGAATTTTAACGGTTATACAAGCTCTTAAAACATGTATCATCATAACATAATAACCATATACAAAAGGATCACTGAAAGAAAGACAAGCACAACCACACAAAAGAACACAAAGATTTATCCCAGGAAACCCTCGTGCTAGAGAAAACCCAAAAAAAAATCCTCGATCTAGACTTCAAATAAGTACAATGTAATACCCTAAGAATGAGACTTGTAAGACAAAGAATAAGACTTTATTGCTTCCTCTCTCCTAGAGGTAATGCTCCTTCTCTCTCTAGAGAATTTGCTTTAGTTTTGTGTGTATACAATTGAGGGAGTGTGCCTTCCTATTTATATTCCTCAGTTGTGTGACCTTTTTGATGCAATTGGAAAATTTGTCTACCTCCAACTTGACCGACAAAACCATGGTGAAATTTGACCCAGAAGCGACCATTTTGACATAAACATCGACCACACCAAAAACCTCAACTATGATTGACGATGAGGAATGAGAGAGCCTATTCCATACACATATATGGGTTCAAAACAATCCATTGAATTTGATTGTTTATAACGGCAGCCATAAGAACTTTGTTTCTAAATATCTCATGAAGAAACTAGGTCTTCTCACCTCTCCACATTCTCAGCCTTATAATATCGGTTGTATGAAGGATGAACAAGAACTGAGAATCGCCTGTCAATGAAAAATCACCTACTTCATTAATCCTTTTGAATATTAAGTACTATATGACATGGCACCATTTTTCGTAGCCGACGCCTTGTTTGCGAAACCTTACTTAACAGATTGCATGGTAGTTATCAGTCACATCCTGATAAGGCGATTGTCTAGATACGGAACCAATGGTATAGTATACCATAGAGATGACCTACACCAATGGTTGGAATGATATATACTAAACAGAAAAATAAGCTCATCAACCATGCTCAGAGATTCACATTGATCATGATTAAGCCTCAACATCCTAGGAAGACAACAACAGTTAGTCCACTCACCAACTAGTGCAATCCCAGCAGCAGCACTAGATCGACAATATTCTTGATGAATATCAGAACGTATTTCAAGAGCTAGACCAAGTACCTATACATTTCTAGGTAAAACACTCCATTTAACGTGTTCCTATTTCTTCAGTACCTAATGCATCTATTTACAAAACATCCATTATCGAGAATGAAGATATTCACAAAAATATTCAAGACTTGATCAAGAAAGGTCATATATGACCTAGATCCTCTCCTTATGGAATTCCATTCATCCTTGTTCCAAAGAAAGATGGGACTTGGAGAATGTGCATCAACTATCAATATCTCAATATGATTTCGGTAAAGAAAACATAACATATGCCAAGGATAGATGAAGTAATCAATTGTTCCAAAGGTGCTAAATTCTTTACTAGTGACTCAACCTCAAATCAGGATATCATCAAATTCTGATCGATCCTATCGATGTATGGAAAATTTATTTCAAAACAAAGGAAGGATTTTTTGAATGGTTAGTCATGCCTTTCGGCTTAACCAATGCACGATACATTCATCCAATATATGGATGACATTATTCGACCTTTCATCATCACGTGTGTCATTTTCTACCTGGAGGATATCTTGATTTTTAGTCGATCATGGGAAGAACATGTCCGACAATTTCAACAACTCATCGACACTCTTTGACAACATCGACTCTATTTGAACATGGAAAAATACTCATTTGCGATGAACATATTCAAATATTTTCTATATGTAATTGAATCCGCGGGCGTTCATGTCGATCCAGACAAAGTAAAAATCCTTAAAGATTGTCCCATTCCTAAAAACATTCTTGATCTAATAATTTTTCTTGGTTTGGTGAATTTCTATTGACGATTCATGCTTGGATTTAGTCACATGGGCCGGAATTTGAATCAGTTGACTAAGGGAAAAGGAAAAAATTTCCTTCAAATGAACATCAACGCAACAACAAACTTTTGAGCAACTCAAACACAAGCTCTCAGTAGAGGAAATTTGGGGTCTAAAATGGTCCTTATAAAAAACTGTGCCATGGATGAGCTGGATTGAGTTGAATTTTTAAACCAATAGAATTTCAATATCTTTGGTCAACCATTATGGTTGAGTTGGACACATAATGCTTATGTGTCATATTTTTATTTGACAATAGCTAACTCCATATCAACCTCACCTTGGTTAATTTGTTGAAAACATCACCTCAAAATAAGATAAATAAACTTTAACTTATAAACATAGAATATGTTATTTGATCACTACTTCCAACTCCTCTAAAACATAACCTTCGCATTAATTAAAATTTTAGTGGAAGCATTTTGAAATACTAAAAACATTTATTAATCAATTTTTTAAAAAGAAAACTAAATAATATTTAATTTTAAAGACTTATCTTGAAATACTAAATAAAAGATATTTAGCATTTTTAATATTATTTAATAATATTTAAAAAATAAATATATTTAATTAATACATCCAAAAATAAATAAAACATTTAAATACTAACAAAATAAAAAATAAAAACTATTTTTAATGTTACTAAAATTATAATAAAATTTTATTTTACTTTTTTTCTCTCTTACCTACCTACTTATTAAACCACAATTTTTTTTATATTAATATAAAAAATAATATGAATATACATAGTTTAATGTTTTTTATTTTATGTGATGTAATATTTTTTATATGAATTAATATAAAATTTATATTAAAAAATAATAGTGATTTTTTTATTTTTTTAATACTATTATAATTATATTTTTCATTATAAATGAATATATTTGAGTTTTACATTTATTAAATATATAAAAAGTAGTGGTCTATTCATTTAAAAAAATAATAATATAAAATTCAAAAGTTTCCTATCATTTATTATGTGTGCACAAGAATCTAAATAATTCATTAATATTTTTAATCAATATCTCTTAACTCTACATTAACTCAATATAGTTGTCAACTACCATTAATGAGATGATTTAGGTTGAATTTCATTAGATTTTCATTAGATTTAATCTGACATGGCATATTTGTAGTGTGATGTGGATTTTTTTATTATTTTCCTTAGGAGGCCCATTTTAGACCCCAAATTTCCTCTAATACAGTACCACACCAGTACTTGTGTTGCCTGATTTGCATCAGCCTTTTGAGATTGAGATGGATGCATCAGACTATGCATTAGGCATAATGATCACTCAGTCTGGTCACCCAGCCGCTTTCATTCCAAAACTTTTAATGACACCATCAAAAGGTATTCGACGTATCAAAATGGGTTGTGTGCCATTGTGCAAGCCCTTAAGCAATGGAGAAATTACATTAATAACAAGGAGACATCCATTCTTACTGACCACAAGCCTTTATAGTTCACCCCATCCCAGTCAAAGTTCCAAACGACTCGACAACTCAAGTTTATTAATTACCTACAATAATTCATGTTGATAATTAAGTATCATAAAGGTAAATCTAATGTCATAGGTAATTGTCTGATTCGACCACTCATTACTCTCATTTTCACAGTAATGAGTATGCAGGTATATGAAACCACTACTTGGAATCAATTGTATTCATTATACTCTGAATTTTCTATAATTTATCAACAACTTCAAACCGACATGACGTCCAATATCGACTATTTCCTGAAAGTTACCTTGCTATCCAATCTTGGAAAACTTTGTGTATGAACATGTGAGTAATGACATAAGCTCATTTAGGATGCTCACTACAAAAAGACTACATGACACTTTGGAGTAGTAAAGACCCTTTCCATCCTCCAAAGGTATTTTTATTGGTCTTCACCTAAGTCTGACGGCAATAGGTACATTTGATCATGTATGGTTTGTTCCATTGCTAAACCGTGAAATCAAAGAAAATGACTGTAGACGCCTTTGTCAGTTCCTATTCGACCATGGGAGTATATTTATATGGACTACTTGATTGTATACCCTACTACCAAACATCAACATGATTCAATCTTAGTAGTAGTCGAAATATTTCTAATATGACCATTGTCATTCCATGCAAGAAGACTATGACAACAAAGTAGACTACTCAGCTCTTCTTCAAACATGTTTGTAAACATTATGATTTACCAATGACCGTCATTTCTGATAGAGATGCCATATTTTCAACATATTTTGGAATATTCTCTGGCAACATCTCGATACAAGACTATTCTTATCAACAACTTTCCATCCTCGGATAGAAGAATGGATGAAAGTTGTGAATCACTTGGTAGTACAACTACTCTGCATGCACAACCACAAGCATCGTCGGACATCGAATGAATGTCTCTCATATATATTGTAGAGTTTCAATCATGATCACCACAAATCTACAGGAAAGAGTCTGTTTGAGTTCTGTTATGGATTTCGACCCTCAGCGCCCATTGACTTGATTAGTTCATCAACATCGTTGAACGACACCAACTCTGACCGACAAGAAATTGAAAAATCATTGAAGTTTCCAGATCAAATCTGCGACATCCATAAACAAGAACAAGAAATGTTACAATGAACTAATGTAAAATTTAAGGCCCAACATGATAAACATCCTATTCCTGATTCATTTCAAATTGGCGAGACGTTCTGGTTTCATCTCATGAAGTAACGCTTCAATGGTCCTTACAGGAAGTTGAAGCCTTTGCGATATGGTGCTTACACTATTCTTAAGTAGATTGGAGAAAATTCTTTCTAGCTCGACATTCCTTCATTCTTGTGTCTCCATCTAGTATTTAATGCATATCTACGTAGACCATACCATGCAACACTGTTGGGACATGATGACTTCCATACAAAAAAACCCGAATACATCTATCCATATGTTTATGAGCCTCTTCCTTGCGACGCCATTGTGGGACGATGAATACGCCATACAAGGAAGAAAACAATTCCCTTTTTTAAGGTTGCTAAAGCCAGATAGTTCCCAACACAATGAATATGGTACTCTTCTACTGAACTAATCAACAAGATTCCTCATATGTATGAGTAAACAATGGGGACCATTGTTTCTTGAGGAAGGAGGTTTGATTCACCAAACAATTGGAATTGTTTTTTGGAGACGATTGATGCCAACATAAAATTTGACAAGTATTTCACTTTGACACGACGTCAATAGGTTCAACATTGACTTCAAAAATTCCCTCACCTCGATATATTCAATTTCAACTTTGACATATTTATCACCCCAACATGCATCGTCGACATTAGCGACCAATGAACTACAACAAATTGTATCTCTATATTCTAGTCATCTATAACCATTGAACTTTAGGAAACGTTCCAACTTCTATTGTAATAGAACATAACAAAATGAAAACCCAAATTTTCCAAGCACTTTATTTAAGCATGTACATTATTTTAATATACAAGAAAGTAAGAGAGCTGTAATGAAATAACAAAGATTGGTTTGAAATTTGCATATTGTCTGTGTGTGTTGGTATGTTTTATGTGTGTAGTGTATTTCATGTTTTTCTTCTTATTATTATTATGCTTCCACTATAATATTACTCGATTCATTCAGTTGAACTATTTTCCCCATCATGCACCTGGGCACCCGGATCATATTGTCCTCCCTTTTCAATTGATTTGTGGAGGGAAGTGCTCGGAACAAGAAGCCCTAGTTTCTTCAATTTCTTCTACATAATTTATTGATATTGATTTTGATTTATATCTAGAATTCCTTCTCCTCAAGGTCTGAAAATTAATCTTGAGATAGCCTAATATGTATTCCTTCCAACCCCATAGGTTAGAGAAATATTGGATTCCCCAAGTGGCACTTATGATAAGTTTCTCAAGGTGACCTTTTTAGGGATTGGTTTAGTAAAGTGAACTTGTACAGACTACCACATGCCACTTTTTGACCTTTTGGGTCTGAAACTCAAACCATAGAAACTAAATTATGTTCCCTATATTCAAAATATTACAAAATTCGATTTGGATCTTTATAGCCCAAGGTATAGAAATTATCCCTATGTAAATTTTTAGGACTGAATCCTGGAAGAGGCTTGAACCTTGATTTGGAGGGATGATATCTCCTAAAGTACAACAAATCTGAGGATGAAATTCACATAAAATTTACATTAAGTTCTCATATTCGGCCTGTAAAATTTTATCTCCTAATTCTTCTTCAAACTCAAGTTATAGTGAAAAGTCCAAGATGACTATATTTTTCCTTATAGGGTTTTCAATCATGAAACCCTAATCTCCAGTAACTGCAGTTGTAGTAGTGTTTTGATTGCACAGAGACTTCTTTCAGGGTGGATATGATACCATTTTAGAATTTTAATGGTTATACAAGATGTTAAAACATTTATCATCATAACATCATAAGCATATACAAAAGGATCACTAAAAGAAAGACAACCACAACCACACAAAATAGCACAAATATTTATCACGGGAAAACCTCGTGGGGGAGAAAATCCAGAATAAATTTCTTGATATAGACTTGAACTAAGTAGAATGTAATACCCCAAGAATAAGACTTGTAAGACACAAAGAATAAGACTTTATTGCTTCCTCTCTCCCAGAGGGATTGTTCCTTCTCTCTCTAGTGAACTTGCTTTAGTTTTGTGTGTATACAAATGAGGGAGGGTTCCTTCCTATTTATACTCTTCAGTTGTGTGGCCTTTTTGTCTAACATGGTCAAATTCTAGGCCTTACTCATACGACCTCTCCAATGGAGACTCAAAATAACATTTATATAATGCTTTTATCAGTACTATTTCCTTGACTTACAATAGAGGTTTTACCTCATGAATTTTACAAGACCAATTAGATCAAGGACATATGTGAATGGAGGAATACAATAAAATTACAATAGAATATATTCTGAAGTTACATTTCTTTTAGCAAAGAAAGATAAGTATTTTACTTATCATTTCCTGTATATATAGTTGTTTAAAATGATACTGTTTAGTTGTGTACATAAACATGTTCCTAGAATTAGGAAATCTATTATGCATGCTAGACTGTTTGCATTGATGAACAATTTACTACTGATATGCATCTGATGGGTAAGTGTCATATGGAACTGCATAACATTCCAGTTTCCATTGCTACTTATCTAGAATGAAGACTCTTTGTAAACATGTTGGGGGTAGTTCACACTCTTAAAAAAGTCTTGGTAGTAGTGTACACTCTTAATAATGTCATGGGAGTAGCGCAGACTCTTAATCATGTCATCGCAGTAGTGCATACTCTTAATAATGTCATGGGAGTAGCGTACACTCTAAATATTCTCTTTCCATATAGAAAGATACTGTATGTATACAGGATATGGATGAATGATGTATTGGCTAAATATTTGCATGATTCTGTGACATATGTCTTTATGCATAAGAATTTGTCTTTATGAATATGTTTTGAAGATTATGAAATGTTTCTAAGCATGCAACTATGTTTGACTTGTAGGAAAGATCACATAATGTCACGTATAAGAGAATAATGGTGAAGAACAAGTGATAAAGAACAAGTGCTTATGTATTGACTAAGCCTCTATCTCATGTAAGTTTTGCATAATTTCGAGACAAGCTTAGTGTAGTCCTTAAACACCTCCATTGAAAGAGGGATTGATGATGAGGATGTGGTTGTTGTTCCTGTTGAAGTGGTGTGACATCTCAGTTTAGTATTTGTATGTCATCATGATAAGGCCTGGTTGATCTCATTTGGATTGGTATATCAATACTGACAAGTCCTATTTAATCCTAGGGGGATTAGTATGCCCGGCTAGGATTGTTTGGCATGAAAGGGTTAGTAAGCCATGAAGGACTTGTTTGGTCCCCAAGTAAGCCAATATGTCTAGATAGGTTTGTTTGGTTTGAAAAGATTAGTAAGCCATACAAGGCCATGTGCGTCTACCAACATTCCCACCGTGATGCTGCTTCAGATGGTTCCAACAATTTTTGTTGATGATGTTGATGTTGTTGTGGTCCTAACAATTTGTGGTAGTTATCTTGATGTGGTTGTGGTCCCAACATTTTGTGCTGATGTGGTTGTGGTCCCAACACTTTGTGCCGATGAATTTGATGCGGTTTTGGTCCCAACACACTTTGCTGTTGATGATGGTGTGGTTCCATCACTCTGTGTTGATGATGATGTTGTTGTTGTTTCTATAGCATTTTTATGCTGCTAATGATGATGATGTTGCTACATAATTGATATTCTAATGATGATGATGCTGTCCTACCATTTTATGCTAATGATGATGATGGTGTTCCAACATCTGTATGTTGATAATGTGGATGATGATGAAGCATTTATTTTTTAATGATGTTGTTGTTGTTCCAGTATTCACATACTTATGTTGCAAATGATGATGATGTCCTAGTATTCACATACTAATTTTGCAGAGGATGATGATGTTTCGGTATTCAAATTTCACATACTAATGTTGTAGATGATGATGACGTTCCAGTATTCACATACTGATGATGTAGCAGATGATGATGATGTTCCAGTATTCACATACTAATGGTGTTCCAAATGAGGATGATGATACTTTATGATAATGAGGATGATCCATGATGATGATGATGATGATGATGATGATGATGTTTCATGATGATGATGCTCTGTGATGATGATGTTCCATGATGATGATGTTATTTGATGATGATGCTTCATTATGATGGTGTTCCATGATGATTCCCTAATGATTCCGATGAAGATGTTCCATGCTGATGCTGATGAAGATGTTCCATGCTAATGAAGATATTCCATGTTGATGGCGTGATGCTTTATGTTGACGATGATGTTCTAGGAACCTGCTGTTGTTGTTTCAAAACTTCCTGTGACATATAGATTCACGAGTCAGTTGTATAGTTGTTGTTGTTGTGGTTGTGGGAGGTGATGTAGAATACCTTCTTTGTTAAGAGGAAGCTTTGAAATAAATGTAACATCGAAAGATATTATATTATACTTCTATTTTATTCCTCCTTCAGATATGTTATTCCTCCATTTATAGGTTTCCTTGATGTAATTGGTAATCTAAAAGTCGTAGACCCAATTGGCCTTGTCTTGCTTACTAATCCTTTCAGGTTAAACAATACTAGTCAGACATACTGATCTACCTGGGGACCAAGAAAACCTTGTTTTGATTACTACCCCTTTTGTGCCAAAAAATCCTAGTTAGACATACTAATCGCCCTTTGACAAAACAAGCCTTGTCATCACTGATATATTCATCCCAATGGGATGAACCAGGCCTTATCAAGATTACATATCAATTCTAGAATCAGCTGCCACACCACTGCAACAAGAACCACAGCCACATCCTCATCATCACTCCCTCTTTTGAGGGAGGTCATAGACAACACCAAATTTGTCTTAAAATTATTCAAACTTTACATGATACAGAGGCTTACTCAATACATAAGCAACTTGTTCTTCATCATTTTTCTCTTGTAGGTGTCTGCATGCGATATTTCCTACAAGTGAAATACAATTGCATGGTTGGAAACATTTCATAATATTCAAAACATATTCATAATGAAAAAATATTATACATAAAGACGCATGTCATGTAGTCATGCAACTATTTATCCAATACAACATTCATCCATATCCCATATACATACGGTAACTTTCTATATTCCTTCGATCTCTACTAGGACATTATTAAGAGTGTGGACTACTCCCAACATGTTAGAAAATAGGTTTCATTCCAGATAAGTAGAAATGGAATGTTTCACAGTGCCATAGGCCACTTACCCATTAGATGCATATTAGTAGTAAAATTTTAATCAATGCAAACACACCAACATGCATAATATATTTCTTAAATCTAGGAACATATCTATGTACACAACTGGACAATATCTTTTTTAAACGACTCGATATACAAGAAATGATATTTAAATACTTACCTTTGTTTCTTTGATTATCAACCCTAATTGAGAACATCCTCATCATCTGCAACATCATTATGTAAATAGAGAAACATCATAATCTTCTGCAACATCAATATGTGAATACTGGAACAACAACAACATCATTAGCAGGTTAGTTCTAAAAACAACATCATCAAAAAATAAATGCTATATCATCATTTATATTATTAGCATAGAGATGTTGTAACAATATCATCATCACTAGTAGCATAGAAATGTTGGAGGAGCATCATCATCATCATCATCATCAACACAGAGTGTTGGAACCACAACAACATCATCAACAACATAGAGTGTTGTGACCAAAACCACATCAACATCATCAGTACAGAGTGTTGGGACCACAACCACATCAACATCATTAGCAGAAAGTGTTGGGACCACAACCACATCAACATGATCAACACAGAGTGTTGGAACCCATTTAAAGCAGCATCACGGTGCACACTCTGGTAGACCAAACTGGCCTTGTCTGGATTACTAATCCTTTCAGAACAAACAAGCCTCTCTAGATACACCGATCTACCTAGGGACCAAACAAGCCTTCTCTAACTTACTAACCCTTTCGTTCCAAACAATCCTAGCCAAATATTAATCCCCCTAGGATCAAACAAGCCTTGTGAACACTAATATACCAATCCCAATGGGATCAACCATGACTTATCAGGCTAGCATACCAATCCTAGACTGAGCTACCACACCACTTAAACAGAAACCACAACCACATCCTCATCATCACTCCCTCTTTCGACAAAGGTCCTTATAGAGTACGCCAAGCTTGCATTGAAAGTAATCAAAATTTACATGAGACAGAGGATTGGTCAATACATAAGCAACTTGTTTTTTATCATTTGTTCTTGATCATTCTTCTCTTGTAGGTGACTACATGAGATATTTCCTTCAAGTCAAATATCGTTGCATGGTTATAAACATTTCATAATCTTGGAAACATATTCGTAATGACAAATTATTATGCATAAACACATATATGTCACACAATCATGCAACTATTTAGCCAATACAACATTCATCAATATCGTGTATGCATACATTAGCTTTCTATATGCCTCCCATCTCCACTAGGACATTATTAAGAGTGTGCACTACTCCCAACATGTTAGCAAAGAGGTTTTATTCTAGATAAGTAACAACGGAGTTATGTATAGTGCCATAATCCACTTACCCATCGGATGCATATTAGTAGTAAATTGTTCATCAATGCAAACACTCTACCATGCATAGTATATTTCCTAAATCTAAGAACATATCAATGTGCACACAACTAAACAATGTCATTTTAAACAACTATATATACAAGAAATGATAATTCAAATTGTTATGTTTGTTTGTTTGGTCGTCAACCCTAACATAGAAGATCAAAGGTATCTCTTTATTTTAGTTAGCATTAAAAATAAAATAAACATTGTTAAGATAAAAACAAATTCTCAAGAGATCCATTATGAAACATGCCGCCACACAATTCTTAAAACAAGGTGGGAAATAATTTCTCTTCTTTGTGATACTAAAAAGGTTGAAGATGAAAATCACATTCTAATAAAATATCTTCAGTACACCTATATTAGAGTGCATTTTCAAAATATTTACTATAGTAGTGACTTTTCTAGCATTTTAACTCATCATAAGTCTCTTAAAATTTTTTTAACACATAAATGAAATTTTAAGGAAAATCTTCCATACTTTTTTAAGGTTCTACAAAATTATTTAAAATATAAACATAAAGATTACATATATTTTAATATTTTAATACCCATAATTTTAATAAACACAATACAACATAAATATATAAAATAATAAAAAACTAGATATCAATTAAAAATAAATAAATAAATAAATAAATTATATCCTAAAATGACATGCTCTGTAAATAATAGTGGCACAAGTGGAATAGTAATAAGCATTATTTGGTCAAATAGACGGTTAAGAACTAACAAGTCTAACAGTGGAATAGTGATAAGCATTACTTGGTCAAATAGACGGTTAAGAACTGACAAATCTAAAAGTGGAATAGTGATAAGCATTATTTGGTCAAATAAACGGTTAAGAACTAACAAATTTAATAATTATTTTAGCACGTCATTGTTTTTAAAGTGGTGTTAGTTAAAAAAAGGTCATTGTTTTTAAAGTGGTGTTAGTTAAAAAAAGGTTGGCTTGTGTTCACACCATAAATTACTCTAGAATTTTCAATCGATGAATAGATTATAGATGGAAAGATTAGTAGGTGGCTTGAGTTAAACATCACTTTACTCTAGGATTTCTAATTGGTGAATTGATCGTTATTTTCATATATTTTAAAATTATTCTAAGATTTTCAATAAATGAATAGTTTTTAGATGGAAAAATTAGTAGCATGGCTTGTGTCAAACACACTTTAAGAACTTTAAGATTTTTTAATGAATATTTTTTTAGATGGAAAAATTAGTAGCATGGCTGGTAAACACACTTTAAGGTTCTTTAATGAATAGTTTTTAGATCGAAAAATTAGTAGGATGGCTTGTTTCAAA
The DNA here is from genome assembly GCA_001517045.1 of Pseudotsuga menziesii. Taxonomy (NCBI): domain Eukaryota; kingdom Viridiplantae; phylum Streptophyta; class Pinopsida; order Pinales; family Pinaceae; genus Pseudotsuga; species Pseudotsuga menziesii. The sequence goes on along the minus strand of LPNX010533283.1, from coordinate 206,216 downwards.
CGCACTTTGAGATTCTTTACTAGTGAATTGATTTATATATTTTAAATTTATACGACGTTACTCATGATTTCAATTTAGATTTTCAATTTGTATTATTGCAGAAAAAGAACATCAAGGTGAGAAAATCATCTCAATTATATGTTTATATGGTTTTAATCATTATTTAGCCGTAGATAGACCATCATCATTTATGAAGAAAAACGACAGCCACTTAGAAAATCATAAATGACATCCACTTAGAAAATCATTTTTAGTTTTGATGACATCTGATTCGAAACATAGACCGTTACCGTTATTATGGAACCCGAAATGTTCGGCAATTATAATTAGCGGAAAACAAAGGTGTTTAGAGTGTTGAGTCGTTAGAAAAAGTTATTATCAACGAAAAAAAGGTGTTCAGAATGTTGAGAGTCGCGACTCGCTAGAAAAAGTTGGAGGAGATTGATATTTAATGGAAAAAGTATGTTAAATTGCAAAATTGGAAAAGGTCATTTGGTGTGTTGTGCATGAATCTGAGCCAAACCATGTGAATGGGGACTACGTAGGTAAATGGAAAAGCAGAGACAAGATGGACATCACTATCAATGAGGAGGATTTTGTTTGATCGATAAACTTTTTTGGAGACTTCGCAACATATCCATTCAGGGCGATTCGATTCGTGCAGTATCCCAACTAATGAATCAATGAAATGTATCGTTTATTTTATATTTAAGTAACGAATCTTTATCTATTTTTTTTCTAGTTGTCTAACTAGGGACGATTTTCTTTTTATTTCCGCCTGGTTTTTAATTGTTTTTGGCTATAAATTTTCACTGAATTTTCAAAATATGTGAAAACATTGCTAGATTTTAAAGAGTGCGGGTGTTCCCGGGTTTTCGTGTCACGTGATTTCATTTTTGCACTTAAAATTGCCCAACAAACAAGAAAAAATTACAAGATTTTGTGACTTAAATTCACTGGATTTTGGCTGAAAATCACCCAGAAAGTCAAAATCATCCTCTAGTTAAACAAATCCTATTTTTTGTTATGTAGTATTTTTTATTATTATTTATTAATGATAATTGTTATGAATATTTAAATGCTTGAATTGTGAAGTGAGGTATGGTTTAAGTTATATATAATTTTTTTTTTTTTAAATTCTTAAATTTTGATATTTTTGAAAATAATTTTAAAGCAAAGTTTTATAATTAAAATCCTTAACAACATAATTCTAAATTTTATTTTTAATTTCAATAACATAAATTTAATTTTTATTTTGAATAACATAAATCTAAATCTTATTTTTATCATTTAAAGAAACTACATAAATGTTTTTTATTTTACATTTTTTAAACTTTCTTAATTTTTTTTATACTTTTTAATTATTTTAATTATTATTATTATTATTATTATTATTATTATTATTTTTATTAATATAAATAATTTTATTTTATTAAATTTATTTTTAAATTTAAATCAATTTAAATCAAATTTGTTTCTTAAATTTAATTCATTTCAATTAAATTAATCATTTTAAAACTTCTATCATGTTTTGGATGTTTATATTTTATATAACCAACGAACAACTTTATACTTTATACTTAATCTAGCAAAACACAAGTAAAAATGGAATAGTATAATTTAATAATAATGTCTAGAAACATTTTGGTTTATCGATGACCATAATTTCTGACAGAGATGACAGATTTGTCAAGAACTTTTGGAATACTCCTTGGCAACATCTCGATGCAAGACTCTCCTTATCAACAGCTTTCCATCCTCAGGCAGACGGACGGACGAAAGTTGTGAATTGCTTGGTAGTACAACTGCTCCGCATGTACAACCACAAGCATCGTTGGACATCGAATGAAAGTCTCCCATATATACTTCATGGTTTCAATCGTGCTCAATGAAACTCTACAGGAAAGAGTCTATTTGAGATTTGTTATGTATTTCAACCCTCGGCGCCCATTGAATCGATTAGTTCATTGACACAGTTGAATGACACCAAATTTAACTGACGAGAAGTTTAAAAATCATTGAAGTTTCTAGATCAAATCTGCGATATCCAGAAACAAGAACATGAAATGTTACAATGATCTAATGCAAAAGCTAAGGTCCGACACAATAAGCATCATATTCCTCACTCATTTCAAATTGGGGATCAATTATGGTTTCAGCTCATGACGTCGCGCTTCACTGGTCCATACAAGAAGCAAAAGCCTTTATGATATGGTCCCTACACTATTCTTAAGTGGATTGGAGTAAACGCTTTCCAGCTAGACATTCCTTCATTCTTGGGTCTGCATCTAGTATTTAATGCAGATCTATTTCGACCATACCATGCAACACTATTGGAATATAATGACTTGCATACAACAAGATCCGAGGACATCCATCCAAATGTTTAGGAGCCACTTCCTCGTGACACAACTGTGGGACGACGAATATGCCATACAAGGAGGAACACAATTCTCTTGTTTTAGGTGGCTAAAGCCAGAGAGCTCACAACATAAGGAAAATGGTACTTTGCTACTAAACTAACCAACAAGTTTCCTCATCTGAATGAGAAAACAATGGGGACCATTGTTTCTTAAGGAAGTAGGTATGATCCACCCAACAGTTGGCATTGTTTGTCGTGTGTTTGTCGAAGACGACTGATGCCAACATCGAATTTCACAAGCTTTGCACTTTGACACGGTGTTAATAGGTTCAACATCTACTTCAACAAGTCCCTCACCTCGACAAATTCAATGTCGAATTCGACATATTCAACACCCTGACATGCATTGTCGACATTGGCGACCAACGAACTACAACAAATTGTATATCTTTCTTCGAGTTGTCTATAACCATTGCACTTCAGGAACCGTTTAAACTTCTCTCGTAATAGAACATAATAGGATGACAACCCAAATTTTCTAAGTACTCTATTTAAGCATGTACATTATTGTGATATACAAGAAAGTAAGAGAACAATAATGAACTAACAAATATTGGTTCAAATTTTGCATATTCTCTGTGTGTGTGAATGTTTAAGTGTGTAGTGTATTTCCTGCTTTGGTTATTATTATTATTCTTCCACCATAATATTACTCGATTCAGTCACTTGAAGTATTGTTTCCGTCGTGCACCTACGCACTCCATCATATTGTCCTCATTTTTCAATTGATTTATGGAGGGAAGTGCTTGGAACAAGAATCCCTAGTTTCTTCAATTCCTTTTACATAATTTATTGATTTTAATTTTGATTTATCTCCAAATTCCTTCCCCTCAAGGTATGAAAATTAATTCTGAGATAGCCTGATATGTATTCTTTCCAACCCCAAAGGTTAGAGCAATATTGGATTCACCAAGTGTAACTTATGCTAAGTTTCCCAAGGTGACCTGTTTATGGACTGGCTCAGTATACTGAACTTGTAGAGACTACCATGTGCCACTGTTTGACCTTTTGGTTTTGAAACTAAAGTCCGTTCCCTATATTCAAAATAATAAAAAATTCAATTTGTATCTTTATATCAAAATGTATAGAAATTCTCCCTAGGTAATGTTTTGACAGTGAATGTTGGAAGAGGCTGGAATCTTGATTTGGAGGGGTCATATCTCCTAAAGTACATCAGATCTGAGGATGCAATTCACATAAAAGTTACATCAAGGTCTGATATTCGACATGTAAATTTTCATCTCATGATCCTTCTTCAAACTCAAGTTATAGTGAAAAGTCCAAGATGACTATATTTTTCCTTCTAGGGTTTTCAAGCATGAAACTCTAATCTCAAGTAACTGCAGTTGTAGTAGTGTTTCGACTACACAAATACTTATTTCATGGTGCATATGATACCAGTTTAGAATTTTAATGGTTATACAAGCTCTTAAAACATGTATCATCATAACATAATAACCTTATACAAAAGGATCACTGAGAGAAAGACAAGCAAAACCACACAAAAGAACACAAATATTTATTCCAGGAAACCCTCATGGGGGAGAAAACCCAGAAAAACTTCCTCAAAATAGACTTCAACTAAGTACAATATAATACCCTAAGAATACATTAGAGGAAATTTCAACTCAAAATGGGCCTTTTAACTCTAATTCAAATTCCATGTCATCATGTGTTAGCTAATGAAATTGATTTAAATTTGAAATACTGTATAGGTCTTAAACACCTTTTTAATATAAATTTGGGGATAGGTATCATAAAAAAAATCGCTTTTTTGTTTTTATTTTTGACATATCTCCTTGTGTTTTTATTCAAATTTTGATCGGGAGAGCTCGTTGGATGCACAATTTAATTCCGCATCCAACAAGTACCCAGTCGACATACTTTTGGTGGACCCCATGCCCCAAAAACAACAAATACCTGAAAAAATGTGATGATGACATCACTGCCCCAAAAACAAGAAATACCTGAGAAAAACATGATGATGATGTCATCATCATGTTTTTTTCAGGTATTTCTTGTTTTTGGGGAAGCGGGGTTCACCAAAAGTATGTTGAGTGGGTAATCATTGGATGCAGAATTTAATTCTACATCCAATGCACTCTCCCGATTGAAATTTGGGTAAAAAAAACAGGGAGATATGTCAAAAATACAAACAAAAAGTTGTTTTTTTCTTTTCTTCCTCCAAAATCAATAAATATTATTTTATTGTTTTAACTATTATTTTATTAATTTTTTTTAGGAGGCCTATTTTGAGTTGAAATTTCCTCTAATGAGACTTGTAAGACACAAATAATAAGACTTTATTACTTCCTCTCTCCCGGAGGTGTTGCTCCTTCTCTCTCTAGCAAACTTGCTTTAGTTTTGTGTGTATAAAATTGAGGGAGTGTCCCTTCCTATTTATATTCTTCAGCTGTGTGACATTTTTGTCCAACAAGGTAAAAATCTAGACCTTACTCGGACAACCTATCCTATGGAGACTCGAAACAACATTTATATAATACTTTTGTAGGTACTAATTCCCTGACTTACAATAGATAATTTACCTCATGACTTTTACAAGACCAATTACATAAAGGACATACCTGAGTGGATGAATAACATATCCAGTGGAGGAATACAATAAAAGTACAATAGAATATATTCTAAAGTTACATTTTGTTAAACAAATAATAGACGTATTTTAATTATCATTTATTGTATATATAGTTGTTTAAATTGATATTGTTCAGTTGTGTACATAGATATGTTCCTAGATTTAGGAAATCTATTATGAATGCTAGAGTGTTTGCATTGATGAACAATTTACTACTAATATGCATCAGATGGGTAAGTGTCATATGGAATTGTACAATAGTCCATTGCTACTTATCTAGAATGAGACTTCTTTGCAAACATGTTGGGGGTAGTGCACACTCTTAATAATGTCCTGGTAGTAGTGCACACTCTTAATAATGTCATGGGAGTAGCACAGACTCTTAATAATTTATTGGGAGTAGCGCACACTCTTAATATTATCCTAGCTTATAGAAAGTTAGCGTATGTATACATGCTATGGATGAATGATGTATTGGATAAACAGTTGCATGATTGTGTGACATATTTCTCTATGCATAAGAATTTGTCTTTATGGATAGGTTTTGAATATTATGAAATGTTTCTAGCCATGAAAATATATTTTACTTATAGGAAAGATCACATGAAATCACGTATAAAAGATTTATGAAGAACAAGTGATAAAGAACAAGTTGCTTATGTATTGACTAAGCATGTATCTCGTGTAAAGTTTGAATACTTTCAAGACAAGCTTGGTGTATTCCATATGGACCTCCGTTGAAACAGGGAGTGATGATGAGGATGTGGTTTTTGTTCCTATTGAAGTGGTGTGGGATCTTAGTATAGGATTGGTATGTATTCCTGATAAGTCCTGGTTGATCCCATTTGGATTGGTATATCAGTATTGAAAAGTCCTATTTAATTCTAGGGGGATTAGTATGTCTGTCTAGGATTGTTTGGCACCAAACGGTTACTAATACATGCACAAATTATTTGTTCCCCAAGTAAATCAGATGTCTAACTAGGTTTGTTTTCCCTGAAAGAATTAATAATCTAGATAAGGCCATTTGTGTCTACCAACGTTCCCACTATGATGTTTTTTCAGATGGTTCCAACACTTTGTGATGATGACATTGATGTGGTTGTGGTCCCAACACTTTGTGCTAATTATCTTGATGTGGTTGTGGTCCCAAAATTATACGTTGATGATGTTGATGTGGTTGGAGTCCCAACACTATGTGTTGATGCATTTGATGTGGTTGTGGTCCCAACACACTATGTTGATGATGATGATGATGATGGTGTGGTTCCATCACTATGTGTTGATGATGATGATGTTGTTGTTTCTCTAGCATTTTTATGCTTCTAATTATGATGATGTCGCTACATAATTGATATGATAATGATGATGATTGTGTTATTGTTCTAGAATCTCTGTGTTACTAATATGGATGATGATTTAGCATTTATTTGCTAATGATGTTGGTTTTAGCACTAACATGCTAATGATGTTGTTTTTTTTCTAGTATTCACATACTTATGTTGCAAATAATGATGATGTTAGAGTATTCACATACTAATGTTGTAGATGATGATGATTTTCCATTATTCACATACTGATGATGTTCCAAATGATAATGTCTCATGATGAGGATTATCATAATTTGTGATGATGATGATGTTATGATGCCAATGAAGATGTTCCATGCCGATGAAGATATTCCATGTTGATGTTGTGATGCTCTATTATGATGATGATGTTCTAGGAACATGATGTTGTTGTTGTTTCAAAATTTCCCATGACATATGGATTCACCAGTTAGTTGTATATTTGTCGTTGTGCTTGTGGATAATGATCTAGAATACCTTCCTTGTTAAGAGGGAGTGTTGTAATAAATGTAACTTCAGAATATATTCTATTGTACTTTTATTGTATTCATCCTTTATATATGTTATTCCTCCACTTGGAGGTTTCCTTGATGTAATTGATCATCTAAAATTCATGAGGTAAAAATTTCATTGTAAGTCAAGGAAATAATACCCACAAAAGTATTATATACAATGTATTTTTGAGTCTCCCTAAAAGAGGTTGGAATAGTAAGGTACAAAAGTCTCCCCTATTGTACCAAAAGGTCACACAACTAAAGAATATAAATATGGAGACATCCTCTCTCATTTGTACACACTTCTCACTCAAGCATTTGTGTGTGTGTGTGTGTGTGAGAGAGAGAGATAGAGAGAGAGAGAGAGAGAGAGAGAGAGAGAGAGAGAGAGAAGACTCATGGAACCATATGAAGTAGCATCATGGTGGGCACTTTGGTAGACCCAACTGGCCTTGTCTGGCTTACTAATCCTTTCAGACTAAACAAGCCTATCCAAACATACCGATCTACCTTGGGACCAAAGAAGCCTTGTTTGTCTTACTAACCCTTTTGTTCCAAACAAACCTAGCCAGACATACTAATCCCCCTAGTAGGATCAAACAGGTATTGTCAGCACTAATATACTGAGCCCAATGGGATGAACTAGGCCTTATCAAGCTTTCATATCAATCCTAGACTCAGCTGCCACACCACTGCACATGAACCACAACCACATCCTCATCATCACTCCCTCTTTCGAGGGAGGTACTTATAGACTACACCAAGGTTGTATTTCAAGTATTCAAACTTTACATGATACAAAGGCTTAGTCAATACATAAGAAACTTATTCGTTATCACTTGTTCTTTGTCATTCTTCTCTTGTAGGTGTCGGCACAGGATCTTTCCTACAAGTGAAATACAGTTGCATGGTTAGAAACATTTCATAATATTAAAAACATATTCATAATGAAACATTATTATACATAGATACATATGGCACGCAATCACGCAACTATTTATCCAATACAACATTCATCCATATCCCATATACATACGGTAATTTTCTATACGCTTTCGATCTCTACTAGGACATTATTAAGAGTGTGGACTACTCCAAACATGTTAGAAAAGAGGTTTCATTCTAGATAAATAACAATGGAATGCTTTATAGTGGCATATGCCACTTACCCATTAGATGCATATTAGTAGTAAATCGTTCATCAATGCAAACACACCAACATGCATAATATATTTCCTAAATCTAGGAACATATCTATGTACACAACTGGACAATATCATTTTAAGCAACTAGATATATAAGAAATGATATTTAAATACTTACCTTTGTTTCTTTGGTTATCAAGCCTAATAGAGGACGTCATCATCATTTGCAACATCAGTATGTGAATACTAGAACATAATAATCTTCTACAACATCAGTATGTGAATACTGGAACAACAACAACATCATTACCAGGTTAGTGCTAAAAAACACCATCAAAAAATAAATGCTATATCATCATCTGCATTATCAACATATATATGTTGTAACAAAATCATCATCATCAACAACATAGAAATGTTGGAGGAACATCATCATCATCGTCATCAACACAGAGTGTTGGAACCACATCATATGATCATCAACAACATAGAGTGTTGGGACCACAACCACATCAACATCATCAGCACAGAGTGTTGGGAAAATAACCACATCAACATTATCAACACAGAGTATTGGAACCATCTAAAGAAGAATCACGGTGTGAACTATGGTATACCCAACTGGCCTTTTCTAGATTACTAATCCTTTTAGACCAAACAAGACTATATGGACACACCGATCTAATTGGAGACCAAACAAGCCTTCTCTAGCTTACTAACTTTTTCAGTCCAAATGAGACTAGCCAAAAATATTAATCGCCCAAGTATCAAACAAGCCTTGTCAACACTGATATACCAATCCCAATGGGATTAACCAGACCTTGTTAGGTTTACACACCAATCCTATACTAAGCTTCCACACCACTAAAATAGGAGCCACAACCACATCCTGATCATCACTCCCTCTTTTGAGAAAGGCCCTTATGGAATACACCAATATTCTCTTGAAAGTAATCAAAATTTACATGATATAGAGGCTTAGTCAATACATAAGCAACTTATTCTTTATCACTTATTATTCATCATTCTTCTCTTGTAGGTCACCGCACAAGATATTTACTACAAGTCAAATATTGTTGCATGGTTAGAAACATTTCATAATCTTAAAAGCATATTCACAATGACAAACTATTATGCATAAAGACATATGTCACACAATCATGCAACTATTTAGTCAATACAACATTGTTGATTAAGTTGTCATTGATGCCAACGGTGTCTGGCCATTGATGCCAACTGTTGAGTCCTTGGTGCCCCTTATGGATCCCTTGATGGTTAGTGTTTAGTTTGTGGTTGTTTGTGTCAAAGGATCCCTTTTGATCTTGTCCAAGCCCAAGCTTGAACCCCTTGGAGGCCTTGGAACAATGAAAAAATACTTGGTTACCCATTGAATTGGTCAAGTTCCCCTAAGTTGTATCCTTGTCCCATTTGATTCCATTGTTGAGTTCCTTACTTCTAGTTGATCTTTGGTTATTGGTATTTGTGCTTCTTTTTATGCATGTACTTGTTTTGATCTCTTGATTAGTTGTTGGATGGATGATGTGGCTCATGTGTAAAGTACTGGATGTGTTGATGTTGAAGCCCATTGCATTCATTGGATGGTCTTGGTGTTGTTAAGTTCTTGTGGGGTCCTTGAGTCCACAAGCTTAGATCTTGATCCTCTTGCAAGTGGAGACTTAGGTCTTGGAACCCACACTTATGGTGGTATGTTGGAGCCCATTATTATGGGATCCTTGATGTCCGTGAAAGTTTAGGTCTCAAACCCACATATATGTTGGTTTGATGTCCCTTGGACGCTATATGTTCATTGGCATGTAGTAGCATTGTGATCATTCATATGAATCCTATAAGGTGTTGCAAACTAGTGGTGAGGTCTTTGTACCCCTATTTTGGGGTGTTGGTACTGTTATGGTGATGAATATATATATTGGAACCTTTGGATATGTTTTTAATTATATGAAGACCTTGAACATGATGATGTTGAAGCCCTTGAAGTCCATGGAAAGTATCTTCTTTAAATATTAAATGATATATTTGAAAGAGTCCTTGAAACCCTTGCATCTGGTGCATTGGGTCTTGAACCATGATGATGTATGGTCGTATTTTTGGTTATATGGCTATTGTGATGTAGATGGATGTATATCCCATGTAAATTCCTTGATATGTTTGTGAATAATTTGAAGAAGGATTTGAAACTCATGTAGTTGGTGGTATGGTCTTTGGCACCCTCATGTGTGGGTTCTTTGATGTCCTAGACATTTTGAAGAATTTAAGGGTATTAGACCAAGAATTTTAAAATAAACCCATCATATGGAGATAATCCTCATCGATCCATTTATTTTTATATATGGAGCATCTTCTAACTCCTTAATTACGGTTGAAGAGATATGAATTTTTGAAGTTGGTGTACCCCACTTTTTTGGGTGAGCCAACCAAACAAAAGAGAATTTAATTATTTGTAATTTTGAATTGCATGTCGTCCCAAGGCAATAATTTTTCTCCACAACCTATATAAATATAATATCAAACATTTCATTTTTTCATCATCAATTCTCTCAGGAATTTCACAACTCTTTGGAGAAAAGTGCGAAATTTTGTGACAGAGAAATTTCTAGGCATCTTCACTAAAATTGACATAACTTTCTCATACGGAATCATAATTACAAAATTCCTGGTTCATTGTAAATCTTGTTACAAGGGATATGTGATGATAGGATATAGGTTTTCTTTTGTTTTTTCTATTTTTTCTTAATCTTGTGATCTTCAATAAGGTATGGTTCATGCTTCATGTTTTCTCTTGTAATGGCACATGTCTCTCATGGATAGAGTTCCTCTTTGATCTTAGTATGTGAGCCTATATATTGGTATAACTCTTTGAAGTCATTGAATACGTTATGGAGGATATGGTGATGGTTATCTTGGCATATATCTTGATTATTATTTTGGATGTTGTTGGCATAGATCTTGATGTTTATCTTGACTGTTGTATAAGTGTAGTATTGAATGAGAAGTTGACATGTAAGTAGTAGATCTTGTGAGTTATTTCTTTGATCAACCTAAATGTTTTATTTGAAAACTAGTTTGATAAGTGTTGATGATTTTGTCTTCAACCTAAGTGGAATTGGATTGTTATTGATTGTTAATGACAAAATTTGACAGTGTTGTAAGTGACTATTTGCTTCATATTTGTTTGAATTGTTGACTTGATTTGAGTAGATTGAAAAATCCTTTTGTGTCTAAGAGTTTATGAGATTGATTGAGTTTGACATAGTTGGTTAAGTCTTTTATCTTCTTTCCCGAGGTTATTTGGTTGAGGTATATCATGTTTAACTATCAAGTATTCCTTGACTATGATTGAGGTTGGTTGTGGTGTCATTGAGTTGAGTGTGATTGGATAGAGTTTGGTTGACCGTATGTGAAGTCTCTTGGTTTCTCAAACGTGTCTCTTAATGAACTAGGCGAAGTAAGAAGGGTCGGTTGACTATTAGAGCAATTGATTATATTAACACAAGTATATGATTGATTTGGCACAGGCAAACAAGCATCTTGGTACAGGTTGGTTCAGTTGAACAAGATTGGAACAAGTTTCCTTATGTGCAATCGGTTTGACTCAGATTGGCTGAGTTGTATGAGCAGTTGGTTTGAACTAGGTGGATTGAGTTTAGTGTGCAGACTCAAATTGATTGAGTTGTTTGATGTGAGAAATAGGTTGATTGGTACAACTTGATTGGGCATGTTGATTGTATTGGTTGATGAGCAGTGTGATACATTGGACAATGATTAGTTTATGAGTAGTAATCAGATGATGAGCAATGGTTAGTAGTGGTAGTGGTTGTGTAGTGTGGTATAGGTTGTACATTGTGGTATAGGTTGTGCAGTGTGGTACAAGTTGTGAAGTGTGGTACAGATTGTGTAGTGTAGTATAGGTGTTGATTATAAGGTCCGCAAGATCAATGCGGTAGTGGTTGAAATTTTTTTATCTTCATATCAAGGTGGCAGGACGGGGCAAGGAAAAGAGGTCGTGGCCTCCTTCCTGTTGAAGCCAAAAAACTAAGGAGTTGTATATTTCTTCAAGTTGGAGCCTGTAAATCAGGGGTTGAAGCCTCCATCCAGTTGCAGCTCGAAAATTGAATTCTTTATAATAAGGGGGGTTATTTCCTCCTTCCAGTTATTTCTGGAAAACTATTTTAGAAAGGCTTCTCTGGGTTTCTCCCCATGACTTGGCTTTCCACGTAAAATCTGGTGTTTTGTGTTTCATGCTATGGTTCATGCTATGGTTCTTATGTGATGATGATATAATGAGGATAATAATGTTGATGATGATATAATGATAATGTGATAATGCATATTATTGAATAAGTTGTTGATTGTTAAAAGTAAAAAGTAATAAAAGTTGCACACACTAATTCACCCCCCCCTCTCAGTGTACTTGGTGTGTCCAACAACAACATTCATCGATATCCCGTATACATACGGTAACTTTCTATATGTCTCCATCTCTACTAGGACATTATTAAGAGTGTGCACTACTCCCAACCTGTTAGCAAAGAGGTTTTATTCTAGATGAGTAGCAATGGAATGATGTAGAGTGCCATAGGCCACTGACCCATCATATGCATATTAGTAGTAAATTGTTCATCATTGCAATCACTCTAACATGCATAGTATATTTCCTAAATCTAGGAACATATCTATGTACACAACTGAACAATATCATTTTAAACAACTCTATATACAAGAAATGATAATTCTAATTCTTATGTTTGTTTTTTTGTCATCAACCCTAGTATAGAAGATCAAAGGTATCTCTCTATTTTAGTTAGCATTAACAAGAAAATAAACATTGTTAAGATAAGAACAAACTCTCAAGAGATCCATAATGAAACATGTTGCTGCACAATTCTTAAAACAAGGTGGGAAAGAATTTGTCTTCTTGATAATACTAAAAAGGTTCAAGATGAAAATCACATTCTTATAAAATGTCTTGAGTACACTTGTATTATAGTGCATTTTCAAAATATTTATTATAGTAGCGACTTTCCTAGCTTTTTAACACATCATAATCATTATGATTTCTAATAAGTTTTCTTAAAGCTTTTCTAGCACATAAATAAAATTAAAAAAAATATTTTATACTATTTTAAAGTTCTAAAAAATTATTTAAAATATAAACATAAAAATTATATATATTTTAATATTTTAACACCCATAATTTTAATACAGACAACCCAACATATATATACAATAATAAAATAAAAAATACTAAATATTAAAAAATGAGAAATTATATCATAAAATAACATGCTCTCTAAATAGTGGAATAGTAATAAGCATTATTTGGTCACATAGACGGTTAAAAACTATCAAAACTAATAATTATTTTAGCACACGATTTTGTTTTTAGAGTGTGTTAGTTAAAAAAAAAAGGTGGCTTGGTTCCACACCATTTTCAATCGATGAATAGATTATAGATAGAAAAATTGGCAGGTGGCTTGTGTTAAACATCACTTTATTGTAAGATTTCTAACTTGATCGTTATTTTCATGTATTTTAAAATTATTCTAAGATTTTTAATCAATGAATAGTTTTTAGATGGAAAAATTAGTAGGATGGCTTGTGTTAAACACACTTAAAGATTCTTTACTAGTGAATTGATTTATATATTTAAAATTTATACTACCATAGTCATGATTTTAATTTAGATTTTTAATCATTATTACTGCAGGAAAAAAAAACATCAAGTTGAGAAAATTATCTCAATTATTTTATATTTATCTGTTTATATGGTCTTCATCATTATTTAGATGTCGATAGACCATCATCATCAATGAAGAAAAATGATAACCACATAGAAAATCATGTTCACAATGTTGAGTCGCTAGAAAAAGTTGATGTTTAGTGGAAAAAGTAATCTTAAAATGTGAAATTGGAAAAGGTCATTTGGTGTGTTGTGCATGAATCTGTACCGTTCATTTTATATTTTACTAACGAATCTACATCTATTTATTTTCTTATGTTGCCTTCTTATTAATATTTATTGATGATAATTGTATGAGTATTTAAATGATTTCATTTAGTGATCTTGAATTTTGAAGTGAGTTAAGGCTTAACTTCTTTAATAATTATTTCAAAAATTCCTAAATTTTGACATTTTTGAAAATATGCAAATTTTTAAAGTAAGTTTTATAATTAAAATTCTTAATAACATAATTCTAAATTTTATTTTCCATTTTCAATAACAAATTTAAAATTTATTTTTAATTTTCAATAACAAATGCAAATTTTATTTTTAATTTTCAATAACAAATCTAAATTTTATTTCATCACATAAAGAAATATATAAATGTTTTTTAGTAACTTACAATTTTAATTTATCTTTATGATGATGAATATAAATAATTTTATCCAATAAAATTTATTTTTAAATTAAATCAATTTCAATCAATTTTATTTCTTAAATTTAATTCATTTCAGTTAAATTAATCCTTTGAAAACTTCTATCATGTTTTGGATGTTTATATGTCATATAACAAATGACAAACTTTATACTTTATACTCAATCTACAGAAACAAAAGTAAAAATGGAATAATATAATTACGTCGAAGGCGTTAAACAATGGAGATTAAGTCTTGAAGATTCTTTGTTGATTTGACAAATAGAAACCTAACACGTGTCTTCATACTATTTTGGCAATAATTAACACGTTTTCTTTCGATTTGGTCGTCGACTGGTCAATCTATTATTGTGTTTTCCTCTTATTTGGTGGCTTACTTCATTGTAGGAATTGGTGGTGTTACGGGGAATATTTCAATCAGTTTGGACAGTTTGTTCCCCTATCCTACATGGGGCAGATCTAGAACAAAAAACCACAATGATGTATCCTTCTCCTAGATAATTGGATTACTTGAATGTTTAAGATTTCCTTACATCAATAATGGAGGTTGTCCTTTCATTATGGATCTTTTGCGGTCGAATGTACCTACAAAGAGTATGAAGAACAAGAAAAACGGTGAAAGAAACAAGACAATCCAATTACATATACTAATAGTTAAGGAAAAGAGTAGTAAACAACTGATATTAACACAAATTGTTTATGGAAAAGGAGAACATGTTTGTATTGATAATAAAAAGAGTAAGAAGCTACAACCTGTAGAAATAATAGATCAATGCTATGTGCAATGATGCTAAAAAGAAGAACAGGAAATAGATCTTGCTACTAAGAATTCTCACAAGCATACAGAGGAAAAATAGAGAGAAGAAAAGAGACTGAATCACATGAATGAAGAGATGAATATTGGTGCGTATCCTTCCATTGAATAATTATGAATAATAGTGTACATAAATAGTACATCCCTCATAGGAAAGTCGAATTGTATGGAAACAACTCATAAAGCTCAAAAAGGATGACTTACCAAAATATAGCAAACCCCCATAGGTGGATAAAGTACTTGCTAAATCTATCAAGGACCTCACGAGTTGGAAAAAGCATGAGTGAGTTGTCAAGGAGATGGAAATAACATGCTAATCCTATAAAATGGAGAAAAACTAATGGAGGATGGGTTGGAAACAAAAGCTCCCAGTTTCCTAGTTGACTAGCTTTTATCTTATCCATAGAAAAGTAGGAAAAAGAAGAAAAAGAAGAAAAAGCAGAATCTGCTATAAAGTCCTGTATACTAATTATGGATCAATCCAAAATCAAAAATAAATCATTCCTAGGATATAGATGGCATGCATTGACTTCAAGGTGCAAGTGGATGCCAACTAATTAAGCTAGTGGGTCAATAATTAATCAAATAACGATTAATTATTTTATCCTAAGTTGTGAGTGGGTTTAATATATTCCTACACCCCCCTATAAGTCTGACTTTATGATGGTATGACAAAAAATATGGATGCATATGGATGCATATAGGGCCCAGCAACAAGGCTATGGTCACCCTTTAACAATTATTATGTCCAGAAAAGTGAGGAAAGAGGCAAAACCACATGGGAAAAATCCTCCCTCAAGATAGGAAAAGGCACAAAATTTGAAATATGTCTTCAACATATCTTCATCTTCACTTTAATGAGCTGACTGAACTACTTCTGGATGAAGGACTTGCTAAAGAGATCATGAACTCCATGGCCATGCGCTAGAGTGTAGAACCTGGAAGAAGGAAGAGGAGAGACTCCTTGTATCTCATCAACTGATGAAGTAGGAGCATTATATAAATGCTTCTTTCTGCTTTCAAACTCTAATTTGCAAACATAATCTGAAATGGAAAAGAGATCTGTGCATACTCCTTTCCAAAGAGTACAAAAATTAAGACAATTTATTTCACACCCAATTCCCTGAATAGCTACAAAATTGTGATGTGAATCACATGTCAATATTCCAATATGATGTAGCACCTATATAGATCTGATATGAGGCTGATAAAACTCTAATATATCAGAAATATTAACATATGGAACAGCAAAGACAAAGGCTTCAGTGGCTCCATGAGGATATAGGGCTAGACTAGGAAAATTATGAACAACTGGGGAAAACTAATAGGTGTAAAAATTTGAATGATGGATGGGAATAAGATCTGAAACATAAGTGTTTAGAACATATCCAAACATGTTTAATATAATTCCATATATGACTAAGTTCATGGATAACCAGCCACTGAAAGTAAGGAAAGACTTCAAATCATGTAAGATAAATATCACTGCATAAGAGACCAATGAGGAATCAACTAGTGAGCTTGGGATTTGTATAGTCTTTGGATTATTCAGAGGTATGGTAGATGGTATGGATGGTGGTATTATACGTGTATCAACCTGAAAATATGCTTCTAAATCAGAATCCAAAGGATCACATATAAGCATATCAATAGACTCATGGGAATACACTGGTAATGAATCCTCTGTATGAAGGGAGGAAATAAGGGGATGTTCAAAATCTTCAAGGAGGTTCTGAGTATTGATGCCAAGAAAAAAGGAAGATATGCTGAAGCACATGAGATCAAGTATGGTAAGTGGTATGACACAAATAAGGCTTGATGTGGCTAAGCAAACATCCTGGAAGTCACTGGGTTGCGCACCATCAATGAGAGAGGCATGCAAGAGGTGTGAAGAATCTGGCACATAGATCTCAGAATATAAGATAGGAGATTTATAAAACAATGAATGGGTTATAGGATCATAATCAATATCAGGAGCAGCTCCATATGTTACTTCTTTTTCATCAATAGTATCACAAGAAGAAAAATCACCTTCGAGAGACACAGAAAAAGATGGCTCTTCAATATTTGCTTCTTCATTGAAGGAGGAAGCATTCGAATGAAAGAGGGCAGAAGCAACATGAACTGTATGAGAAAATTCTTCATCATGATCAACTTCATCAGAGAATGTTGAGGCCAAGAAATCTTGAGAAAGAGAACAAGAGGAGATGCTAGGTTCGCTCCATGCTTCATCTTCAATTTCCTGCAAACCAAAAGCTTTGTCCAAAATTTTCCAAAGCTCATATGGATATTCAGCAGAATATATGAGATGATATATATTTAGAGACATTCCCAAACACATAATTCCATAAGTTCTATCACAATTATTAATCCAATCAATCTTCTCTTCATAAGACTCAGGTTCACTCAATGCACCAATGGAGACATCAAAGAGACATTGCCTCTTCAAGTATGCACTCATCTTTGGCTTCCAATCAGCATAGTTGAAAGGATATAGTAGAGGAACTTTTGAATCTATATTGAAGTTGTTGATATGCTCTAGTAGATACTCTCTGCAACCTGCAAAACAAACTAAGAGAAAATCTTGTAAGCTAGACAAGCTCTTCTTTAGAGAGGGATAGGAGACTGGAAGCACTCCTCACATTTGTAGAACTTGATCAACCTTGTAGCTCTGATACCATGTAGAAATAATAGATCAATGCTATGTGCAATTATGCTAAAAAGAAGCACAGGAAATAGATCTTGCTACTAAGAATTCTCACAAGCATACACAGGAAAAATAGAGAGAAGAAAAGAGACTGAATCACATGAATGAAGAGATGAATATTGGTGTGTATCCTTCCATTGAATAATTATGAATAATAGTGTACATAAATAGTACATCCCTCATAGTAAAGTTGAATTGTATGGAAACAACTCATAAAGCTCAAAAAGGATGACTTACCAAAATATAGCAAACCCCCATAAGTGGATAAAGTACTTGCTAAATCTATCAAGGACCTCACGAGTTGGAAAAAGCATGAGTGAGTTGTCAAGGAGATGGAAATAACATGCTAATCCTATAAAATGGAGAAAAACTAATGGAGGATGGGTTGGAAACAAAAGCTCCCAGTTTCCTAGTTGACTAGCTTTTATCTTATCCATAGAAAAGTAGGAAAAAGTAGAAAAAGCAGAATCTGCTGTAAAGTCCTGTATACTAATTCTGGATCAACCCAAAATCAGAAATAAATCATTCCTAGGATATAGATGGCATGCATTGACTTCAAGGTGCAAGTGGATGCCAACTAATTAAGCTAGTGGGTGAATAATTAATCAAATAATGATTAATTATTTTATCCTAAGTTGTGAGTGGGTTTAATATATTCCTACACAACCAAAGCCTTGACGTTGAAGCTTCATTCTCACAATACTTCCAACATCACTCTTACATACACTCTATAATCTTGTACAATCTTCACTCACAATGACACTCACAATGACACTTTATTTCCTCCTATACCAGTTATGATTCCAACAACATGAAGATGCCCTCTTGGTCTCCCTCTCTCATGGTCCATGTAGCTTTCTTTTATAGGCCAAAGGAAGCCCAAAGGAGTTGAGATATTTTGGGAGGAAGGCAGGGAATGATCCCGATGGGACAAGAGCTCATGTGCCACCTATTCGAAGCAATTAAGATCATCCTCCATGATGAATTTCATCTAGAAGGTTCTCAAATCTTCTCTCGTTTTCCCTTTTTGCATTGTTGATGCTCCTTGTAAGTCATATAGGTGCATCAAAGCTCTTTGTGATGAGGTGACAGGCACCATCGACGCCCCCAATCAGTAGTAAAAGTAACCATGGCTATATGACACTCTGTTCTAGGAGGAAAGGTGCATGAGACTTCCTAGAATTGAGCAACAAATCCCCTAAAAGATGATTTGGCCAAAGGACTCTAAGGGATACAAAATTAAGACAGTTTTTGGGTGGTAACAGAATGAATCCAAAAGTGTGAAGCTATATTAATGTGATAGGTGAAATGCTTTTCTAGATATAGTTATGGTATCAGAAGCAAAAGAGTTGTGAGTAAAGACTTGACACAAGACTAGTCACCAATTATCGAATTCAAACATGGTTGCAGACCAATACACTACATATCCATGTATAATGACCATGTCATGGCTATCGACAATACACTGTAGATCCGTGATTAGAATGACTCAGATCAAAACATGGATACAAAACATACAAAGTAGATCCATGTCATCCTGACTCAAAACCTGAACATTATTACTAGATATACAATGTGGATCCATGTCATGACTTCAAACAATACTCCATCGCAACTTGAAGCTAGGCACATATTGAAGTGAATACCTAACCATTCAGGGTATTCATTCCAATAGAAAATGATACAATTATATCCATGTGAGCAGCTGTCTTGAATACAAACATGGTACAAACCACTTGATTACTGGTCATTGATGTATACCGTTAACAAGCGTGAGGGAAATCATCATTGATGTCAATGATTCTGAAGGTATCCTAGTACATTCCTCAAAATGTGAATAAGGGACTTGAAGTTGAACTCTCGAGGAATCTTCCAATCAGAGGCCACAGATGAAAACCAATTGTTGAAAGCGAGGGAACCTACCATTAAGGCATGTTGGGTTCAAGCTACTTGATTGGTTTCTAAGACTAATTCTTGGATGATGTGTTGGTGTCAATGGGAATAGACTCATCGAAGGATCCATGATTTTTCCCCTATCATTGAAACAAAACTTGGAACAAAAGTGATGTTGAAGTGATGAAACAACCATAAGACTGATTTAGATGTGACCGAATCGAAGGAAGGTAAGGAAACTGTAGTAGAGGTTTCCCTCAAACATTGAACAAAAGGACAAATGACTTGGCAGCATTTACTCAACGAGGTAGAGAATAGACATAATGCAAGGGAAAGGAAATACATTCTTTGAATTGATTCAAAGGAGTTAAATTACTCACGAAAGTGTATCGAATCGATGATAAGCTGAATACCCAACTGATTGAAATGAATATACAAGCATGTTCCATGTTCAAGGGTGGACTATGAGCTTCCATTAATAGAAATGAAGGAGGTTCCCCATTCTCTTAACTTCCCCATCTTAATGGATGAGTACCTCTTTGCTTTCTAATGAGCTTGAAAAGGGTAACAAGCGATCGATGTAGCTCATCAAGTGATGAGTCCATTCTCATATGTTTTATGAACCTGAGAAAGGAGGGGTTCATTCCTAGAAAGGGTCCTTCATTGTTTAATTTAATGAGTCTGAAGAAGGTAAACTCAATCATCGTTTCATGTTTAGAGAGTCTCAAATGACTAAGAAGACTCCAGGGTGGAATTTTTTCATAGATTTAGTCCACGAGGCCTGAAAAAGTATAAACCGTTTCCTAGGTGAACTCTCCTAGTTACGATAAACTAGAGTGTACCTTTTTTGTAAATGAGTATAATTGGTTCAAAAAAGGGATAAAATACCACCGACTAGACAACCTTTCAAATACTTTTACAAGTGTGAAAGCATCAATCTCGCTTTGCGATCTTTTCATGTTTTAAAGAGTCCTAAATAGAGCTTAAAGTTGATTTCATGAGGGTTTCCTTTTCATAATCCATTTTAATGAGTGTGAAAAAATAGTAAAAGCACACGTGTTACCTCTTCACTAGATGTTAATGAGCACATTGAAGGTATAAAAGGTGCTCGATACATTATCAACTTAAATTGGAGTCTGAAAAAGAAAAAAAGAAACTCACTCGTAGCCAAAAGGTCCAACAATATCCTGAAATATCCAAAAATGATGTTACAACATTTTTACCATGGAAACAATAGAAAACGATGAAGAAAACCCCCAAATATTTAATTATTCTGCTAATTATTTTCAATAAAAATTTAAAAACAACATACAAATATTAGAATAGTAAAGTTTTTTTACCATTGTGTTTCTACTATTGAAGTGTGGGTAAACTTGTGCTTAACAAATGATTTTATGGTGGAGATTATGTGAGCTACGAGCCTCCTCTGATCAAACCATCTAGACCGGGTAATAACTAACACTAAGCTCTTTCTTTTCATGGTTCAATTTTTAGTTTATATCTTATTTTTTTGCTGATTTGGGGAGGATTTTCTAAGGGAAAGGGTATGTACAAACTGACTCTCTTCTCTCTTTCGGGAGGTGCACTGATGCACCCCTCGAAAGGGGAAAGAACACTGAAGGCGCTCTATTCCATAGGAAAAATAGATTCGTCACTGTGTTCCCTTAGGGAAATAGCGTTGACGATGAGAGCCTCCTAAAAAACCAAATCCTGAGCAAAAAATTTGAGTTTAACCTCTTGAACTGGAGTATAATGGGTGTTTTATGGGTGTCTCGCAAGTATTTGACTCATAATATGGTGATTTGGAAAGAGCATGAGCATGATCTTAAGGACTCTAACTTGGCTAATGATCCCATGACCATGATAAACTACAACAAAAACTTGATTTAGCATCGAAATTTAGTGTATTTGTTTCCCAAATGCGGTGAACAATCCGTCGCTAACGTACACTTTCATAAAGAATCGTCTATTGCAAATTTTTTCCCATCCTTTCTAATATCCATTTTTGTGTCCATTTTTGTGCCCAACTTTTTGGATATTTTGTTACACCCTTATTTCAACCAACTTTGTATCTTGTATTGCATCTTATTTTTCCTCCTTTGTTACATCCTTGTTTGCACCTAGTTTGATGCTCAATTATGCATCCAATGTCGCGTCTTATTTTGCTCCTAGTTTTTCATTGAGTCTTATATCCAATTTTGCACCATGTTTTGCATCAAATTATCTATCCAATTTTGCATGCAACGTTGCATATAGGTTTGCATCCAATTTTGGGCAGAATATTGCATCTATTTTTGCATCCATTTTTACTTATATTGTTGCATCCCCTTTTGTATCTAATTTTGCATCTTTTTTTACGTGTTTTTTTGTATCCATGTTTGTGCCTAATGTTTCATCTCATTTTACATTGTATTTTGCATCTGGGTTTGCACCTATTGTTGCATCCAGGTTGATGTATTTTTTTGCATCTATTTTTGAGCCCAATGTTGCACCTAGTGTTGTGCCTACTTTTGCGTCCATGTTTGTATCTAATATTGTATCTAGTTTTGTGTCCAATGTTGAATCCCATCTTGCATTCAATATTATGTCTATTTTTACATCCAATGTTTCGTCCCATCTTGCATCTAATATTGTGTCTCGTTTTAAGTTTTTGTTTGTGCCAACTATTTCTTCCAGTTTTTCACCTGGTGCTATGCCTGGTTTTATATCCATTGATAAACCATATTTTGTGCTCAATTTAATGCCCAATTTTATGGCTAGTTAGGAGTCTACTTTTGCATCTACCATTGAGTCTAGTTTTGAGCCTAGTGATGCATCTAGTTTTGAGTCATTAATTGTTTCTAGTGTTGAGTCTTTTTTGCATCCAATTTTTTGTTTAGTGTGACATCCATTGTTGTGTCCACATTTTCGTCTGATGTAACATCCACTTTTTTATCCACTTTTAAATCTTGTTTTCCATTTAGTTTTGTGTCTAATATTGCATCCATCTTGCACTACTACATTTTTTACCTTTAGAAATACATTACAATATCATTAGGGAATAGAGGAATCAAACCACCAACCTCCTGCTTTTAAGGAAAGCGCTCTTCCATTGAGCTAGATCGCTTTAAGAATCAAGAAGAGGAGCATTATTCACACATAGATTTCTATTGTTTGTAACTCTAATAAAATACAATCATATCGAAAGACAATCATGCTTAAAAGCCAATTTATTTTTTCTAAACACACTAATAAGCACAAAAATCTACTATGATCAAGAAACAAAATATCCTAAACAATTATGCAATCTATTAAAGTGGTCCGCAAAAGGGTTTTAGAGAATAAGATAATGTATTGATGCATACCTAATAACCTAAAGCTAAGTAGGACAAAGGATAAGCGATGTGTTAAAGAAATAGTTGTAGAATCCAATTGAGGATGTTTAGGTTGCTATATAAATGTTGCTATTAATTGATGATGTGATTTTGTTCAGCAATGTGATTGCAAGAGAAGAAATCAAGAATGGTTACTAAAAGAATATGCCTACTATGTGCATCATGTATGATCCTAGAAGCATGAAAAAAAAAACATATAGTGCTAACTTAATCCTAGAAGCATGAAGATAGATACAACATTATTCCCAAGCATACATACTATTCTTCATAAAATGAGACACTTTTTATGCATGATATGCATACTATATTTCTTTATGTAAGAAAAAACCTTTCCTTATTTCAAAGAACCTGCTTCTAAATTTGAAAAAATATAGCTTTCAAACTGAAAGTAGAGTTTGTACTTACAAATATAGATAGTAAAATATTTTTGTGGAAAAACAATTCAAAACCTTTACGAAATGGGTTTAAAGAAGCTATATGTTTCGTTTCAATTTGAGAGTTTAATTGTGCAAGTTGTTTGATTGTTATTTCCAATAGAGTTTTACCAACCAATTAAAACTGGAACAACTCATTAACATGGAAAACATATACACACACCCATATACATGGATTCATGTGGAACAATTGTTGATTTTTATTTTTCCTTTGTATCAGCGATTGAAATAAATTGTTGGAGTTAAAGAGAGAGTTGGAATTCGTAGAAATGATGTGCAAGATGAAAGGTATGGGTGGTGATATGACATACTTTACTATCCATTAATACATAATATAGGTAAAACTCGACAAGGTGTAATAAAATATGGAAAAGGAAAGCTATCAATAAAATATTGAGAATAATGGCTTCTAACCTTGAAGGACAACCAAATTTGGACTTGTGACCTATGGCTTCCCTATTGGTAACATGCCATGGGTGGATCGTTTTGTTGATTGGGCCAAATCTTAGCGTTTTATCCTTGCAAAGCTACTTCTATTGGATGGAAATTTTGGAGAAAAAATAAGAATATATTTCTTTATTGTCAACTTCAACACTAGTGAGAAAGCGATACTTTTTGAAACGTATTGTCTGTGCATAAACACCAGCAATTTTAGATTCTCTCCTTGCCCAAATTGTCAAGGTGGATTTTGATCTCAACCTTCAGATCCCAAAGTAAAGGATCTTTAGATATATTTATAATTAATCGTAATTTTAGTTTGGATCCCATTTCCCAATGTCCTCTCAAGCATACTCCAATATGTCGACAGTATTCAAAGAACAAGTTTAGTGTTCAACAACAAAGAGTTCTATGCCTTTTAAATTCCAAATTGAGTGCTTCATGATAACACTATAAAATGTGTATTAAATGTTGTATTCTATTCTAAGGATATATAATGAAGATGTTAGATTTTTATCATTCAAGCTAGCATTATGATCTTAGGATCTTTAACTGAGAGAATAACATGCACAACAATAAAACACAAGAGGCAAGAGACACAAAGAATTTTCCTCGTGGAAACCATAAAGGAGAAAACCTTGCAAATTCCTCAGAGATAGAATCAGAAGCAAAAGTAAAACCCAAAAACTTAAATATGATATCCCGATAGCAGTAGTCTCTCTCTTGTACCATCAACTTCTCTCTCTCACTCATGCACCCCAATGAGTGAGTTTGTGTGTGATAAATAGAGAGGCTCACTCTCTATTTATATTCTTTCATTCCCTTGAATCCCACTCCAACATGTAGGCCTCACTTAACAATTACTTACTAGAGCCGACATCTCTAGGATTTTCTAATAACCCTAGTGCCCCACAACTTATGGGGACTTTTCCTCCTCCGACCAACAAGGAGGGTTATCCTTAACAAAACAATGGGAACTATTGCCCTAACATNCCTAGGGTTGACTTCTCTAGGATAGTCTAATAACCCTAGGGCCCCACAACTGTGGGGACTTTAACCCTTGACCAATAGGAGGGTTACCCACAATGACTTAACATGACTTGTTTACAATATAGAACCTCCTGATAGGAACATCAAGGCATGACATGACTCAAATACATTACAAACACTTCCCAGAATAAACATCGGGGTACAATACATAAGAAATATAAGTGAATAGATTCCAAAGTTACAATTACATCAACACTCCCTCTTAACTAGGAAGGTATTATCTCGACACAATTTATTAGCACAAGTCTTCTTCTTTGTATCATCTGGATCATCATTGAGTTCTCGTCATATTCATCTTCAAGTCATATTCATCTTCAATTCATCTTCATCTGGATCTGGATCATTACTGGATCTGGATCATCATCACTGGATCTAGATCATCACTCGATCTGGATCATCATCACTAGATCTGGATCATCACTCGATCTGGATCATCACTGCTGGATCATCATCATTGGTGCTATCTTATGATTCTTCTTGTCACAGGAATTTCTACAGAGTTAACCCTTTTTCATGTTGGTTGTATGCCTAGCCTCCATGTAGGTCTTCTTCAGCACTTATATGTGACCCTAAGTCAGAATGGCCCACCCAACACTTACATCTGACCATGAGAGGAACACATCCAACACCATGTTAGAAAGTCACACCCAACACTCATATTTGACCATGCGGGAACACATCCAACAACCTTGTCAGAAAGGCCCAACCCTTACATTCACCATCATGATAGGACACACCTACTATCATCTATGAAAAGGCACAGCACTCACATCCACTAGCATGAAAGGACATACCTAATATCATCTATGGAAAGGATTAGCACTTACATCCACCGGCATGGTAGGACATACCTGCTACCATCTGTGGAAAGGAACAGCACTTAGAATCACCAGCATGGTAGGACACACCTACTACCATATATGAAAAGGCACAGCACTCACATCTGACCATGGAAGGAACTTAATCCTCTCAGCATGTTAGAATGGCTCTCAGTCCCAGACTGAGAGTTCCTGGTAACTGACCAGGTGCCTCCGTTCACCTAGAGAATGGAAAAAACCCTTTTATTTGATCAAGTGGGAACACATCCCTCAATAACATTAGAATGGACATGCACTCATATCTGATCATGTGAGAACACATCCCATAGTGATATCAGAACGGCCCTCAGTCCTAGACTGAGCTTTCCTGGTAACTGACCGGGTGCCTCCATTCAAAGAATGGCAACAACCCTTATATCTGATCAAGTGGGAACACATCCCTCAATCACATCAGAATGGCCATGCACTCATATCTGATCATGTGAGAACCCATCCCATAGTCATATCAGAATGGCCCTCAGTCCCAGACTGATATTTTGTGGTAATTGACTAGGTGCCTCCATTCTCCCACAGAATGGCATCAACCCTTATATCTGATCAAGTGGGAACACATACCTCAATCAAATCAGAATGGCCATGGACTCATCACTTCCCCTTGGAAGGAACCTCGATCTGGAGAAGACCAAGCTTCTCCCTGAAGTACTCAAACTTCACTCTGGCTAATGGCTTCATTAACAATTCAGCTATCTGTTCGTCCGTCACAACATACTGGAGATTCACTGCTCCCCTCTGCACCATATCCCTGATATAGTGATATTTGATCTTGATATTCTTTTACTTGTCATGGAACACCGAGTTCTTTGAAAACTTCACACAACTCTGGTTGTCACAATATATACAAGTAGCATCCAACTGGAGATCAAATAAATCAGACAGTAGCTTCCTTAGCCATATTGCCTCACAACTAGCTGAACAAGATGTGACATACTGTGCTTTAGCTGTACTCAGTGCCACATAGGAATACTTCCTACTAAACCAAGAGATCACACCTGATACCATATTGAAGCAACATCCTGAAGTGCTCTTCCTATCGATGGCACTGCCTGCCCAATCTGAATCAACATAACCCTCTAGGTTAATCTTCTGACTCACCTCATACTTGAGCCCATAATCAATTGTACCCCTCAGGTACCTTAGAATATTCTTTGCAACAATCAAGTGAACATGTCTCGGATCTGTCATGAACTGGCTCAAGGTGTTCACAGCAAAGCAAATATCTGGTCTCGTGTTCATCAGGTACATCAAGGACCCAATAATCTGACGATACATCGTAGCATCAACTGACTGAGATGAAACATCACTCAATAGCCATTGATGTGGTCATGGCATTGCAGTCCATCATCCTGAACCTCTTCAGAATCTCTACTGCATACTTCCCTTTTTTGAGGAATATTCCATCCACATTCTTCCACACCTCCATGCCTAGAAAATAGTGCATCAACACATAATAGGAGCATCACTGGTATTCTGCCTTCAACCTGGAAGAAAAGGTTGGAATCTACTTTACTCTTAGTAAAGCCTAGAGTCATCAGTAATCTATCAGTCTTGGCATACCATGTCGAACCTCATGATCTTCTACAGTCACTCCCTCTGAAGTGGAGCATCATACTCCCTCTGTCTTCCATACTCTATGCACTGGAGTGACAAGTAGCTTCCTATGCTACTAATATTCTATGTATCCATCTAGGATCACTTGATACCAAGATTCTCTATCTTGAACTTTTTCAAAATTTCTTCTCACACCCATCTGTGAGCTTGTCATCCTCTATAGGATTTCATCTTCAACCTTGTAGCAAAGGTTAAGATCTTCATCAAGCTCACCTTGTATGTGTTATCCCATGGGTGTCTTCTGAACTCATACAAGACCTTCTTTCATTTGCACACATGATTCTGCCTATCATGTGTCTCAACTCCCACTGGCTGCAAATGTCTCTTCATACTCTATGCCTTCTTTTCATGAGAAGCCTTGTGCTATGAATCTTGCCTTGTATCCCACGATGTTTCCATCTACCGCATGATGGAACTACGAACTTCCCTTCATGTATCAATACTGCATCCTAGACATCATTCTTAATGAACTAGTCTTCCCTTTCTTCTTGGTTACTTCTTCATAGCTGGAAGGTTCTGCATCAATGATGTCGCTGCATTCGTCATTTTATTCTTCATCTTGAACTGTTGTCACTTGTTCTTTGGAACAAGTCTCATCCTTCTTTGCTTGTAGGTGATTATGTATGCAATCTTTCCTACAAGTAAAATGCATTAGTTGTATGGTTAGAAACATTTCATAAGGTATATTCATAATGAAAAATTATTTTGCATAAATATATGATCATGCAACTATTTTAGCCAATACAACATTTATCCATATCTCACAGAAACTTTTCTAGATGCCTTCCATCTCTACCAGGACAACATTGAGATTGTTCACTAATCCAATATGTCAGCAAAGAGGTTTCATTCTAGATAAGTAGAAATGGAGAGTTGTATAGCACCATGAGTTATTTACCCATTACATGCATATTAGTAGTATACTTTCATTAATGCAAACATTCTATCATGCATAGAACATCAACTGAACAAATGCATAACAAAAACAATGAAATCACAATTGAATACTTATCTTTATTTGTTTCGTAGGTAGACTCCTTCTTGAGCCTTCAGCTTCATCATCTTCTTCATTCGTCATTTCTTATCGAAATGCTAAGATGGATAAGAGTTTATTCAAGAGTTGAGTCCTTCATATTCCTCATCGCTTGAGGGATCTTGTTTGGATGGTGAGAGCTTGATCTTCAGTTGCTCCCATCTTCTCTTTTCTTATTATGAATCAAGCTTCTTCTTCTTGTGTGCTCTTCTCAGAGTCTGCTGAAAGTAATCACTTCCTTCTGGCACACATTCCTCGCATGAAAGAATCCCATGATCCTGGGAGGCCATTCAAGGTGGCTATCACCACTTTTTCATTCTCCACTTCCGCTTCAAGTTGTTCTTTGATTTGAGAGACCCTCGTAAATTATGACTGTATGGTCTCTGCATTATGGATCTTCACATTCTTCAACTGGTTTCTTAAGGTCATATTCTGATTTATGTTCTCCCCTTCAAATATATTGGTCAAGGAATTAAACATATTCAATGTCTTTAGGGAAGACATTTGTGGTACAATTTTATCCGTGACTGAATCAACAATGATCTTCTTGGCCTTGACCAAGTTCTTCTTGTGTAAGGCTTTTAGCCTCATCTCCCTCTGGAACTGGAACCTCTCTACTTATGTAGGTGTCCAGTTCATTTCTTCAGAGAGATCATATACTTCGAGGCTTGGAAGTTGTCAACTTCACCAAGCTTGTCATCAAGATAATGTGATAGATCACTTTGAAATGAGAACCTCAAATGAAAATAGCAAAATATTAGATCTTACCGATTTGAGGTGTCCGTCCTAGTTCCAGAGCTGGCTGATCTAGGGTTTGTTAGAGAAAATCTAATTTTCAAAACTTGGAATATTTTAGATCTGATTGGATGGAAATATAGATCTCTTTAAGTTTATTTGTACAATGTACTCATTTTCTGAAAACAATGGAGGGAAGCTCCCGAATTAGGAAGCCCTAGTTTTCCAATTTCTTCTGCAGAAATTCCTGATACTAGTTCTGTGATATATCTGAAATTACTACTCCTCTATGTTTGAAACTTCACACTATGGTATCTTTGAATGTCCCTATTACAATACCATAGGTTTCATCACAATTGGTTTCACCAATTGGGACTTATGATCGTTTTCCCAAGGTGACCTATTACAGGACTGTTCATAATAGCGAAGTTGTATAGACTTCCACGTGTCACTGTTTCATATTATGGGTATAAAACTTATACCATAGAAATTACAGTCCATTCCCTTTCTAGAATAGCTTCTGAAATTTCAATTGGACCTTTGTAGCCCACGATATAGCAATTATCCTCAGGTGTCTTGTTTAGGGATGAATCCTGGAAGAGGCTGTAACCCTAACTTGGAGGGATCATATCTCCTAGAATATAGTGAATATAAGGCTAAATTTTGGATACAGTGTAAACCAAGATTTTATATTCTACTTGTGAAAGTTTAAACTCTTGATACTTCTCCAATATTGACATATAGTGAATATAAAAAAACTTATCAGTTTTAGTATTTTATGGTTTTTCCAGCATGGGGTCAAACTAGGGTTTGCCTTTCCTAGAGTTATACCCAACCAATAAAATTGACATAGGTCTCTAAAATTCAATTTTTATGAGGAAAGAAATCCTATTATGGGTTCACTAAAAAATTCCTCTTCTGTAGAAAGCCCTAATTTCCTGCACCGAAAACTGAAAATGCTCATAATTGAATTCCACTTCAACAGGAAGATGTGCCCTTCAATGGAGAGTCAGCCTAGCATACTTTTGTTGATGGATTGTGGAGAGAGACCCAAAAAGTAAGAATACCTAGCTTTTGTATGCACAATGTCTTCTTCTCAGGTTAGCTCTGATACCATGTTAGATTTTTATCCTTCAAGCTAGCATTATGATCTTAGGATCTTTAACTGAGAGAATAACATGCACAACAATAAAACACAAGAGACAAATAATTTTCCTCGGGGAAACCATAAAGGATAAAACCCTGTAAATTCCTTAGAGATAGAAATAGCACCAAAAGTAAAACCTGAAAACATAAATATGATCTCCCGACAACAATAGTCTCTCTCTTGTCCCAGTAACTTCTCTCTCTCACTCATGCGCCCCAATGAGTGAGTGTGTGTGTGATAAATAGAGAGGCTCACTCTCTATTTATATTCTTTCATTCACTTGAAGCCCACTCCAACATGTCGTCCTCACTTAACAATTACTTACTAGAGCCGACATCTCTAGGAGTGTTTAATAATCCTAGTGCCCCACAACTTGTGGGGACTTTGCCTCCTCCAACCAACAAGGATGGTTATCCTTAACACAACAGTGGCGACTATTTCCCTGACTTACAATGACTCACCTAGGGTAAAATTCTCTAGGATAGTCTAATAAACCTAGGGCCCCACAACTGCGGGGACTTTAACCCTCGACCAATAGGAGGGTTACCCACAATGACTTGACATAACCTGTTTGCATTATAGAACCTCCCAATAGGAACATCGGGGAATGACATTACTCAAATACATTACAAACACTTCCTAGAATAAACATTGGGGTACAATACATAAGAAATATAAGTGAATACATTCCGAAATTACAATTACATCAACAAAAATTACGATTTTGATCTCAACCTTCAGATCCCGAAGTAAAGGATATTTAGATATATTTATAATTAATACTAATTTTAGTTTGGATTCTATTTCCCAATGTCCTCTCAAGCATACTCCAATACGTCGACAGTATTCGAAGAACAAGTTTAGTGTTCAACAACAAAGAGTTCTCTGCCTTTTAAATTCCAAATTGAGTGCTTCATGATAACACTATAAAATGTGTATTAAATGTTGTAGTCTATTCTAAAGATATATAATGAAGAATATGTGATGGTATTATCCAGTATTTTTTCTCAGGTAAGGTCCTAGACTTTCCAAATCTTTGCTTGTGTAAGGCCTTGAAAGGTCATACCTGAGCTTTATCGGGTCAGTGGTATCTATGGCCTTGAAGATTCCTCCATTTCTTGATACCTTTAAATACCTAAGGAGTATGGTTATAGGTAAACATTTGGATAATTTAGGAACTTTAATTATTGCCAAATTTAATATCCAATGCTTGTTCAAGAAGTGTCAAAGAAAAATGATAGGAAAAGTGCAAAACATAGGTTATGGAATAACAAATTGATGGAAAATTTCAACAAATGTTAGACTGTATGAAGACGCCATTAAAATAACATCCTATGTCTTCAATCCTAAATGGTGTGAAAATTCTTGGGAGAATGCCTCTCATTTACAAGTGAGAGGTAAAATATGGGTGTTGAGATGTTATTGGTAAGATGTTTATTGTTAATGAGTGCAATGTACTTCAACAATTATTCCTTTCATTTGCAAGACTTGGTTGTTGCTTCAACACACCATAACTAAGGGAGTACTATATACCAAGAGAACCTGATTGGGTGGTGAAAGGATGCATGGGAGCAGAGCTACACTAGCTTGGTGTCCATCTACTATCTCAAAATGTTAGTTATTCTACTGCCATGTCTCAAATAATTTGGGTGTCTTATCAAACATTTTTGTTCATGAAGATAATGCATGCAGGCACATATGTTTCTGTGACTCTCTGTGCATGCTTCTGTGTGCAAGCATGTGCAAGCTTACTTGAAATTCTATTTACAAGATCTACAAACAATTGATATCTTTAAGAAATCACTTTATAGAAATTGATATAAGTATATAGCTATCACCTTAAATAGCCATAGACTTACCAACCTTACAAGATATAAGCTGAGAGGAACCATTTCACCTGTTAATTTGTTCACTCGATCAAAAGGAATAAGATTTCCTCTAGGAGAGAAGAGAAGCTAGTTTTACTACATAGAGCCTTAGGTCTTTAATATTAGAGAATACTTGATTATGCAAAGAGTCTACCAACAGGGAGAGATGTCTAACTAAAAGAGGCCACATAAGAAAACTATGAGTGTGAAAAGTACATTAGGGTTTGAGTGGGGTTTCCCTCAACCTATTTCATGAGTCTATGAGTCTAATAGGAACAAGGACGATGTCTCTATTGACAAAACCTGATGTCTAACAAGAAGAGACCACATAGGAAAATTGTGAGGATGCATAGTTGAACACATTTGATTGGGATGCTTCTCAACATCCTTCAAAAGCCATATGATCTAAAAGAAACATTGAGAATGGAATTAGCATTGATGATGTTGCATAACTATTGCATTGAAAAAAAGTAGACAAGCAAGGATAAGTTATTTAACCCTTTTTTGGTGTCTCTCTCCTTGTGTTTTTTTTTTTAAATTTTGTAACAAGTTTATATTTTTGCAGTTAATCCAGTTGACTTTATTTTCTAGGATATGAATATACACATTTTTTCAATGCACATCCTGTAAGATTTTCTTGTTGTCCACTTTGAAAGTAAAAGCCACAAAATTGAAGCTCATAATCCATCAACCAATTGAGTGGTTTTAACATTGTAGAATAATACTAACATTTTTTGAATGTTGAGTTGGATGTTTAGACTCTACCCACAAAGATGAACCAAAAATACAAATAGATCCACTACAAAATGGCAGCAAATAATTATAGAGAACCAAAGACATACAAGATGATAAAATATTAACCTAGTATCTTCCAACCTAGATCCCCAAGTTTTTACTTCATGGTCATTAACTATGGTGACAAGTAGGTTCAAACCGAGAGATAAATCTAGATTTCTTCATGATTATCACACAAATCTGCAACAACAAACCAACCTAAAAATTATAAACCACCTAACCCTATCACCACTAGATGTCTTTCCATTTGGACTGGTGCTTTTCCAACATCAGGGGTGTTTCCCTCAAAGGTGCATGCTAACATCAAGACTCCTTTTACCAAAATCATATAGTTTGATTCATTATATTCAAATATAAGAAAAACTTGTTGCAGACCCAATCTTTCTAATTTTCATCATTAGTAGTTAAGATCCCTAGAAAAACACTATCCTTAACCATGGTATTACTTTTTAAGGCATGGACTATCTATTTTATTCAATCTTCCTTGATGATCGTTGTATTTATCTCTAAATGGCAGAGTATGGAACTCTATTCATTGGCTGAGGCTTTCTTGGAGATACTTCTACAATATTTGGAAGTCATAAAACATGATACAAAGAAACCATTGAAGGTAGGTTTAAGGTTGTTTGACTAATTTTTCTTATACCCTGCCCAGTATTTGAGATGAGGGTTTTTTTTATTCCCAAAATGCCTAAGATTACTAAATCAATGGTTTTGATTACTGATTTCCCTAAAAAAACCTCCCATATTTGAATTCAAATCCTCCTCACTATTGTTTTCACGATCATACTTCAATACACACATGTTTTAAGTGATGTCGTAAGCCTCAAACCACCCATTATTAGCCTAAAATAACACAAATGTTAAAAAATATTTTTTTTACCACTATTTATGCTTCAAAATTACCCAGAACTCAGGAAAACATGGTTTTGTTGCTAATTCCACATACATGGAGTCCTATAGCTATTTAGAATAAGTCTATACTTGAATTCAAGCCTCTCTTGCTACTATTATGAGGATTAAGGAAGTCCAAATAATGCTAAGGTTTCAGGTTTTAAATTTGTTTCTTCATAACACGCTATAATACCCCGTGTGTTAAAGCCCCGAACATATGTAATTTGTAATTGTTAATTTTTGTGGAACAGGGTGCTGGAAAAAGGGTCTTTAGGGACCTAGAGACATTATTATTATTTTGTAAATAATTAATTAATGAAAACAACTGGCACATCGAAGACCACTAAAAGAGTATGCGAGGCCTAGATCCACAATGTGAGGGGGAATGGGGACATTCCTAGCATTTTAGAACTTGTTTGGTTGATCTTGGTCCATATTTATGTCTTAGTGGCTTTATTAATGAATTATCACCCAAACATTGTACATATGACCCAATTTTTTATTAATTTATTCTATGTTGGTATTATTGAGCCTAATTCATCATTTAGTGGGCCTCCTTAGTGTTTGGGTGGGTGCCACTTGTTGATTGAGCCCATTTGGTGGTTTTGTAACTCCTTGTGTAAATACTTGTGTAAATCTTTGTGTAACTCTTGTGTAAATCCTTTTGTAACCCCCCTTTTCTATTTTGGAAATATGCCTTGGCTTGTGTGACACCTCACCTCACTAATTTTGAGTTGGTTGGAGTGGATTGGAGTCATTCTCCTTGAAATTTTTAATTTCTTGGGTTGGATTAGAGTTAACCTATTGTGGTTGATTTACCCCCATTGGATTGACTCAAGTTGGCTTACCATGGTTTTATTTTGACCCATTGAGATAGAATTACCTTATTTGTTCTATAAATACATGTTTGATATCCTTGGTTTGGGGGTTGTTTCTCATGGTTCTTTCAGATGGTTGTTGATTATGGTTGTTCATACTTTTGATTTTCCTTGTTTTCCACTACTTGGCTTTTTCCTTAACCTACACATAAATCCTGATGGTGAATGGCGATATCTTGATGGCCTATGGGGTCTGGATTACCATTGAATCTGATAGTGGGGTGTAAGAGGAAGTATGTGGTGAGGAATAGAGTTTTGTATTATCAAGCTGATACTTGAGATTATTCAGTGCACCTCTATTGTGGATCTATGGCCTCAGCTTGGGGTGGCTTGTCAAAGTGAGATCTGGCTTGGCAGTGCCAAAGGTTGGGTGGAATGTGGTCCAGATGATGGCAGTTGCGCATTTATAAGATAAGTGATTTATTTATGGATGCACAGGAAATGTTTGATGAAACGTATGAGTTATTTGTGGAATAGGTTTCTCATAGAATTCAATCTACTCATGCAAGTAAATTTTATGAAGGAATTGGAAACTAGGTTTTGGGATTTTGTGCACAAATTGTTTTTGAAAATAATCATTTGGTACCTCTGATACATAACTGATATTTCTTCCCCTTTTCATTATATAAAGTATTTTTTGATGGTGCATCATCCTCGGAATGGTTTAAGACACCTCTCTTTGGTGCTTTTACCTTTTATACGAAAACTAGTTCTTCGATTGGATTGTTTGGTATAGTTTGGAGAATTATCACATGAAGTGTTTGTAAAAATGCCTGAGTGTTACTTTTATGCTTATAGCTGATAAATAATATTGAAATGTGCATGATAATGTGAGGATAAATCTTCTTACTATTGTTGGGGAAATGTCTACCGAAATTCTAGATCAATTTCCAATTTCTAGTTCCTTCAATGGAATTGTTTTGAGTAGATTTGTTACTTTGCATATAACGTGTTTGAAAAAATGTTAGAATGAGATGCACCTATGTTATGACTGATAAAACATGTTATATAAATTTGTAATTTCATTTTAATTATTCTATGATCTGTGGATTTAAATATTTTAGTGATTCCTAGAATTACTAGTCAATTCGGGTGAGTAGAATTAACTTATTTTGTGGATTGTTTAATGTAATGTATATGGGTTGAAAGATAAAGACATATGACTGTAATTTATCACTGATATTATTTTCATGAGCTACAATAGTCATATATCTCTCTTTATTTGGCATTTGGAAAGCTCAATTGAAAACTATGTACATTGTAGTGAAATTGGCAAATAGTTTTTGGATTCGAATCTCTGTTTTTGGTAAAATATGAATGTACATCCATATGCTCTATTATTGGTGCTCTAATTGAGCTATAAAATACTATTTTATATATATGTGGCTTCACCTCGGTGTTCCTCGAAACTCTTTACGATTGGTTTGATTGAATTCCTGGTAGTGTTTATTAACTAGTTCTATGGATTGCACTTGAAATATCCTTCATTTATGTACTCGGATATGATCTGAAAAAGTACTTTGTTTTGTTGTACATGCATGCTTAAATATATGTATAATGGCTGTAGGTTCAATTTTTGGTTCATTGGCATGGTTGTGTGTTGAATTTGTGCAAGACTAGTTGTTAGTATTGAAGAACTAGTTAACTAGTTCTTGTGGAATCATTTTAGTAATTACTATGTTTAATCAATTGGGAAATGGTAATTAGCCCTGATTTACATGTTGTTGGGTGTTAATTAGCCACTGGAATTGATAAACAATGGTTAAGTGATAAACAAATGAAATTATAATAAGTACCATCAATTATGCGCTAATTGTCGTTAAGTATCGTAATTGGGGCACTAATTACAAATTAATCATAATTAAGAGTAAATGGAATTTAGATCTGGAATTAATGTCTCAATTGGATTGGAATGGATATGTGATGTTGATAGAAGGTGTTAGTAATCCTTTCCAGCCCTTGGATCAGAAATTTGAATAATTATTGAATTTAATTTAATTCATTTGTAATTGGAAGGACTTTGTCATGAAACAAATGTTGAAAAATGAATTTTAATATTTGTTTAACTAATCCATTTTGATAAAATTATCTAATTAGTGTTAGAGAGCTAATGATATGTCCCCAATTCCCATTTTCATCCCCAGGGGCCATTACAAGTGGTATTAGAGCTTATGTTCGAACACTGCGACTGTTGGGCCTTCTACAAAGTTATTATCTTATGTATATGTGCATTTGGAGTTTACAAATGTGCCTAGTAAAATTAATTTAACCTCCCTTATGTTAAGAGAAGAATAAGAAACCTCACTTTAGAGATTATTTCTTTGTATTCCTTAGAATGAGTTAACATTGAATGTTCGTTGTTCAATCATTGATTGGTAATTACTATGTGGTGCATGTCTAATAATTGACTTTGACTTGATAGGTTGATGTCTTCTGGATGATGTATTTTGATTGATGTATTATGATCATTGTATTATCCTTGATGAATCTTGGTTCATGTCTTCTGGATGATGTATTCTGATTGATGTATTGTGATCATTGTATTATCCTTGATGAATCTTGGTTCATGTCTTTTGGATGATGTATTCTGATTGATGTATTGTGATCATTGTATTATCCTTGATGAATCTTGGTTGATGTCTTCTGGATGATGTATTCTGATTGATGTATTGTGATCATTGTATTATCCTTGATGAATCTTGGTTGATGTCTTCTTGATGATGTATTGTGATCATTGTATTCTCCTTGATAAATACTAGTTAAGGTGTTCTGATTTTGTATTTTGATTAATTTATTCCATTTGATGTATGTTGGTTGATGTATTCTGATTGGTGTATTATGATAATTATATTTTCCTTGATGAATCATAGTTAATGTATTCTGATTGTGTATTCTAATTGATGTATTATGATTAATGTATTATAATTGATGTATGATGGTTGATGTATTGTGGTTGATGTTCTTTGATTGATGTACTATGATTGATGCTCGTATGTTTAGTTGATGCATGTATGGCTGTACTTGGTTGAGATTACATGATCGATATATGATTGATATATGTTGAGATATTATGAATTGATGGTCGATGTATTTATGGATGATATATGCATGAGGGTCATTGTATGATTGATATTAATTGATGAATAATGTATTTTTTAGTGATCTCTAGGAAGAGTTATGCTTTGTGTTGAGATCAAAAGTAATAGGTTGTTATGGAATTTTTGGTTCTTAAGAATGTTGCATATAACTTTGCTTTGCGTGTTACATTAAAATGCAAAAGTATTTAGGTGATCTTTGAAAATATTTATCCTTGTGATATTTGTTGAACGTATCTTGCTAGGGTATCCTGGTAGTATATCAAATACCTTTGTTGAAAGGCAGTAGCCGGTCTGGCTAAGGAAATTCTCAGAAATTCGTAATTTCTCTGTGTGTGTGTAATCCTTGGCATCTGCTACGATTTGATGATCTCAGTACTGAGATAACTGTGTGTACATCCTTGTTTGACATCTGAACTGATTTGAGGAATGGAAATGGAGTACAGACTTGTTTGATAAACCTAGTGTGTGAAGAAACCTCACAGACCAATCTAGAGGGCTGATTTTCTTCTTTGCATACACTGAATAGCACTGAAAGGGAATGCATGGCATGAGGGAATTTGTAACAGAGAAGGGGATGCTTCCTTGTGTTGGGTGTGTAAAGGTTTAGAAGTGAGGCTAGATCCGGTGTGGGCATTCATATTTATGGATTGAGATCACTAGGTTAGCAATCAGCCTTTCTACCTCCTTGGCAGCCTAATAAAGCCAACTGGAAGGATGCCTTGGTTGGTATCCTGATAAACCCAATTGTTGGCTTGTTTGTGTCTCATATGAATTTGGATAAGTGTAAACCACTTACCATGTAAGCCTGATAAACCCAACTGGAAGGATGGCTTGGATGGTAGCCTGATAAACCCATCTGTTGGCTTGGTTGTGTCTCATGTGAATTTGGCTAAGTGTAAACCATTTCCTGTGTAAGTCTGATAAACCCAACTGTGTTGGCTTGACTGAATTTTATTGTATCCTTGGCTATGGGTGAAGTTTGCTAGTCTTCCTTATTCCTTGGTGGAATCATGCCCAACTTGCGGGTGGCAGTGCTTCTAAGAGATTAAAGAGCATAATGGCCTATGGTTGGGTGGAACATTGTAGCGACATAACTGGTTGCGGGACATGCTTCTTTCAAGATAATTATTACCTTGTATTTTATTTTTGCAACTGTATTTTTTGTATGAATTACCATGAACATGCTGAATGCTTGAATGTATGATTTTTCTTCCACTGTATGGTGATAATGTATGCATATGTGTATCTTTAAGTTCATGCATTTTTATATTATGTTCACGGGGCTTAGATTTCCTAGGTTGATAGATCTATTAGTTGCGTCCTCTCCGCCGAGTAGAGGGGTGGGAACGTGACAGTGGTATCAGTAGATGCATTTCATATTATTGAAGTTGATTAGAATAAGATTTCATTAGATGCATTTCATGTATTTGTTGAAGAAGTATCTAATCTAGAATACCTTGCATATACTGAAGTATTTACTATAGTTAATTAGAAAATTTATTTTTTGAATGATGTATTTTAAGAATCTTATTGAATAGTATATATGTTTATTGCTAACCATGCGTCTGTTGGGAATGCGAAAGAGCATCGTTGTTAAAGAAGAATATTTATTTCAAGTATATTTCTTGAAGAATATGGTTTAGCTGTTGGGATTGAGTTCCTGGATTCCCTCATAGAGCAGTCTAGTATCCTTTTCCAGAGAGGTAGTCTGGTGGATTGTTACCCCTTTTCTCACGTCATATCACTCTACTAGTCCAGGTTCTCGCACAGGAATTCAGGAAATGGGACGGTGACCCCATAGGCAGTGGAGACGGAGAGGAAAGTAGTAGTAGGAAACATTGTGGTTCTCCGAAGAGGTAGTTCTAAGATTTTTTAAACTAATTGTGCTCTTCTTGTGGGAGGAACATTGTCCCGTTGAAGCTAGTTGTCAAAATTTGAGACAAGTATTCTCTCATGTGCTATTCATGTTGTATTTTGTATAGGTTCCATGGTGATTGATTTATGCTATCTTTATGTTCATGGTTTAATAGTTAAAGAATACTCTGATATCATGTATCGTACATTTGTATACCTGATGTTAATCATATGGTTGATTGAAATATGATTTTCAGGTGAATGTATCTTTGTTGAAATTTGAAGATCCTATAATGGGGATTGAATATTGACCCATGTTACTAGTCTTGCTTCTTACACGGGAAGCCAGAAAATGGGATGGTGATATCTTGAGGAACAAGTTAAGTGAAGGGAGTGACATCGCATAGGTAGTGGAGACAGACAGTAAAGTCATAATGGGAAATATTGTGGTTTCTCAGAAGAGGATTTCCAAGAAATACTACTTGAAAATTGAAGGTAGTGATCCCTTTGAAAGTTGTAAAAGCATGTATGTATTATGCATCGAGGACGATGCATGGTTTAAGGGGGAGGGGATGTAGTACCCCATGTGTTAAAGCCCCGGACATATGTAATTTGTAATTGTTTATTATTGTGGCACAGGTTGCCGGAAAAAGGGTCTTTAAGGACCTATAGACATTATTATTATTTTGTAAATAATTAATTAATGAAAACAACTGGCACATCGAGGACCACTAAAAAAGTATGAGAGGCCTAGATCCACAATGTGAGGGGGAATGGGGACATTCCTATCACTTTAGAACTTGTTTGGTTGATCTTGGTCCATATTTATTCCTTAGTGGCTTTATTAATTAATGATCACCCAAACATTGTACAAATGACCCAACTTTTGATTAATTTATTCTATGTTGGTATTATTGAGCCTAATCCATGATTTAGTGGGCCCCCTTAGTGTTTGGGTGGGTGCCACTTGTTGATTGAGCCCCTTTGGTGGTTTTGTAACTCCTTGTGTAAATAATTGTCTAAATATTTGTGTAACTCTTGTGTAAATCCTTTTGTAACCCCCCTTTTCTATTTTGGAAAGATTCCTTGGCTTGTGTGACACCTCACCTCACTAATTTTGAGTTGGGTGGAGTGGCTTGAGGTCATTCTCCTTGAAATTTAGAATTGATTGGGTTGTATTAGAGTTAACCTCTTGTGGTTGATTTAACCCCCATTGGATTGACTCAAGTTGGCTTACCATGGTTTTATTTTGACCCATTGAGTTAGAATTACCTTATTTGTTTTCAATAACTACATGTTTGATATCCTTGGTTTGGGGGTTGTTTCTCATGGTTATTTTGGATGTTTGTTGATTATGGTTGTTCATACTTTTGATTTTCCTTGGTTTCCACTAATTGTCTTTGTCATTAACTTGCACATAAATCCTGATGGTGAATGGCGATATCTTGATGGCCTATGGGGTCTGGATTACCATTGCATCTGGTAGTGGGGTGGAAGAGGAAGTATGTGGTGAGGAATAGATTTTTGTATTCTCAAGCTAACACTTTAATTATTCTTTAGTGCAACTCTATTGTGGATCTGTGGCCTCATCTTAGGGTGGATTTTCAAAGTGAGATCTATCTTGGAAGTGCCAAAGGCTGGGTGGAATGTGGTCTGGATGATGCCAGTTGCGCATTGATAAGATATGTGATTTATCTCATTTTTATTTAATTTACTTGGATATAATATGATTTATTTATGGATGCACATGAAATTTTTGATGAAATGTATGATTTATTTGTGGAATAATTTTCTTATAGAATTCAATCTATTCAAGCAACTAAATTTTATGAAGGAATTGGAAACTAGTTTTGGGATTTTGTGCACAAATTGTTTAACAAAATAATCATTTGATACCTATTCTACAGAACTTATATTTATTCCCCTTTTCATTATATAGAGTTTATTTTGATGGTGCAACATCATCGGAATGGTTTAAGACACTTCTCTTTGGTGCTTTTACCTTATATTCGAAAACTAGTTCTTTGATTGGATTGTTTGGCATAGTTTGGAGAATTATCACATGAAGTGTTTGTAAAAATTCCTGAGTGTTACTTTTATGTTTATACTTGATAAATAATATTGAAATGTGTGTGAGAATGTGAGGATAAATATTCTTGGTATTGTTGGGGAAATGTCTACCAAAATTCTAGATCAATTTCCAATTTCTAGCTCCTTCAATGGAATTATTTGGAGTAGATTTGTGACTTTGCATATGAAGTGTTTGAAAAAATGTTAGAATGAGATATACCTATGTTATGAATGATAAAATATGTTATAAAGAGTTGGAATTGCATTTGAATTATTCTACGATATGTGGATTTAAATATTTTAGTGATTCCTAGATTACTAGTCAATTCGGATGAGTAGAATCAACTTATTTTGTGGATTGTTTAATGTAATGTATATGAGTTTAAAGCTAGAGCCATATGACTGTATGTTATCCCTGATATTATTTCCATGAGCTACAATAGTCATATATATCTCTTTATTTGGCATTTGGAAATCTCAATTGAAAACTATGTACATTGCAATGAAATTGGCAAATAGTTTTTGTATTCGAATCTCTGTTTTTGGTAAAAGATTAATGTACATACATATGCTCTATTATTGGTGCTTTACTTGTGCTATATAATTCTATTTTCTATATATGTTCCTTCACCTCTTTGTGCCTTGAAACTCTTTACGATTGGTTTGATTGAATTCCTGGTAGTGTTTATTAACTAGTTGTATTGATTGCACTTGAAATATCCTTCGTTTATGTACTCGGATATGATCTGCAAAAGTAATTTATTTTTCTGTACATGCATGCTTAAATATGTGTATAATGGCTGTAGGTTTACTTTTTGGTTCATTGGCATGGTTCTGTGTTGAATTTGTGCAAGACGAGTTGTTAGTATTGAAGAACTAGCTAACTAGTTCTAGTGGAATCATTTTAATAATTACTATGTTTAATTAATTGGGAAATGGTAATTAGCCCTTATTTACATGTTGTTAGGTGTTAATTATCCATTGGAATTGATAAACATTGGTTAAGTGATAAACAAATGAAATTATAATAAGTACCATCAATGATGCGCTAATTCTCCTTAAGTATGGTAATTGGGACACATATTACTAATTAGTCATAATTAAGAGTAAATAGCATTTAGATGTGGAATTTATGTCTCAATTGGATTGGAATGGATATGTGATGTTGATAGAAGGTCTTAGTAATCCTTTCCAGCCCCTGGATCGGACATTTGAATAATTATTGAATTTAATTTAATTCATTTGTAATTGAAAGGACTTTGTCATGAAAAAAATGTTGAAGAATGAATTTTTAATATTTGTTTAACTAATCCATTTTGATAAAATTATATAATTAGTGTTAGAGAGATAATTATATGTCCCCAGATCCCATTGACATCCCCAGGGGACATTACATATGCCTAGTTTGGAGATTGGTGGTTGTTTGATGACAGAATTGTTCCC
The DNA here is from genome assembly GCA_001517045.1 of Pseudotsuga menziesii. Taxonomy (NCBI): domain Eukaryota; kingdom Viridiplantae; phylum Streptophyta; class Pinopsida; order Pinales; family Pinaceae; genus Pseudotsuga; species Pseudotsuga menziesii. The sequence continues at coordinate 162,804 of LPNX010533283.1, read as the reverse complement.
AAAGCTGATGCAACGTGCCCATATTTAACTCCATTGTAGGCTAGGTTGTTGCTTCTATCCTTTATCATTCTGAGAAATCCTAGGAATTAGCCTAGAATTCATTATACAACTGATATAAGGTGAAATAATACTTTAGACCTGCCCAAAAAAATTAGAAACCAACCCAAAAACCCCCATGAAAACCTAGGTGGACACCCCATCCAAAATAAAGGTGGGTAACAGAGCCATAAATACATTCCACTTAATTAGATGGAACTTATTGGTATTAGATTCCCCCTTTCCATAAACATTTACAAATATTTTTTGAACCAGGTATCCTTCAAAATATGGAATTTTGAAGGACAATTGAAAATTACAGTTGGACATGTTACATGAGATATCAAGTTTTATATCCAAAATGGCTTCATGTTACATGAGACGTGGAGATTGGATATGCATCTAAGTCATTTATAATACTATAATTATGGGCTTACCATGCACATTGAATCATGTGTGGTTCACTTTAAATCCATTTTAGGAACACAAGGGTGAGTACTGATGTTATATTTTTAACATTAAGCTAGCATTATATTATGATCTTTAACTGAGAGAATAACAAGCACATCAATCAAACACAAGAGACAATGAACACACTGTTTTTTCTAGGGAAAACCATAAATGGAGAAAACCCTGCAACGTCCTCAGAGATAGAATCAGCACCAAAATTAAAACCACAAAATAGTAAGATGATCTCCTGACAACAGTAACCTCTTTCTTTCTTGCCCCAGTGTCTTCTTCTTCCTCATCTATGCACTACAACTGAGTGTGAGTGAGTGTGTGATAAATAGAGAGGCTAGCTCTCTATTTATACTAATTCCTGACTTGACTAAACCCTACTAGGGCCGACTTCTCTAGGAGAGTCTAATAACCCTAGTGCCCCAGAATTGCGGGGACTTTAACCCTTGACCAATAGGAGGGTTACCCACAATGACTTGACATGACTTGTTTACATTATAGAACCTTCTGATAGGAACATCCGGGCATGACATGACTATAGTACTTTAAAATTACATCCTAGAATAAACATCGTATTACAATACATAAGAAATACAAGTGAATACATTCCAAAGCTACAATTACATCAACACTCCCTCTTAACTAGGAAGGTATTCTCTCGACACAATTTATTAGCACAAGTATTCTTCTCTATATCATTTGGATGATCGTCAAGTTCTTGTCATATTCTCTTGAAGTCATCTTCATCTTCAAGTCATCTTCATCATCGGATCTGGATCATCACTCGATCTGGATCATCATCACTAGATCTAGATCATCACTCGATCTAGATCATCATCACTGGATCTGGATCATCACTGGACATCATCACTGGATCATGATCATCACTCGATTTGGATCATCACTACTGGATCATCATAGGTGTTATCTCATGATTCTTCTCGTCACAGGAAGTTCTACAGAGCCAGCCCTTTTTCATGCTGGTTGTAATCCTAGCCTCCATGTAGGTCTTCTTCAGCGCTTATATCTGACCCTAAGTCAGAATGGCCTGCCCAGCACTTACATATGACCATGAGAGGAACACATCCAACACCATTTCAGAAAGGCACGCCCAACACTCAAATCTGACCATGCGGGAACACATCCCACAACCCTGTCAGAAAGGCCCAGCACTCACATTCACCAGCATGATAGGAGACAACTACTATCATCTGTGAAAAGGATCAGCACTTGCAACCACCAACATGATATGACACAACTACTATCATCTGTGGAAAGACACATCACTCACATCCATAAGCATGATAGGACACACCTACTATCATCTATGGAAAGGCTCAACACTTACAATCACCAGCATGGTAGGACACACCTACTACCATCTATGAAAAGGCACAGCACTTACATCTGACCATGGAAGGAAATTAATCCTTTAACCATGTCAGAAGGGCACTCAGTCCTAGACTGAGGGTTCCTAGTAACTCACCAGGTTCCTCCATTCTCCCAAAGAATGGCAACAACCCGTATCTCTGATCAAGTGGGAACACATCCCTCAATCACATCAGAATGGCCATGTACTCATATCTGATCATGTGAGAACACATCCCACAATCATATTAGAATGGTCCTCAGTCCCATACTAAGCTTTCCTGGTAACTGACCAGGTACCTACATTCAAAGAATGGCAACAACCCTTATATCTGATCAAGTGGGAACACATCCCTCAATCACATCAGAATGGCCATGCGCTCACATGTGATCAGGTAAGAATACATCATACATTCATATCAGAAAGGCCCTCGGTCCTAGACCGAGTATTCCTAGTAACTGACCAGGCACCTCCATTCCAACAATGGTAATATCCCTTATATATGATCGTGTAGGAACCAATCCTACAGTCATATCAGAATGGCTCAAATCTTATATCTGACATGGAAGGAACCAATCCTCTCACCATGATAGAATGGCTCAGCCCTTACATCTAATCATGGAAGGAACCAATCCTCTCATCGTGTCAGAATGGTTCACGGACTCATCTCTTCCCCTTGGAAGGAACCTCGATCTAGAGAAAACCAGGATTCTCCCTGAAGTACTCAAACTTCACTCTGGCCAATGGCTTTGTCAACACATCAGCTATCTGATTTTCCGCCGCAACATATTGGATCTTCACTGCTCCCCTTGTCACCATATCCTTGATATAGTGATACTTGATCTCAATATGCTTCGACTTGTCATGGAACACCGGGTTCTCTGACAACTTCACACAACTCTAGTTGTCACAACATATAGAAGTAGCATCCAACTAGAGATCAAATAAATCAGACAGTAGATTCCTTAGCCATACTGCCTCACAACTAGCTGAACAAGCTGTGACATACTCTACTTCAGCTATACTTAGTGGCACACAGGATTGCTTCCTGCTAAACCAAGAGATCACACCTTATCCCATACTAAAGCAACACCCTAAAGTGCTCTTCCTATCAATGGCACTGCCTACCCAATATGAATCAACATAACCCTCTAGGTTAATATTTTGATTCACCTCATACTTGAGCCCATAATCAACTGTACCCCTTCAGTACCTCAAAATATGATTTGAAGAAATCAAGTGAACATGTCTCGGATCTGTCAAGAACTGGCTCAAGGTGTTCACAGCAAAGCAAATATCTGGTCTCATGTTCATCAAGTACATCAAGGACCTAATCATCTGATGATACATCATAGGATCAATCGCTTCTAATGAAGCACGATTCAATAGCTTCAGCTTTGATGCCATAGGTTTGGTCATGGCCTTGTAGTCCATCATCCCAAATCTCTTCAGGATCTATACTGTATATTTCCCTTGTCCTAGGGAAATTCCATCTACATTCTACTACACCTCCATGCCTAGAAAATAATGTATCATACCTAAGTCCTTCATTTCAAACTCAGCATCAAGCTTCCTCTTTGTATCAACAATAAACCCATCCATACCTGTTACAAACAGTTCATCTACATACATTAGGAGCATCAATGGGTTGCCATCTTCAACCTTGTAGTAAAGGTTGGAATCTGCTTTACTTTCGGTAAAGCCCAAACTAGATAAAAAGCTGTCAATTCTCTTGTACCACGTCCTGGGTGCGTGTTTCAAGCCATACAGGGATTTCTTCAATCTACATACATGAGACTCCCTCTCATGTGTCTCAAAACCGAGTGGCTGCTCCACATACACTTCTTCTTCTACTACACCATTCAAGAAAGCAGTTTTGACATCCATTTGGTGTATCTTCCATTTCATCACTGCAGCCAGAGCAAGTACTGATCTAATGGAAGTGTATCTAGCTACAAGTGCAAAAGTTTCTTCATAATCTATTCCTTGTTTCTAGGAGAAACCACGAGCAACAAATCTTGCTTTATATTTTTCAATGCTACCATCTGCAGCATGCTCGATCTTATAGATCCATTTGGAAGTTATGACAAACTTCCCTTCTGGTCTTGAGACAACATCCCAAATATCGTTCTTCATGATCGATTGACACTCTTCAATCATAGCATCCTTCCATTCTTTTTGTTTTCCTGCATCTTCATAATTGGAAGGTTCTTTATCGATGAAATCACATAATAAAGCTACATATACGGAGCAGGATCTAGTCCTCTTTCTTTCTTTGTGATTCTCTTATGGAGCCCCATATCTTTTCGCACCTTGGATAGCTTCTCGTACCCAAGCATGTTTCCTCTTATGAGGATTCTTCTCCTGAGGTGGATCTACATGTTCTTAATGTTCTTCAAATTCTCGATCTTCTTCTTGAGTTTCTTCATTCATGGTTGTATCATGAATCCTGGGTGCTTCTATTTCTTCAGGTTCTTCAACAGGTCTCTTTCTAGATTTTTTGTAAGTTGTGTCTTCATCAAATGTTACATCCCTGCCGATGTCGATCTTCTTGAATCCTGGGAAGTATATTCTGTAAACCTTCGAGCATTCAAAGTATCCCACAAATATACCCTTCTTTCTTGAAGGATCTAATTTTGTCCTCTTCTCTTTTGAAATGTGTATGTACACTAGACAACCGAATATTCTGAGATGGTTGACTTTTGGTTTCTTGCCGAAAAAGACTTCTTCAGGTGTCTTGTTCTTGAGTACTTTGTGTGGAGTACGGTTTTGTACATACACTGGTGTTCTGGTAGCTTCTGCCCATAGATACATAGGAATATATTGATCATGAAGCATAGATCTTGTAGCTTCCATGATAGTTCTATTCTTCCTTTCTGCAATCCCATTCTGTTGTGGATTATATGGAGTGGATAACTCCCTCTTAATCTTTGAGTCTTTGCATAACTCTTTGAATTCATTCGATGTGAATTCTCCACCATTATCTAATCAAAAGGTCTTGACTTCTTTTCAGTGTGGCTCTTGATCAAGGCTTTGAAGTTCTTAAACTTGCTGAAAACTTCATCTTTGTTCTTCATGAAGTAAATCCATGTCTTCCTAGAAAAGTCATCAATGAAAGAAACATAGTATACATACCCGCTTAGTGATCTTGATGACATTGGTTCGCATACATCGGAGTGGATGATTTCCAAGATTCCTTTTGCTTTTCTCTTGCTACTTGGAAATTTCTTCTTTGTTTTCTTTCCTTTCGCACATCCTTTGCAAACCCCATCATGTTTTGCTTGAATTGATGGAATACCTTCAACAAATTTGCTTGCAAGTGGTAGTGCTCTATAATGCACATGTGCAAGCCTTCTATGCCAAAGTTCATTTGGCTCTACTGTGTCATGGACCAAGGCTTGTTCTGGATGGCCCTTTAATTGTATAATCTTCCTTCTTGTTCCCCAATCACTACTGCATCATCAATAGTCTTTCCTTTTGGCCTCATGATGACTTGACCATCTATAAATGAAACTCTCATTCCTTTTGCATCTAATGCAGATATAGAGAGGATATTCTTCTTTAGTCCTGGTACAAACAATACTTCCTTCATTGTCATAGACTTTCCAGAGTCTAGCTTATAGTAGAATTCCTCACTACCTTTTATTGGATATTGGTAGTCATCCCGAGCTTCACCTTGTGAGGTGATTCATGTTCTGATAGTTTCACAAAGGATTCCTTGAATCCTGTCATATGTTTGGAAACCCCACTATCTATAATCCAATCATTGCTTCCATGAGTAATGTTACCTGTGATAGTGGAAATCAAAACATATTCTTCATCACTTGAAGAATATTCACTTTCATATCTGGCTCTCTTTATGGAAGGTTAATCATCGTCTACAGCATGAGCATGATGTCTTCCCTTGTTTCCCTTCTTCTTGTGAGATACATTTTTGTTTCTAGGACATTCTCTAGCATAGTGTCCTTTCTCATCACATGTATAACATCTGATTCTAGACAAATCTTTTTTAGTGTTTTCTTTGTGAGAGTGCTTACCCTTGGGGTGATGAGAACTTCTTTAGGTTTTATTGGAGTGTACCATGAGAGCTTGATCTTAAATTCCCATCTTTTCTTCTCGAGCTGCTATTCGAGCTTCTTCTTGAGATCACTCTTCCCATAGTCTGCTGAACTTGACTAACTTATTTCTGGCACAAATTCCTTGAATAAAGGAGTCCCATGATCTAGGAAGACCATTCAATGTGGTCATTATAATCTCTGCATTCTCCACTTCTTCATATACTACTTCTAGTTGTTCCTTGATCTAAGAGACTCTTGTAAAGTAAGACTGGATGGTTTCTACATTTTGGATCTTTACATTCTTCAGTTGGTTTCTCAGAGTCATTTTCCAGTTTATGTTCTTCCCTTCAAACAATTTGGTTAGGGAATCAAACATAACTTTAGGTGTCTTTAGGGAGGACACCTGTGGTATGAGGTGATCCTTGATTTAATCATCAATGATCCTCTATTCCATGACCAACTTATTCTTATGTAAGGCCTTAGCCTCATCTCCCTCTGGAACTAGAACCTCCTCATTGATATAGGATTCCAAATCATTTTCTTCCAGGACGAGGGAGATCCTATACTTATAGGCTCGAAAGTTATCAGCTCCCTCAATATTTTCATCAAGCTTGGTATGATGAGACATCTTAACTGAGAACCTCAAATGGAAATACAAAAGATTTAGATCTTACTAGGTCAAGATGTTGGATCTAGATTTGGAGCTGAATTTCTGCAGTGCTAGTTTAGGAGCAGAGTAGGGTTTTGATTTTCTGCAGTTCTGTCCAACCAAATGATTTGATCTTGAACTCTAAACTTCAATTTTGAGGAGGAGATCAATCCATGCCTAGGCTCACTAAAAAATCCCACTTCTATGGAAAGCCCTAATTTTCGGCAACAGTGTCGGGTCCAAAACTGAAAAACCTTAGAATTGGATTCTACTTCGACAGAAAGATATGCCATAGGGAGGAGAGTTATTCCAACCTTATTTTGATGAAAATATATGGAGAGAGATCCACAAAGTAGGAATCCCCATTTCTCGTAGCTGCACAGTGTCTTCTTCTCAGGTTAGCTCTGATACCATGTTAGATTTTTAACATTAAGCTAGCATTATATTAGGATCTTTAACTGAGAGAATAACAATCATAGCAATCAAACATAAGAGACAATTAACACAGTGTTTTTCCTCAAGGAAACCATAAATCTAGAAAACCCTACAACTTCCTTAGAGATAGAATCAACACCAAAAGTAAAACCCCAAAATAGTAAGATGATCTCTCGATAGCAGTAACCTCTTTCTTTCTTGCCCCGGTGTCTTCTTCATCCTCAGCTATGCACTACAACTGAGTGTGTGATAAAAAGAGAGGCTAGCTCTCTATTTATACTAATTCTTGACTTGACTAAACCCTACTAGGGATGACTTCTATAGGAGATTCTAATAACCCTAGTGCCCCGGAACTGCGGGGAGTTTAACCCTTGACCAATAGGAGGGTTACCCACAATGACTTGACATGACTTGTTTACATTATAGAACCTCCTGATAGGAACATTAGGGCATGACATGACTCAAGTACATTGCAAATACATCCTAGAATAAACATTAGGTTACAATACATAAGAAATACAAGTGAATACATTCTGAAGTTACAATTACATCAACAACTGACATTGGGTAAATGTATTTGCAAGAGCCACTAGAATATGGTGGTATTTCCTATATTTTGATGGATTTGGGGTTGATCATTTCATACATGCAACTGTTTTTAAAGGTGAATATCATTTAACACAAGCATGTAAATGACTAGTTTCACAAAATCACCATTTTTGAGGTAGGCTATTTGAACAAGCTATGGGGTCATCTTGATGATTAGCCAATAAGTTTTGTTGTTGGAACGGGTTCTATAGAATGATGGATTTTTGCAATTTATAGTTTTCATGTGGTGGGGGATTCTTTTTTTATAGGTTTGGAAGTGCACATAGACTTAATCTCATGTGCTATATACAATGATATGTATAATGTCCTTGAACCCCATAAACACCACAAGGAAAGTTTGTCATGATCTTAGTATTATTTCTTTGTTTACTTAGGTTTTTGTTCCTTTGTCATTAATTCATTGGTTAGTTTGATTTCATCATTGTCCGCAAGTCAGGTTTGGGTCATTTGGATTACTTTTACCCTTCTTATTCTTAACTTTCTTTAATTATTTTTTAGGATGTTGGTAAGGAAATCATTATTGTTGAACAAACTACTGACCCATTGATGAGGATAAGGGTGAAATACATTGATATTGGAAAAGGACACAACATTATTATGGATTAAGAATCCCTAGTAATATGGATTATTTTGAGGGGCACCTTAAGGGTAGGGGGAGTACTAGTTAGGAGAGGTGGTCCTCCATAGGTAGTGGGAGGGTGGGGGTTGTGTATGAAGTATTGGATTCTTATTGTTCATTGTAAAATGAATGGGAATAGACTTAGGATAATGGATTCTCCATGGGATTTGTTGACTCATCCGTAAAAATTAGCATAAAGACCGTAGACTTGGAGGTTACATGTACTCAAAATGATTGCAATGTGAGTTACTAAGCCTATATTGTCATTAATAACGTGAGATGCACTTGGAGTGGATGGCTTGTGAGAAGGGTATTAAGGATTGTCTAGAATAATGATATAAAAATTATAAGACTTGGCATATATGAGGTGAAATTATAAAGCCTTTATTAAACCATCTTCTTCTTTAGTTTAAGATATATTAGTATCCACATCTTTTGCAATGGTAAGAACCGTATTGTTTCAAACATATATGAAAGGAATATTACAAAGAAAAAATGTATAATGCTAACCTAATCATAGAATCATGAAGAAAAATAAAACATTATTCACAACCATACATAGTATTTCTCATAAAATGAGACACTTTTTCTACTTGATATGCATACTGTATTTATTTATGTAAGAAAAAACCTTTCCTTATTTCAAAGAACCTGCTTCTAAATTTGAAATAATATAACTTTCAAACTGAAAGTAGATTTTGTGCTTACAAATATAGATACTGAAATATTTTTGTGGAAAAAACAATTCAAAACCTTTACAAAATGGGTTTTAAGATGTTATATGTTTAGTTTCACTTTGAAAGTTTAATTGTGCAAGCTATACATAATTGATGTTGCCAACATAGTTTCTCCAATAATTAAACTAGAATGACTCATTAACATGGAAAAAATATACATGCACCCATTTGCATGGATTCATGTGGATCAATTCTTGATTTTTATTTTTCCTCTATATCAACGATTGTAATAAATTGTTGGAGTTAAAGAGAAAGATGGAATTTGAAGAATTGATGTACAACATAATAGGTATGGGTGGTGATATGGCATAATTTACTATCCATTAATATCTAATATAGGTAAAACTCGAAAGGATGTAATTAAAGATGGAAAATCCAACCTATCAATAAAATCCCAACAATAATGGATTCTAACTTTGAAGGACAAAACCAGATTTGAACTTGTGACCCATGGCTTCCTTATTTGTAACATGCCATGGGTGGATGGTTACGCTGATTAGGAAAAATCTTAGGGTTTTAGTTTTGCAAAACTACTTCTATTGGATGGACATTTTGGAAAAAAATAAGGATATATTGCTTTGTTGAAAGCTTCAACACTAGTGAGAAAGTGAGATTTTTTTAAACCTTTTCTCTGTGCATAAACACCAACAATTTCAGATTCTCTTCTTCCCCAAATTGTTAAGGTGGATTTTGATTTCAACCTTCAGATATCAAAGTAAAGGAATTTTAGATATATTTATAATTAATACCAGTTTTAGGTTGGATCCCATTTCCTAATTTCCTTTCAAGCATACTCCAATATGTAGACAATCTTCGAAGAACAAGTTTAGTGTTCAACAACAAAGAGTTCTCTTCCTTTTAAATTCCAAATTGAGGGATTCATGATAACACTATCAAATGCATATCAAATGTTGTATGTTATTCTAAGGATATATAATTAAGAATATGTGATGGTATTATCAAATATTTTTGCTCAGGTAAGGTCCTAGACTTTTGCAGATTTTCTTATGTAAGGCCCTGAAAGGTCATACCTGACATTTGTGGAAAATACAACAGACTGGATGCTATGTGATATTATGAATCATCAAGATGCATCCTAAACTAAATTTTAAAACTTGATGGTTATCCAATTTAACTCACTAGCTTCGGTTGAATCACTTCACCAATTGGAAATAACATACATTTGGATTTAATATATTATTCAATAGAAGAAAATATTGTTGCATATCCAAATATGCAGCATTGGTACTTAATATGCCATCATGCAAATTTTATTTTGTTGGATGTACATTTGGGAGGAACAAAAATAATATATTTCTCAGTGGTTGGAAACATAATCAGTAAAAAATCCTTATTGGTAGGAGCCTGTCTGTGCATAAAATAACAAACATGTGCAATCAAATTTTATACTAGCTCAAATTGTCACAAAAGGTTTTGAAATATATATGAAATCTAATTGACATGAATAATAGCCATCATATCAAGGAGAGTTAGAGTTTTAATCTAAACAAGTATTAGTTCCAATTTTAATCTAGATCCTTATTTCCAGGTATCCTTCTAAGGGAATACTCTACTACCTTGTAGTGCAAATTTATAAAACAAATTAATTTTCAACGCAAAGAGAAGTTTCGATTTTAATTTCCAACACTTGAGCATACTTATTTATAGCATGACTATAAGTGAGGCATAATTTTATATTGTCTCTTAAATGTGGTCTTCTAATGGTCCATCATTTACTAAATTGTAGGAAATGCAAGAGTTTGGTTTCTCTGACCTGATACAACTCATCTAACATGTAACTAAAAGTAAGCACTTTTTCCTATGTAGTTGATTGAACTAACATAAAGAATCCTTTTACTGAAATCATATAGTTGGATTCATTATATTCAAATACAAGAAAAACTTCTTGCTGACCAAGTCCTTCTAATTTTCATCATCAGCAGTTAAGATACCTAGAACAACACTGTCCTTAACCATGGTCTTACTTTTTGAGGCATGGACTATGTCTTTTTGTTAATATTCCTTAATGATCATTGTATCTCTAAGTGGAAGAGTATGGAAGTCAATTCATTGGATGAGGTTTTCTTGGAGATATGTCTATAGTATTTGGAAGTCATAAAACTTGATACAAAGAAACAATAGATGGTAGGCTTAAGGTTGTTTGAAGAATTTTCCTTATACCAATAGTCCAAAATGAGGAATTAGTGACATGACTAAAAACTCTAGTCATTACAGGTTTTTCAAGTGATTTATTACTAAATATGAGCAATTTTGATTGACCCAACTATAAACTAAATTTAATAACTAATGTTGTCTCGAGTTAACAAATATGACTAGATAATAAGTGATAGAGTTAAAAATGACTAACGTAAACGACCAATTTAGTCATGACATAAAAAATGACTAGCTGGAAGAATATGAATTAGTCATTTATGTTAGTGATTTTTTATTGTGTCAAGGAAAATTGCATTTGTGACAATGAAGTGTTACAATTTAGTAAATTTTGTAAATTGTCTACCTTCTATTTCCAACCATGTGTAGGTCAACAGTTCTGAATCCAAAATGGAATTTGCGGGGTTAGGAATATCTAGTGTTTTTCCCAGGTTGTTGGGATAGTGTTAAGGTTTTGTGGATTATTGTATATGATGTGCATTAGACATTCATATTACTTTCTATATATAATATATTTGGGATCAAAAATCCCAGATGATATATATGTTGGAAAATCCTTTTTTTCGTAATGGTTCCATGTACCTCGATATTCAGTGATCCAACAAAGCAATTACATAGAATTTATCTTGGCCATCTATATCCCTGTTTCACCATTGAAGCAAACTGTTAAGAGCCAAAGAGAAATTAGGTTCCTACAATTATGAATTAGGTAGAACCAATATTATATCGATAACCAAAAGTATCATAGCTAGTTGTTGATCCTTCAATGTGAGGTGCTATATATAACCAAGGATCAACTTTGATATAGCTACTGAGGTGCTTTTATAACTTTGATATAGCTATAATGATCTACAACTGTTGAAATAGATGCACCAGTCGACATAGCTTCACCAGGATCAGTTCCTTTAAACGTCATAGCAATTGGTCCATTAATTGAACTGATGGAAGAACCAAGAACAATATTTTAACCAATCGAAGACTCAATTATAAACTGAGGTCTTGAACTAGAACTATTCTTAGATCCATATGTAGTAAATAAAGAGGCCCCATATCAGAGTTTCAGGTAAATATTTCAATTCCTCAACCTCTTATAGGCCTGACCTCACAGAATATGATACATATAATGCAGTGATGACCTCTCCTTATCACTATCAAGTTAAACCTCCTTTCTGTATTGGTGTTGAGGTAAATTTTACATCTGACGTCACCACCCACCACGTTCACGATGTGCAAAACTCTTCTTCTCCAACATCCTCTATCCAAGTTTATTATATATACTATTGTTATCAACCTAAATGACACTTCTCCGCCCGAGTGCTGACATTCATTATATCGGTACACAAAAAGACAAATAAGGATTGAAGTGGCCAAAACACTATATATGTGCATAACCATTGATGCATGATCTTCATACTAGATTGACATAATTTTATTCCGAGTCTAGGGTTTCACACGCCCATTTTTGCATTGCAACTTGTGTGTCATATGCAAGTATTTGGATTGCAACCTCCTTGTGCATTGCAAATGTGAGTTTCCTTTGAGAAAAAAGCATGTCATACACGCCTTTGTTATATATATACTCGCATGTGCCCTGATTCGACATTAAAAAACAAATCATGATTAGATGAGATTAGTTGGGTCTTAATCAAGAACTATACCAACTGTCTCAACCATCCTAACCTTCGAAACCTCCCTATTTTCCCAAGTATAAATATGGGCCTTGGGATGGGGCTAATCAATCAATTTTTGGAGAGCAAATTCATGTAGGTGGTATTCCTTTAGGGTCTTGGAGCAGCAAAAAACAATGTCCATGGTTGCAGAGGGGTCCTTGTGTCAGAAGCTGGGTTGTATTCTTGCCTATTCACCATTTGTTAATAAACAGAATTCTTCTTCCAATATTGTATTGTATTTGTCTCATGTATATTGGATAATGAATGATTTCAAATTGAGATATTAATATACATTTCATTGAACCTATGATATATATGTATGAGATATTGCTTGAAGAGTTGGCTCTTTACAGGTGAAGAGAAGCAGCCATAGAAGCTTTGGAGAAGATTGAAGCAGGAGAAGACAAATCTTGGATCAACCGTTATAAACCGAGTAAGCCAAACTCTCTTCCTATTCCTTTTTCATTCTCTGTAAAATCTAATTGTCTACAAGTGTCTTAATAAGTTGGTAATCCCGGACCCTAGGTTACACGGGTGTATTGTCTTGTACAACAACTACTATAACAAAAATACCATTAAAACAAATATTATATAATAATAAAACAAATATTATATTTATATAAAACAAAAATTAATGATATTTAATATTAATCCTATTTTATAAAACTAAACAAGTTTTATAATAATTATTAAACCAAACCTAATATAAAACAAATTAACATAATATATATTATAATAATAAAAATAAAACACATATATGAAAATATAACTTCCAAAACAAAAAATCTATATGCAAATGCAGCTCTCAACCCAACAACTCTCGACCCACCTCTGTTTGATGGCATTCATGGTCACGTTTCCTGAACCCATGGAGATTTCATCCTCTAATTCCATCAATTCCTTGGATAACTACTCAACCAACCCATTGGCACCAAATAACCTATCCAAGCAGACCGTTGGCACCAAATATTTTGTGTTGGATGGAGGTGAGTAGGATTTGGTGGGTTAGGAGGGGCAAGTAGTGTGAATTGGGTGGCGTTTTTCGTCATTTATTAGGCCACCTTCGCTACCCATGGAGGATATTTTGATGGATATTCACCACTGTTTAGGGTTTATAATTTTGGTAATTAATTTCCATCATTGCCATGGATAAAACAACATTGTAGAGAACCTGGAGGCTCTTGAAGAGGTGGGCAACAAATTCTCCATCTCTAGAGTCAAAATCACGTTCTTCCCTTACAAAATCACAGGCAAGTTTCTTGGTTTACTCTGAATTGATAAATTTTTCCTGATAATATTTGTTATAATACTGAATCGTAGGTGTCTAGATTAAAATCGCTGGTAATTTTCTTGCTTTACTGTGAATTTTTAACTTTTTCCCGATAATATTGGTTATAGTACTAAAGCTTAGGTAGGTAGGTTAAAATAGCAGGTAAGTTTCTTGGTTTACTATGAATTTTTAACTTTTCATTGATAATATTGGTTATAATACTGAAGCTTAGGTAGGTAGGTTAAAATCGCAGGTATGTTTCTTAGTTTACGGTGAATTTTTAACTTTCCATGATAATATTGGTTATAATACTGAAGCATAGGTAGGTAGGTTTTTTTTTAAAACAATGAAGTGAAGGTAGTGTAATGCCATTCCATCCTAGAACAAGTTAACAAATTTCAATGGCAAGCAACTCTGTTTCTTGATCTTCTCTTCAATCCTCAATCCCATTCGTCTTGTGTTGCATTAATATGTTTGTAGTTCTTATTTCCATTCGTAGTGTTACCATACCGGTCTCAACTAGTCCTTACTAGTCTAATTCAGACCATAGGAGTTCAATGGTCCATACAAACCATCAACATCCCTTTCATGAAATGTTGGATATTTGTTTCCTTTCATTTTAGTGCCCGTTACCAACAATTTGTCTCTTCATAACCCTTGTATAAAATGGCAGCTTGGTTCACTCACCTGGACTTAGAGCTTTGGATGGCCTTGATGAATGTTTCAGGAAAGGTTGAGTCCATGCAGCAAATAAATTACATTCCGATACTAATCTATATTTGTGATGGATGATATGAATGGATATCTCCCTCAGATGCAAGGACTTATATATAATATTTATTTGGATGGATGTTGTTGACCCAAACAACCAACATAGAAACATGGGCTACCATTTACATCAGGATGGATGGAAAAATGACTGTATATGTATAGGTATGTCTTTGTATGGTATCTCCCCCTCTCTCATATCTGTTAGTGGATAGCCAGTATCAATGAACAACCAATATTTCTCACTCTATATCTCTTATGCTTCCATCTTATTCATTAGATAGCCAATGTTTTGCATTAACGAAGGAGGAGTTTTTTCAATCCAGATCTAGTGATAGCATTCCTCGGGATCAATGGTTATAATAGTTGATTAATATCCTTATGCATTCCAAATTCTTATTTTATCCAAAGGTTGGTTTGTTTATGCTCCATCGCTAGTTATAGCATGTAGCTTGTGATAGAGGGGGTAGATTCCATAACTAGTTAGAACATATGGAAATATGTACCTAGGTTGAAGCTATTATTTCAATACCATGGTGTGTTCCCTCTCGAGTGTTATTAGTCACATAGTGCATATGTTTTACATTGAATGGGAAACATATAAAACATGAAAATTTCTAAAATATGCTAAGTACCCATCCCTTTGTACATTAGTAGTTTAGGATGTTTCGCTGCCCTAGTAATCGGTACATCAACCATTGGATCTATTATGGGTCAGCCCATCACCTTTTGAGAATGGTATTCAGACATCAGACATCATATTAATTTCTTAGAAATGGTCTTCTCTGTACCATTTTGTTATTTCAAGGGACCTTTGTATTCCCATTTATTAACATTGATGTTTATTAGTTGTTTTATTTTCTCGAAACCACAATATAATGCGTTAATAGTTAATGTAGATCTCTCTTTGGTTGCATATTGAATCCAACATTTATGGTTTAGCTTGAATTGGACTAGTCACTGTAATGAATACAACTGTATGACTTAGTTGGGTTTTTTTAAATTTAAAATGACTGTTTTAAAATTTAATTTAAAATGAATGTTTTAAAATTTAATTGAAAATGACTATTTTATTTAATGTTTCTGTGTTTTTTACCTTTTGGAAGCATATGGAGGCTGTAATCATGGAATACAAGAATGTAAGTAGTCCCTTGTGGCTGCCTACAGACCTATAGGACACGATGGAAGCCAACGTATGCTTCCAAAAGGCCAAAAAACACAAAAAAATTAAAAAAATATATTTATGTTTATTTTTATTTTTTTTGGTCCTTTTGGAAGCCTGTGGAGGCTGCCATCAAGGCCTACTAGCATGTAGGTTGCCCCCTATATTTTCCTTTATGTGTATAGGAAAACCATCATGTAGGTTTCTCATTATATCATCTTGTTGTCATTGTTTATGTCACCAATTCAATATGCTAAAGGTCATCCTCATCTCACCATGTATTCAAAGATATGTTAGTCATCTAGGGTCTTCACATGTGCACCAACTTATCGACAATATGATTTGTGGCATGGATTTATCACACTAGTAACTTGATTACATAATTGAACTAGGTGGAAAACAGTCGATGCCCTAATATACCTTCTACAAATCTGTAACAAATATGCCAAAGGCTATATCTTCACCTTGAAAAAATTGGACTACTACTTGTATCCACACAAAAAAGGATCAACCCATCGTTGTTGTATTAACACAATGGAGACGGGCTTCAAAAATTGTCTACTACTTGGAACCTTCAATTTACTATAGCCACCGAAATCAAACTCAAGAATTAAAAAAATTTAATTATCTATGCTGCAAACGTATATCAATGCTGTAGTTTCCTCAGTGACTATACACCCAAAATCAAAGATGAATATTAAATTTCCACTATAGATTCCTCATTCCATTAGGTTCACAAAAAATAAGAAATTTGACACACTTGAACTTATACAAAACTATTGTCCTTAAGTCATGTGTCAATCACCTTCTCCAACTATTATATACCCATGTTCTAAGAGAGCGGTTTACAAAAACAAAAAATATCTTATTCTCCTTGCTAGAACTGTCTTTCATAGAGATTAGATCTTGATTTCATACTATGGCCGCCTCATAATATTCTTATGGTTGTTGTTGCTCCAGTGGACAAACCCGAATTTTAGAGGTTAAACACTTGAACAAACTTCATAAATCGGACATTTGGCTATACTCTTATCCACCAAAATTCAGAGATGATCTTATGAACTTTTTCTTCCATTAAAAAATGAGGTGAATTTCCTTCTGTTGATACACATTTTTTCATAAATTTACTGAGCTAACTGCATTAACATATGTTCAAGGGTTTTAAAAACAATATACCAAGTACATGGTTCCAAGATCTATGATTTGATGATCATTATAATATTGATCTAACAATAACCATTTTACCACATCTATGGTTTATTTATCAAGTACAAGTGCAAGTGGACTCATCTCATTTCAAAGGGTTCCATGACCTTATCAAGACACAAATAAACATTCTACCCACAACTGACCACAAAATGGGTAATTAGACCACTTGGTGTTCCAATGCCCATACCATGGCTCCAAAACCCAAACTGCCATGTTATTCTTTCCATGTGAGATAACCACAATATATAAATATAGTTAGATAGGTAGATGTAGGGGAAAGTGAGACAAATACAATCTACAAATACAGTCAAATACAAACCTCAAGCTATTAATCAAACAATTTAGAAATGAGGATGAACTTTCAATCCCATTGATGCAATAAATGACAGTCTTTTGGGACATTCATACATCAAGAAAATAGAAACTCCTTTCAAATGTGCATAGGAAACCTTAACCCACACTCTAGCACACCCATCAGACTGCGATGCACTTCTATACATAGTAGCATCCTCAAGGAGGATTAAAAGGAGCAGAAGAAGCCTCTATAAAGTCTAAATAGGACTGACATATGACAACAAGATGAACAAGAACCACAAGCACCCTAGTAAATTTCATAGTAGGCACCAACCACTAGTGAATTTGACCACAATTTTTTGCCTAAATGTTTAATTTTCGACATATTGATGCCTATACTCTGACAATCTTCTTTCTTTTAAAACTTCATTTAAATTTCACATGATTTCCAACAGTGAAATACACTCATCATATTTCCAAAACTTGGTTTTTGAAGAACTGACATCAAATGTCACTCCATATCGGTCGGACAATCGACGACATCTCTTTCATCCTTGTCGAATATCCGACAACTAATTCCACTATGGAATCTGGAAAATCTATTTAATACCTATCAGATAACCAATGGATTGAAGGCATCGATAGTGTAGCATATTACATCGAATTTGATGGATATCCTACGACCTCTTTCACCAATTAAAGGTCATAAATCCGACATTTGTTCCTTCCTGCCAACCGGATAACCGACAACTAGTGTGTCAGTAGTGTAGCCTATTCGTTGGATTGGATGGATATCCGACGCCAAATGGCACTCTAAATATGTCATAAATATGACGACCTTATATAAATTTAGAAAACAAAATAACCCTTCGGAGCCTCTCTAGTTTGGAAAACCCTAAATAAGGTTTACCCCATGATTTGAAAGTGGGTATCCTAGCAAGTGGGAAACAAATGAAACATTAGAATTGGGGAACAACACTAGATAAGAGTAAAGGGAAACTTTAGTCTCTCTAAAGAGTTATTAGAAGTCTTCAGTGAGAAGAGGATACTTTGATTAAGAGAGGTAGAGTTACAAAGGGACATATTTGATCCACTCCAAAGGTGGAAATCAATTGATTTCCTCAATATACCATTATAAGAGGAACATAGCATGTATCTGAAGTTGCACTCACACATCATGATAATACAAAATAATTATGAGGACATGCTTAAGTGGTAAAAGAACAAGGCCATCATAGATTATACATTTAAATTGGGTTATTAAAAAAAATTCAAGAAGAATGGGCTAGAATCAGAGTTTGGTGGTGGAGGGGTGCGTGGAAACTTACTTTCTTATAAAGATCCATAAGAGTGATTTGGCTAGCCTTGGACAATAAGCTGTTAACTAAGAACAATTGTCAAATAAAGAATTGTCTTTGTCCAAATAGATGCACTATTCGTAAAAAAAAAGTGAAGAACCAATAAATCATTTGTTTGTATATTGGTCCTTTTCAGGTCTTGTTTAACAAGAGGTTACCAAAGCTTTGGGAACTAAGGTGATATGGGAAATGGGAATTTAGAAGAAATTATACTGGAATAGATTTCAAACAAAGTTGTGAATTTCCATAGGGCCCTACCTTGTGTGTTTATATATGGTATATATATGTCTAGGAATCTTATGATATTTCAATATCTATATATGACAACTTTGCAAGTAGCACACACGATCAAAATCACTTATGAAGGAAATAAGAAGCTACTAAAGACAAAAAAAATAAAATATTTTACAAATTCTAAGCATAGAAAAAGAGAATCCCTAATGATTTTTTAATGGGGCATGTTAGGGGGTACCGAGGTTTTGTGGGGTTGGATTGATAATTTTTATTGATACCTCACATTATTTTTGTCTACGACATGTTGCCAGGAATGGGACTGACAACAAGGTATATAAATATACACTCTATGGATGCTTCTGAAGACAACACATGACAAAGGATTAACCATTTACAAGTTTTAGGTGAATCAAATCTTGTGAAAGTGGGTCAACCATAATCATCATATTAGAAATTATGACCTAAACTATAATGAATAAGATTGTAGAGGTAAAATCACATTTTCATGATATTTCCTTTAAATGTGTATATAGAGAATTCAACACCAAAGTTGACAACTTATCCGAGGATGTTATGAGTCTTGCAAGAGGGTACGTTTATTGAACAAGTATTCAAGGGAGGAACTATCCTACCAACTTCTAAATTTATGTGAAGTTTATCATGTCATCTGGATGCATATGGGACCATGAATATTTTTTTAGGGCAAGATTTAGAAAAAATTTCATGTTCGAACTTGGAAGACCATAATACGTTAGAACACAAAGTGTGCTTGGAAACACTAAAAGGGTTAGTTTCATTTTTTGAAGATTACCTCTTTGGACATAAAATGTATATTTGATTTCAAACTTTGAAATATCAATAAAATGATTTCTTTCTTGGGGGAAATGTGCAAATAATATTAATACTTACATATTAATGAGAAAGCAAGTAGTATTAATCAAAGTTCAAATTGAACAAATGCCAAAGTTTCCCTTCTATGTAAAGAGTAATTATTTCATAAAGATAAACAAAAGAATGTAAATCATATTTTGTTGTAAACCATAGGAAAAAATATTGTATTTTAAAACGTTAGCTGCACATTTGGTTGTACAAAAATCTGAAACAAATTTATTATCTCTTGGAAACAAAAATATTTGCATATTTATGAAACAAATCACAATTTCCGACTAAGATTCAAAAGCATGAGCTTCATCTCAATTATTAATGTGACAAATCCAAACTAACAATGAGGATTTAATGGAATTTAAAACATAGTATGTTTCCTTAATGCATGGAGCTATGCAAACAAATGGTAAAGATTTTGGATATGCTTATCACTACATCATCAATATTAATTGGATTTGATGCTCAACATTTACTTTTTTGGTTTCTTAAATTCACTTCCATATATTTAGGATTCTTCACGTGCTTGAGAATATCCCTTGCCTAAGGAGCTATATGGGAGAAGTTGTTGACCACCTTTATCTTATGTTTATTCTTCACACCACCTTCATCTTCAATTTTATTCCAATTATATGCTCACCTTCATCTTATGCTCAAGCACATGAATAATCCTAAATATATGGAATTTAATTTAAGAAATTGGGAATCTTGGAGTAGGTTTGGGGCTAGTGTCTTATGAAAACATTCAAAACCCTTATCACAAAGGAAGATGTTTTACATTATATGAAGTAGAGTTTGGGGTTAAAAGGCTTGTAAAAGGGAAATCTAAGGATTCCTTTATCTATTGAAGTGTGCATGCCCTAACCCCCATTAGATTCTGTTTGTTCAGGATTAAGCACCCTTGTAACCTAGGGTCTAGGGTTACCAACTTACTACTAACTTGCAAAAAATCAGCCTTACCAGATAATGGAAAGGGAATAGGAAGAAAGTCTTGACTTACCCGATTACCGACAGTTGATCCACACTTGATCTTCTCCTACTCCTCTTCTCTCCAAAGCTTTCAGGGATGCACCTATTTCACCTGCAAAGAGAAAATCCTTCAAGTAATATCGCATGCATGTATATATCATAAGTTAGATGAACAATATATCAAACACATAATCAAATACATTCATTAACCACAATACATGAAATAGACTCAACACAAAGTTGGAAGAAAATTTCTCTTTATTAACAATCACTGAATGAGATAAGAGTACAACCCAGCTTCTGATACAAGGAAACCTCTGCAACCAAAGGACTCTGAGTTCTACTGCTCCAAGACTTCCAAAGATATACCACCAGCATAACTTTGCTCTCCAATCTTGATTGATTGTTACCCACCCCAAGGCCTCTATTTATACTTTGGGAAATAGAGTGGTTTCAAAGGCTGGGGTGGTTGAAACAGTTGGGATAGTTAAGGATTAGGGCCCAACTAATCTCAAATAATCGCATTTTATATTTTTTAAAGCCAAACTAAGATGTACGCGACTATTGATATAGGCAACCCATGTATGACACGCAAGTTGCTTGAAGGAAACCCACATACGCTGGTGTATGTAGGTTGTAATGTAAATAGTTGCGTACAATACTCGAGTTGCAATGAAGATAGTTGTGTACGCAACTCAACACTTAGAAAAAATATATAAGAAAGCTAGTTTAAGGGTAAATGCATCCCAAGTCATGCCCATCTATAGTGTTTTGGGAAACTTCAATTCTAATTTGTCCTTTTTTGTACCAACATAAAGAATGTCGGCACTCTAACAGAGAAGTTCCATTTGGGTTGATAACAGATGTGCCCTAATGTGCGAGGTCAGAGGGAAGGATGGCCGAAATACATTATAATCATTATCTTTGAGAAATCAAAGGTCCAATGGAGCAGAGGAAGTACATGAAACAAATACATAATAATGTCATATACAAAGTCATATCTGAGGATGCCATGTTCAATATACTGGAACACTAGCTCCTTTACAATATTTGAGTACATCATATGATACAAGTTCAAGACCACTTATATTACAAAGGTGGATCAAAGCCACAATTTACAATAATGACGAGTCTTGAAAGATCTGGAAACTGTGTAAGTGAACACAACATAGTCTTGTGCAACTTAGGTTATGAACCTAAGGTCTTTATCAAAATCCAAAAGAACAAGTACAATCCAAACAATGTGAATAGATATGTTGAAGTCGAACATGGATAGGATTCAATACATTGTCAACCAAATAGGTGATAATCGACAACTGAAGCAAAGGAATTCACCAATAATGAAAGTGAATACTAAGGTACTATCGTAAAAACTTCTAGGTCTTCGTCGTCAGGAAGTGCTGATGAGAAACCATACTGTGACGGGGAAGGAAATAGATCCTCTAATGGATCACAAGAGTGACTAGGAACTAGGTAAAGGAAGAGAGACACAAGTAATATAAGATAGGGCAATGATGGGATCAGGATACAGATCAGATGTAGGGATAAATCCTTGAACAGTGAGCACAATATAGAGATGACCCAAGGCAGCTTTTAACTTTGCAGATAATACAACTAGACTTATTTGTCATGTAGGAGAGATGATCAGATTCCCCAGGTACAACAAACAAGTGGAGGAGTAAAAACATCAAAGTGATAGCTGAAATGAAAGTGAACACTAAGACATGAGTATCGGAAAGTACAAAGAGTATTTTGTTTAAGGATGACATGCTACCACCAACTGAGAATCAAAAGAAAACTTCTTCCTTATCTTTCCTGTTAAATTTTAATGAGTCCAAAAAAGTCAACTCAAGTCTCTCTTAATTCTTCACAAGCTTGAAGAGAAGAGGGAATAATGCTTGATAGTGTCACTGATTCATGGATTTTCTGAGCCTGAACTAGTACATGCTCACTTGGTGTTTTCATGTTTAGAGAGTCTGAAAACTCCGAAGAAGACTCTAGGGGTGTCCTTTTTCATCCAATTTAGTCTCCTAAGACCAGAAAAGTATAAAACATACCACAGAAGAACTCTTTTAAATTCCACAAAAGAAAAGGTGAACCTTTTTCGTACTCAGTCAGGGAGGTCCGAAAAAGGTTAAATTACCACCTACCCAATGCTCCTTCAAGAGCATCATATAGATTGAGTTTTATGAGTGTGAAGGAAAGCAAGATCACTCAGAAAGATCCATTTGAGTGCGAGAAATGGGGCTTACAACAATAAACTTGATGTTTTGTTCTTTTTGTTTAACGAGCATGACAAAGACATAAATTAAACTCGGAATCTTTTTCATGTTTAGGTCCAGAGCACGAAAAAGAGAAAAATAAGCTCATACCGGGCATTCCTTTTCTGTAAATTTAGTCCCTCAGGTCTGGAAAAGTGATAAACCTATTCCTGAGAGTACTCTTCTCAATTTCGTAGAAAAGAGAGCGATCCTTTCTTGTATTATTCCACATGGTCCAAGAAAGAGATAGCCTACCACCAATGTGGATGCCCATTCACATATTCTTAATGATCCTGGATGGACAGGTTTACTCGATAGTCAAGTCTATTTTGAGGAGTTAGACCTGGGCCTAAAGAAACTCCATAAGGCCAAGGAGTCTTTTAAAAAAGATAGCTTGTAAAAAGAGACCAAAATGAGGCTCAATTTGGTGTGAAAAATAGCTAAGAAGACTCCCCTGAACCTATGAAAAATGCAGCATGAGTACCAAATGACAATAAATGTGATCTAATCTAAGGTACTCATGTTAGGAAAGCCCTATCCATGGAAGAACAATGGCATATACAAGGTACTATTGGTTAAAATACCATAGTCCGTGGTCAAAGTAGTATTTCTAGAGTTAAGACGGATTAGGTATAAATGCAAAACTACATATGAATGACCAAAATCCTATCCTATATGAGAGAAAAACAACTTCAAGTGACCTTAAACCTGTTACATTGAAGCAAAAAAGGCATGGTATTAGTTTGATTTTTATAAAAAAATATGAACTATAGGTTAAAACCCACTTTTGAAATAATATTTCTATAAATAGTTCAAAATAGAAATAAAAAACTCACCATTTGACCTTTTACCCAAAATAGACAAGTTTTACCTCTACCTTTAATTGCTCATTGTAGACAAGTCATTGGACAATTCTCAAAACCACAAGTTCTAGGTAAAACTACTCCATGCTCTTTCATTTGATCCAAGCAAATTTTAATTTTTGGCAAAAATTTGATGTTTTCAACCATTCTCAAAGAAGCCACCCCATGTACACGGGTATGGTATATCAACAATTGTGTACACACGTTCTGTACATGGTTTGTCCAAAAGCAAGTCGTGTAAAATATGCGACTTGTCCGAAGGATAGTCATGTACACTGCGCGAGGTATGAAAAGGATATGTAGGGCCAAAAATCAAAGTTTTTCTATGAATTTAATGTTTGATCCTTGGCTGATTATTAGATTGAAACATGGTGCTGGAGTGGAGGGAGAGGGAGCATGAAGACATGGACCAAGAAGCTCTATGAAATGCCCCCACCGTAAATGCTTTGCAGCAAAGTGGGTTGCTCAAATTCTTTTGTACCTCTCCTATGCGATCCAATGTCCGCCTACTAGAGTTTATGATAAACTATTAGGATCATGATCTGGGTAGGTTTGACCTACAAGGTGAGTTTCTAGAGTTTACCTCAGAAAATATCTACTTTATCTCCAACTTGTCACGATGAGGAGCCCTGGTTAACTTGGAAGGTACCAGTAGAGGCGGTGGCCTTCTAAGTGTGCAGAACTACATAGATGCATACTGTGCACCCGGTACTCTAAAGAGGGTTAGTTTCATCCCTATTGTTCATATTCGCAGCTTTCCATTACAGGTGTTGGCAAGTACTATAATGAGGGTTGCAAGGTCATCATCACTTCACCTTAAAACTCAAAACCAAATGAGACTTGCAGTGAACTGTCTACAGGGAGCCCTATATGACTAGTGTTTGAAAGTAATCTCGATAATGAGGAAACAACTCTCTGATTGTAAAAGAACCCGATGGAAAAACTTTGGTTATTCTAGCATATTGGTGGCCTTTTTCTTTGAGACGGTTCCCGGTTTGAGTCCTGCAGTACCACTACGATTTCGTTCTTCCCGTCAACCTAGACTGAGTAGGTGGGGGGGGATCTTCTTCCACCAGGGAGGCGGTATATTGGTTCAGAGTGTATATGATGATGAATTCTACTTATGGTGGGAGTGACAACTATCAACATTGGAGTAGTTTCCATATGTTGGAATATATTTCCGAGGGGACACCGACCTTGTCCTCCCTCCTGGAAGAGCATGGGGAGCGCCAGGTATTTTTGGTTTCAGTTTTTTAAATTTTTATGAATTTTAGTCATAAAAGATATATACATATGTATAAGATTTTTTAATTCTATAAAATGTTAAAATGTAGATATTGGACCAGTCCGCCCTGCTGGGAATCCACTTATGTATGTGCATCCTATGGCGGGAGAAGACCATGGCTTGATTAGGGTTCTTGAGGGCACGCTGGCCAAGCTTACCCAAAGAGTACCTACATTACGTATTGAGCATATCTCTACTATTATGAAGGAGCTAGTGGCTTGTATACCACCTATCTCGATGTGCCTTATGAGGCTGGTAGCTAGAGCAGTTCATGTGTACATCAACGCCGTTGAGGTTGCTACAGTTGAGGACGCTGAAGAAGCCCGATAGCAGGGTGATCAGGACGATCAAGGGGACTAGGGTGGTACAGATGACGATGGTGGTCATGATGACCACGGTGGTCAAGCTTAGACCTAGGAGCATTTTATGGACTTCGATCCATTTTTTGTATATTATGGAGTTATGACTAGATCTGAGGATCAGAAACTCGACCTATCTATATGCATAGATATTCACACACACACACACATATATATTGCTGGTTTTTATTTACATGTGTTTTGTAATGTATCTATTGTATCTTTTTATGCAAAATGTGTTAAGTGCCAGTCCAAGATATAATTAGCATATGCATTAGTTAATGAATTTTGATTTCTTGGAATATGATTGAACATAATAAACTCAAAATTTATTTTCAATAACCTAACTTGCATAAACTAACGTAGTAAAATAGGGTTCTGCACCTGATAAGCTCGATTGAGTTGGGAAACCACCAGTTGAGAGTCAAGTTTGACTTCTAGCTAGGTGATGCCACGTGATAAAGCATCCCATAAAAGATAAATGATAGCCCTATATTTGACCATATTATCGGTAGCAGGACCTCGACAAGTGCCTTCAGAGGCAACTAGCTATCCTGAGGGTGAGTAAATGACCCATGCGACTGAAGCCAGGTTACAAGTGTGGATACTGGTGCCATGTACGAAATCTATGAAGCACTCAAAAGACATCTGTAAAAACCAATAGATGGTATAATAACAAAAACCAATGAACTATTGTACATAAAATACATACAATAAAAATACCGAAAAAGGTGCTAAGCCTAAGCATAGTACTTTTTCAAGTAGAGACCATTTCTAGGCTTGGGAAGATTATTCCCCTCGAAATTTTTTAATTCATATGTACCTTTCATCAAAAATTTTGAAACGACATAAGTTCCTAACCACATAGACCTGAATTTCCTTGGCCCCATGGGTTCTTTGTCTTGATCCTAGATCAAGACAAGCTCCCCTTCAGAAAAAATTTGAGGTTTGACCGTTTTATTGTATTGATTTTTGACCCTATTCTTATGAGCCTCATTTGCTGTCAGCACATCTCTACGCTGCTCATCTAGATTTTCTAAGTGTAACAAACGTTCTTCCAGCTCAATCGTATTAGGTATTACATGAATAGAAATATTTAAGGACAAGATTTCACATTCAACCGGGGTTATTGCTTCCACTACATGAACGAGTTTGAAGGGAGAGAGCCCTGTAGCAGTTTTCACATTGGTCCGATAAGCCTAAAGTGCAGAATATAGCATGATGTGCTAATTGGAAGGGGCTGCATTAATAGTGCACTTGAGAATAGTCTTCAAGGTTTTATTTACAGCCTCAACTTGACCGTTCGCTTGAGGGTAGAAAGAAGATGAATTCTCTTGTCTAAACCCTAGCATAGTGGTCAATTCAGTCATCATACTATTTTGGAAGTGACTACCATGGTCAGTGACAATCTCTTTAGGGATACTGAACCATGCGATAATTTGATTGAAAATGAAAAAAGTTGCAATTTCTCCATCAGCTTTATAGGTGGGCATTTCCTTTTCCCACTTCATGAAATAATCTACTGTGACAATGATATGTTTGTGCCCCCTAGGTGAGATTGGGTTGCAGGTCACGTAATCTATCCCCCACTTCATGAAGGGGCCCACTGAGATGACGATAAAAAATGGAGCAGGATGTGACCACATCTTTCTGGTGTAAAGTTGACAAGGATGACAGCACTTCATGGCTTCCACACAATCTTTAAAGATCATGGGCCAAAAATAACCGACACGTAATATCTTCTGAGCCACTTCTAACCCAAATGAATGACCCCCACATGCTCCACTATGAGCATCATTTAGGACAGTCTCTACTTCATCGTGGGTAATACATCAATGCAAAATGAAATCTACCCCCCTACGATATAAAGTATCTCCAATAATGAGGTAGTTTTTGGCATGTACGTGTAGTTTGCATCGTTCTTCCCATAAGAAGGTTGCAAGATACTTCAAAGTCTGGAGATAGACAACTATATATCTGTACCAAGGATCAGAGGTGGAAATAAAAAATATATGATCATCTAGGAATGATTCTTCTTTAATGGCTACATCTTCCTGTACTGGAAATTCTGCAATGAGCTCAACAAAAACTAAGGATTTTTTAGATTTGGTGGATTGGAAATCTAACTCAAACTCCTGACGAATGACTATCCATTTATTGAATTTGCCTCCAACTATCCATCAGGACAAAACATACTGGAAATGATTAACATCTGCCACTACTATCGTGGCCCTCAGTAAGATGTAGTGATGCAACCTCTGAACAACATACATAGCTGCCAAGGCCAACTTCTCAACGTGGGAATACCTAAGTTCAGGGCTAGCTAAAACATGATTGAGATAGTAGACAACATGCTGTTGGAGCTTATCGTCCTCCTGGAATAGTACTACCCCTATGGTTGACTCAGATGTGGCTAGATACAATATGAAATCTTGAGAGTAATCTGGCAGGCGCAATAATGGTGCTGACAAAAAAGCTTTCTTTAATGCCTCAAATTCAAGTTGTACGATTTCATCCCATACAAATGGGGTGTCCTACTTCAACAGGTGCATGAAACCTTTAGTAATCTTGGCATAATTTACAATAAAACGTCGAAGGAAGTTGGACTTCCCTTGTAGGCTTTGAAGCTTCCTGATAGAATGAGGAGGAAACAGATTTACTATTGCCTCAACCTTCAAAAGATCCACTTGAATACCTTTGTTGGAAACAATGAATCCGAGCAGTCTCCCTGACTAGACATAGAAAATGCACTTGTGGGGATTTAAGCAAATTTTGTAGTATCTGCATCATTCAAATATTAAATGAAAGTGATATGGGTGATCGATCCTCTTACGAGAATGTGCTGGCAGATCATCAAGGTAGGGTTCGACAATGGCTTTTAATGTAATGAAAGGAAAAATTCATTGCTCACCAAAAGGTAGCCCTTGCATTTTTCAATCCAAAGGGAATTTTCTTGTATGCAAATGTACCCCAAGAACATATGAAAGCTGTTTTATGTTAGTCTTCTAGTTTAATTTGGATTTGATTATACCTAGAGAAACCATCCATAACCTAAAAGATTTCACTCGTCGAATAGGCATTAATTATTTGATATATGAATGGTGTGGGGTAGTTATGCTTAGGAAAGGCTTTGTCTAGATCATGAAAGTCAGTACAAACATGTATAGTCCCTTGCTTTTTGTTGACAAGAATGCGGTTGGATACCCATTCTGTTAAAGCTATCAGGTAAATGAAATCGGCTTTCAATAGTTTTTCAACTTCAGCCTTAACAGCTGCTGCTTTACGCAGATTGATAGGTCTCAACTTTTGTTGAACGGGCCTAGAATCAGGGTATGTTTGGATTTCATGCTCGACTATTGATGGATCTATGCCTGGCATCTCCTCATATGACAAAGAAAACACGTTGCAGAATTCCTTAAACAAGGCTGTATAGATCGCAATCTCCTCTGGAGAGTAGTTTGCACCAATGTGTACATTTTCCACATTGTTTGGGTTTGCAGAGATGTTGATAGGAATAGTAGCGGAAATGTTTGCCATATTCCTCTCAGCAAATATTCCTTCCCTTGGTAAGGGATTAATAGGTGTATCAACATCACCTGCCAGTCTCATATGGAACTCCTGGTTCTCAATCCTGCTTAACTCTGGAAGAAAATAGGATTGATGGTGAATATCTTCGTAGATCTTATATTGTCCACACATAGCTTCCAGAATGGCTTCATCAGAATGCAAAACCATATCTAAACAATATCTAGAATGAAAAGAGTTCACTTCCCAAGCAGGCAGATAGGATTCTTCTTGCTCCTCTGAGACTGTGAGGGGGATTGGAATGGGATCAACAGTGGTATGAACGATATCTTGATAAGCTACTTCTACTATTTATAAGGGCACTTCAAGTTCATGGTAGGAAGGAAGAACCCAAGGATCTGTTCTATCAACAACCATAGCAATAGACTTCCCTACACTAGTAGAACGTAGATAATTAATTGGAGCTGGAAAATTGAATGTGCCCATCAATGATGCATACATTCCAGCCCCTAAGCTCTCTAAAGCATCTTTAACCTGATCAACCAATGGCATGGTGGACTCATTAGTTTCCATGCATCCCTTTCGAGTAAAACTGAGTTGGTCTACAGTAACCAACTTCCCTTCATGTGGAAACACTACTACCGAAAGTACGACCGATGCAATAATGGACATGGCATAAGTCCAACTTCTCCCCAAGAGCAATTTATAATACAAAGGTGCATCAGTCACCTCTACCTCAACAGATACTACCTTCCCTGCCAACTTTATTTCAAAATCCAGTAAGATACCACATGGACGAAATGACCTTCCCTCAAAAGCAGTAAGGGGTCTTGATGGAACTAGCTCTAGAGATCCAAGAGATTTCTAGGAAGAAAGGGACATGCCACATGTATAAGCACACTCATCAACAACTTCCCTTCCAATGGTTTTTCCACCATCAATGACATCTATCGATAAGGCTACATGATAAGGTAGGAAAATTTTGACATCAGAAAAATTAAATTTCGCCATGAGGTTCGATGAATCCATACTGCCTAAGGCTGATAAGAGTGCATCTTGTTGGGTGGGAGAACTCTGTGACACCTCTAAAGCTGACATCGCACAAGGGGTTTGGGCTAAATCTTCAACTACAGAGTAGTTGGTTGCAGCCCTTGCATTGGGATTGTGCAAGGTTTTCTTAAAGACACTTTTCCATTAGAGGAAATTTCAATTTAAAATGGGCCTTCCAAAAATAATACAAATTCCATGTCATCATGTATTATCCAATAAAAATTCTTTAAAATTCAAAAAGGGAGCACCTCTTAAAGAATTTCTTAATATAAATTTGGGGATAGGTATCATAAAAAAAACTACTTTTTTTGTTCGTATTTTCGACATATCTCCCTATGTTTTTACTCAAACTTTGATTGGGTGAGCTCGTTGGATGCGGAATAAAATTATGCATCCAAAAAGTACCCACTCGACATACTTTTGATGGTCCCCGCTACCCCAAAAACAAGAAATACCTGAAAAAATGTGATGATGATGTCATCATAATGTTTTTCAGGTATTTCTTGTTTTTGGGGTAGCAGGTACCATCAAAAGTATGCCAAGTGGGTACTCGTTGGATGTGAATGTAATTCCACATCCAATGAGCTCTCCCTATCGAAATTTGAGTAAAAACACAGGGAGATATGTCAAAAATATGAACAAAAAAAGTAGTTTTTTCTTTTCTTCCTCCAAAATTAAAAAATATTATTTTATTATTTTAACTATTATTTTATTAATTTTCCTTAGGAGGCCCATTTTGAGTTGAAATTTCCTCTAATGTGTATCTTGGGCATAGGTTCAATAGGATTTTCAATCGTGAGAGGGTTGGAAATTTCACCTATCGATTTACCGTTCTCCGAAGCCTCTGTCTCATAGTTCTTGTTCCTAGTCTGAAGTAAAGTCTGGGATCGAACCATGTTAATATAATTAGGGTCAAGAGCATTTGGGGTGCCCCTTGCTACATTTGAAGTTGCAGTAGAATTCCATCCTTGGGGAAAAGGATCCTTCAGGACAGCCGGTTGTTGGCCTTTTAGCAGCTTTTGAGCTTGTTCCATAAGGGGACATTGATGGTTCAGGTGATCTTCATGGCACAACTTACATGGGAATTTCACCTTCTTCTTTTCCTTTTTTCCCCCATCAACATTTTTTGTGGGTTTTTGCTTGTTTTGGTTTCCCTCACCTTTTTTTCCTTTCTTCTTTTTCCCACTAGGCTGTTGATTGCCCTTTTGAGAGGATTGTGCAAAAACATTTTCATTCTAGGGTGAGGGGGAAACCTTTGCTACCTTTTCTGTAGAATGTTTGACAGATGACTCATGGAGCTATTTAGCCAAAGACTCTACAGTGGGAGATTTCACAGAACCAACCACACCATTGGCATGGGGTCTAGGCTTAGGTTTCTCTACATTATGTGTTGGCCTCGGTGCATCAGGGATGATCTCATATAAAATCCTAGACCAAGAATATATCAAATCTAGCTGCTGGGCCCTTAGGATAGCCTCTTTCTCATTGGTCTCTCCTGAATTAGATACATCCTTATATATATATGGCAATAGTGATTTAAGGAACCATTCTAGTAAAAACTCAGGAGGAATAGTGGCTTTGATAAGGCTCTTCTGTCTTCTCCACTCTTGGATGTGATCTGAAATATGAGTGGCCTTGTCTTGCCAAAAGGTAGAAAATAAGTCTGTCTCGAAATCATATTGGACAGGAATTTGGAAGTGACTAACGAATACATTAGCCAAGTCCCAAAAACTATCAAACGCAGCAGAAGGCAGTTCAATGTACCATTTTGCTGCAGTACTGGTCAGATTTCTTTGGAACAATCTCAACTAAACTGTATCATCGTTCAATGAGTTGGAAGAGCACCACAAATGGAAAGTGGTCACATGAGCTCCTAGATCATCACCAACTTTTCCTTCAAATTTTGGGATATCTAAGGGCATCTTAGTAGGAACGGGTGGCCAAGAGGAGTTATGTCTCACTGGGTCATTCATTAGCTTCGACAAGTCTGGAAAGTTTAAAGTTGCCAGGAAAGGGAGCTTGGGTCTAACTGGAGCATTAAAAGTTCTAGCTTGGGGATTAGAGGGACTTGCACCCATTTTACCGGATGTGAAGGCGGGGTTGCCCCCTACTGCCAGTTGTGAAGTGGTCGTGCTACTTTGGAAAGGATTCCACCCATAAGCTAGTGGATTGTTTATGTGCAATGCGGTGTATGAGGTTATAGCTTCCCCAGTCGAAGCTGGGGTTTGGAATACAGGAGCAAGTATCCCTCCACTAAAAAGCGAGAAAAGAGAGCTCGTGAAAGGAGCTGAAACCGGAGTTTGAAAACCTTGACCATAACAATTAGGGTTTCTGAACTGCATCCATATATATGTGGGTGTTGGACCTACATATGGAGTGGATGGGATAATGTGCCCCCCATTCCAAGGAAAACCGTGGACAAATGACAAGGATCCTATAGGACCACTCTGAGCAGTGTGCGCGAAGGAAGTACGAACCGAAGGTACACTAGGAATCCCAGTGACCGCTCCATAAGAAGTACCTGCTAAATTTGTGGGATTCGGTGGTTGAACCACACGTCTAGATGGAGTTAAAGGTGTAGTAGGTATTCTTGTTCTAGGGGCACCAATCGAGGGAGGTGGCACCCCTTCAGTTGGAGGGACTAAGGTGGAAGTAGAAGAACTTTCTCTTGTAGTATCCATTAGTTTTCCCAGAGGGACACCGGTCACAAGTGAATTGAAAGAGCGAACCTAAACGATCACAATATCATTTAAGTCAGTTAGAGGTGAATTAAAGTTCCTTGCAAAATCGTCAGCCTGCAAGTATTCTATCTCAACTGTGGTTAAATCAAACTGGTCTGTGCTAAGTTCTGGTTCACCCGGAACTTCATTAACTCCTATCGGTTCAAAATAACCATCTGTGTCTAATCTCCACCTTTGAGGGGAAGGTGGAGGTTCTAATGTAATAAGTGGAGGAAGGTTTTGCAACCTTCATGACCTTCTGACAGATTGGTCCTCCATGATTGTAAATTTGACTCTTCACACCCTAAGGTCAGCTAAACATAGACAAACCATAGTGCAATCATTACAAAACTCCTAAAGTCTCAACAATCACAAGGGGTATAAGATATGCTTTCCCGAAGAAAGCTGAGAGATAGTTTCTTGGAATCCTTGAAGAGGTTCGTAGGGACAAGTGAAGGAATCACCCACCACCCTCCTACACTTTAAATAAGGGTTACCTTCCAAGCCCATCCAAGGTGAACCATAAATAGCCTTTCGATTTACCTGTGTATAAAACCTAGATGTCAAAGAGACTAAAGGCTACCTTAACTATATCAATATCCTAGGAGGACAGTCGCAAGCCTGATTCATGTGCATTGGTAGGGTAACAAAGCCTGAAACTCTTTCTAGGGTAGAATCCCCAGATGCGCAAAAACCTTGGTCTACATTTTGACAAGGAATCGAAGGGTTATCTCCTCAATCCAAGCCTCCACGTGGCCTCATGATTAACTCCCATTTGAGAGGAGCTTCCCAGATACTGCCAACATAGAGAAGGATTTACCTATCAATTGGCCAACTAAGTCTGAATTTAAACACTTGTGGGGAGTTTACACTTCCTATCCCACAAGTCTAGCCTAAGCTAGTAGGTGTATGGCCCTATAAAACAAATATTAGTAATAAATTTGAAATTATAGCGTTCATTTTAAAGGTTGTCCTTAGTCATAGGGTAAGTGGCATGAATGACTATGATATTATAGACTCGATAAGAAAAGTGAAAAGGTGTATAGATTGAATTCCAAAACAAATTTACAACTACTTAAAACAAGCTTCTTTTCTTTTTGTAAATATGAGCTAATGAAATTATAGCTAAGTATGAGAAGACTAAGACTTATTTTTGTAATTTTTGAAATTTTATTCGAAAATACTGAAAATACAACTACTATATGCAATTAAATGCAAATGTTTCAAATGTTTTTCTTCACTTTTCAAATTCTTCAAAAATTACAATGCACCTAAATGCAAATACTCTTGAGTATGTTTAAATAATCAAACCATAAAGCAAGCAATATGAAGTATAGTGGACTAGCAAGAACCAAATTCAACCACCTAAGCAGGAGACTTGGCAAACACCTAATTGGGGAAGAAACAATGAATAAAAATCCACTAAAATCACTAAAGGACAAGTGACAAATTGACACTACTCTAAAGCAGTACAGAGTACAAGGTATCTAAAATCCTTATCACTGACTCAAATACACAGCACTAAACCTATCACCCAAACAGGAAAACCTACCTCAAATTGTTAAGTGAAAGAAGACTCAAACAATAAAACTCAAGGGCTTACTGAAAAGCACAAAGTATGGTATACAGGACTTTTAGACTTACAGCAAGATGCCAGCAACATAAGACCTTCAAGTAGAGCAGAATCCAAACAAGACAAGGACAAGAAAACCTACCTAAAAAATTGCTACTAAAAGATGTATGCGATTGTCTTATAGAGCAACCCGTGTACCGTACGTGACTGTCTTATAGAGCAACCTGCATATACAAGTTGTTGTACGCGACTGTGTAGCATAGCAACCCACGTACACAACAAAATTTTTTCAAAAGAGAAAATAATAAAGGTCTCTAGACACACTACTATAAATCAAAGCCAAGATAAACATCCACACACTGAATCAGAGCAAAGATTGGGCAAGCATCTATAGGACTAACCCATAGCAGACCAGACTCCCCAGCAGAGTCACCAGTTCTGTTGTTTAGGATTAAGCACCCTTGTAACCTAGGATCTAGGGTTACCAACTTACTACTAACTTGCAGACAATTAGCTTTACCAAATAATGGAAAGGGAATAGGAAGAAAGTCTTAACTTACCCGATTACCGACGATTGATCCAAGCTTGATCTTCTCCCGCTCCTCTTCTCTCCAAAGCTTCTAGGGATGCACCTCTTTCACCTAGAAAGAGAAAATCCTTCAAGTAATATCTCATGCATGTATATATCATAAGTTAGATGAACAATATATCAAACACATAATCAAATATATTCATTAACCACAATACATGAAATAGACTCAACACAAAATTGGAAGAAGAATTATCTTTATTAACAATCAGTGAATGAGATAAGAGTACAACCCAACTTCTGAGATAAGGACTCCTCTGTAACCAAAGGACTCCGAGTTCTGTTGCTCCAAGAATTCTGAAGATATACCACCAGCATAACTTTGCTCTCCAATCTTGATTGATTATTACCCACCCAAAGGCCCCTATTTATAATTTTGGAAATTGAGTGGTTTCAAAGGATGGGGTGGTTGAAATAGTTGGGATAGTTAAGGATTAGGGCCCAACTAATCTCAAATAATCGCATTTTATATTTTTTTTAAATCCAAACTAAGATGTATGAGACTATTGATATAGGTAACCCGCGTATGAAACACGATTTTCTAGAAGAAAACCCGTGTACGCTGATGTACATGGGTTGTAATGTAAATATTCGCATATAGTACGCGAGTTGCAATGAAGATAATCGCGTACGCAACTCAACACTTAGAAAAAATATATAGCAAGTTGGTTTAGGGTTAAATGCATCCCAAGTCATGCCCATCTATAATGTTTTAGCAAACTTCAATCTAAATTTGTCCTTTTGTGTACCAACATAAATAATGTCGGCACTCGGACAAAGAAGTGCCATTTGGGTTGATAATAGATTTCAACTTATGAATACCATAGAGGAAATGCATGCTGTTCACATTCGACCCACTCAAGCAACCTCAAATTTGTTGTCAATGTTTCTATGTGATTGGGTCTATTAATTAATGGACAAGGAAAATGAGATAATGAATTATTCTCATGATTCCCTTGAAGTTGTGGGTGAAATGCCATTTTTTACTCATAAGCGGACATAGTTGGTTGAAGGAGATATCTATATATAGATGTATAGACATTTGGATTCATGATCTATGCAACTAGCGCTGCAAACCTGTAATACCCTCTCATTTATCCCCTTGACATGTTATTATAATTTTGGTGTTGTGACATTAAGGCACGAGGTGAATATTGTCTTAGATTCAGTTCATTTTAGGGAATAAATCAATGTTAGTGGTGATTGATGGCTAATGAGGGAAGGTAAGGTTGACATAAAAGGTTTATAATTCCTAGAAAATGTGGCAAATGGTGACATGTATCTATGAAACATGGGATAAGTCGAGATTGTAAAAATTTAAATCCTAGGTCACTAAAGTGCATATGTTCAAAATTTCGATATTTGCACTATGTTTGTTATTATGAGGATCAATTATGGACAAAATTTGGATATCGATCGTTTAGTTCGAGTGGTTTCCTTGTGTGGACTAGGTGGTACACTTTGGTTAGTGGAAGGAGAAAATTGGAAAATGAATGCAAGTTTAAATTATCGAGCAAATAGAAGTTTCTTTACATCTCCACAAAGAAGTTTCTTCAATTTCATTTAAGGGAACAAGTATGAAGTAAACTCTACTAATAAGCAAGTTCATTATTATGAAGTTGTGGTTTTAGATATAGCTATGGATGAGATTAAAATCATCAATGAATTTATACCACCATCTCAATTCCAGAGCGACTTCTTCACCACACTTATACAACATTTTCCAAGGGTGTCTTAAATATGATATACTTTGGGTTGTCGTCTACTTCCAACCTCCCTAATATAATTAGCACTGTAGAAGTGCCAGATTCACCATTTTCATGTATATCTATATTGAAGGAAAATATTAGAGATGAGAAATATTATAAGATATTTTAGCACTTAAGGTGACACAATTGATCTTAGACTCTAGATAAGTTCTAAAGGGAAATTGAGAGTCGAAGGTAAATCATGGTGTATGATATTGACCATTGCTTGATTAAGTATGAGAATATATAGAACTAAGGGAAACAAGTGGGCGTTAATGTCAGCCACAAGATGTTATCCTTTGGCTTGTGGATCCTTTTCCATTTTTGATAGCCCAATTCTTTTTTTCCCAATTTGTTGGAAGTTGAACTGACACACGAAATCACTGAAGAAGAGTGGTAAGGCTCAAATCACAAATGAATGGGGCCTATATCCTTGTGAAATTAACAACTAGATTCTTCGAGTTTTTATTGATGAATGAAATGTGAGGAAGGAAATATCAATCATATTTTCCCCAAGTATTTTTGCAAAACATACATGCAACAAAGCTATGTTGCTTAGCCAATAAGGTCGAAATGAGTTTGTTAAATATCAAGTTTTTCTTACTTAACTGATGAATATAATTGGAAATATCAATTCACTATGCTTTTATCTTTCCTAAATAAATACTTCTCTTCAATATAATCATAAGGATATTCAAATATTGGCCGTGGAACCTCCTAATCCATCTTAATATTTATAACATCTTGATCAAGGTTTTGAGGCTTTCCAGAACCTAGAATGTGTCCTCGAATTCCGATGGCCTAAATATGTGATTTTCATAAGGGTTTTCTAAACTGAATGACCACGTATGATTGGTCAAGGTTGTTTGTCTCAGTAAGTTTGTCTCAAGTAGGAAGTTGTTAATGTCTATATGGACTATTTGGGGGTTTGAGTGGTCTCATATATTTAGTTTCATTCACTATGCAACGCTACAATATTTCATTTGATATTTAGATCTTGAGCATTTAGTCATTAACCATGAAAGAGGTCAGCGTGAGACATTACTGAAGTGATTGCAAGTTTCTACAGGAATTTAGATCTAGGATTTTTTATTTTATGTTCATATCATTTATGTTTATCTAATAGGGGACTTACGGACTCAATATAACAATTGTGTCAATATCAATAGAACAATTTTCCAAAATATATTTTCCCATGTAAGCATAGAATTGATTGAAGTGGATGTAACTTCTTTACAAGCCTAGAATTATATCCTTCTTAATTTCTCTTGTTTTTTTCCCTTCATTTCTCTTATATTTTCTCTTTTCCTAAGTCATTTTTTTTTTTAATTATTTAACTCCCCTAAGCACATTTTACCTCTAAGATGGAACTTTGGTGCCTGATGCATTTATGTTTGAGCCGTAATATTTGATGTGGGTTTAAACATCAATAACCTTGACAACAACAATAACCACATGAGTGTTGCAAGTCATCTTGGAACTCATCTAATTATTTCCTAACTTGTGAATAGATTTTTTAAAATTTGATGTAATATCACAAGTGATTTATGATCTTGGGAAACCCTAGGTTTCTATATGCAATCTAATTAAATGTGAAAAACGTATCTATTGTTCTGACAACGATTGTGTTACAATGAAAACCATTCAAAACCGACAAGAAGGAACCTAAAAGTTTCAACCAACAAAACATGTTGTCAATGTTTTTGGACTTCAAAGAATATTTGATAATATCTAAGTATATTTGATATTTTCTATTAGTAGTTCAAGCAAGTAAAAATAATAGGGAAAAAAGAATGGTAAAAATTGAGCAAGTATGGAATACAAATAAAATTAACAGAATCAAAATATGTATGAGAATTAGGAATATGTTGCCGATACTAATTATAATGTTTTGGTACAACTTACCTTGATTTGTGGAGCTTGCCACTGTCTTCTTTTGCTTTACCTTTCAAAACATCTTTCAACATACTATACATATTTTCGTGTTGCAATAATTTCATGTTAGGACCCATCAAATCAATATTTGCATGTTTATGAAAATAACAAAATGAAGCTAAAAAAATACAGTTTGAGTAGTTTTTCTCAATGAATAAAACAACATTAATAATGAACATTTACGGTTAATGAACATTTTTAATTTAACAATGTAAATTACAATTATATTCAAGTAAAATAATTGGTAATAAGAGATCCCCTACGGAAACATGGAAAAACCACAACACTATGTATATAAGGCCATCAGTCACATCAAAACACCAATTTTTCCTCTGAAATATGAAAATGTTTCCTAAGGCTATCTGTAACAAGTTACAATGGATGAGTCAAATAGAAATAGTAAAATTTAAACACTACAATTATCGAAATAATTGTTTGTAATGTATAATTACTTACCATTAATTGATATCCTCTCTGTTTCAAGAATAATTTAATATTCTCTACTAAATAGGACCAACCACATGAAGGTGCAAGCTCTTATGGCCCTTCCCCCCCTCACATCACTCTCAATTTGTTAAGCCCTTAATGATGAACATTACGCCATATAGTGTGGCACATTACCCCCTATATTGTGCTGCATTACATATTATCTATGTAGGATTGGGTCTATTAGTGGGTTTATTAGTTGTTATTGCACAGTTTTATCTCCTATTTATAGGAAGGAGATCTTCTCATTTTGGCATCATATCATCTTATCTTGTCTTGTACATTGTGTAAGGAGGTTCCTCCCTCGAAGAGGATTTATATGTATCTCTTCTATTCATATTTTAGGAGTGGATTACTCTCTTATTGTCTATCTATACTCTTTTTATCCTATATCTGGGATTTGGTTGCATAACATTTGGTATCAAAGGTCTTTCCTCAGGACTAGCTTCTCTAAAACAAGTCATCTTGGAACATTCACTACAACTTTGTTTCTACAAGGAATCAAATATTGAGGTTAAAAATCCACTTACAAAACAAGACAACTACCTCCAGTAAAAAATTTCGATCTCGATCCATTATAGTTTCGAAGATAATTGTGGATGAATCTAGGGTTTGTTACTAGTCCTACAACTAGTCTAAAATAGGTGTTCTTGGTAAAAAGGTCATATCTGAAGAATCCGATATCCAAATGGAGTGAGCCCAGTTGCATCAGGAAGAAGACAGACCAAAGTATTGGTGGTAAAAGTTTTATATATAGAAAAAAAAATAGTGGACACGTGGAATACAGTACAAGTTCTCTCTTCTGGATAGGCCGAAAATAAGAAGCTCTGGTATATTTGCAATATTTTTTTTGGGATCATCCAAATTAGTTCATACCTGTGGAATTGGAAAGAGGAAAGATAAAGGTGATTCAGGTCAAATTTTTAGACTTATAGGAGTCTCAATTCAAATTTTAACTTAGTTACAAATTGTCCCTAAGATAATATCCCGGTCAGGGATTGAAAAAGGTACGCCATTTTGCATTTGAATAGATTTTAGTAGAAGGATATATTTGTGGTAATCCCTAGGGAGTGATATTGTTAAAAATGCCACCAAAAGGAAGTGGAAAGAATCACACTCCACTCAAACCCCCAGGGGATTCATCCCCAACATATGAGGAAATGGAAGACATTTTTTTTAGAGTGTCCAAGTTGGAAGATATGATTAAAGGAAATGTGAAAATTGATGACTTTGATAAATTGGAAAAGAAGATGGCTATTAAAGAGGATCTCAAAGGGATGTCTAGTAAATAAGATATCGAAGGGATGGATAGTAAAGAATATCTTCAAGACTTGAAAGAGTTTATCAAGGATATCAAACATAAATTTATTCCTCAATTATCTACTCAAGTAGAGGATAAGGAGGAACAAGATGACTTACTCTAGTCACATCTAGAGAAAATTGAAAAATGATTGGAGAGTAGGTATTTGGCGTCCTCAAAAGTTGATGATTCACTACAACATCATAGGTTCAATTTAGGTCCAAGAAACTACTTTATCCACAAGATTAACATGCGAAGGTTCAATGGAAAGAATCCAATCATGTGGATTTTTCAGATGGACCAATTCGTTGATCTACACCAAGTTCCCACTATGCAAATGGTAACTATTGCATCCTTGTATTTAGAACATGATTACTTTGTATGGTACCAATGGCTTTGTGACCATAAAAAGGAGTCTATTATCTCTTGGATTATATTCACCGAAGAATTGATTGCACATTATGGCCATATAAATAGAAACACTTCTTCAATTACTTGGTAAATCTCAAGAAAAAAGGTTCAGTTATAGATCACATCAAGCAATTTCAGCAGCTAAGTCTCATAGTGAAGAATATTTCATAACATAATTTGTTATATCCCTTTATTGGAACCTTGAAATATAACATTCAACATGAGGTGCGTCTCTTTGAACCATCATCACTAGAGAAGGCTTTCATGATCGCAAGGAAGGTTGAAAATAAAAATATGGAAATGACTACTAGAAATCCTTTCTCCAACACATATAGAGAAAATAATGTTCCTTCTTCCAAAATACCACAATGGTTGACACCCCAAAAACAAGATGAAAGAAGAGAAAAAGGATTATGATTTAATTGTGACATCAAGTATATTAAGGGACATAAGTGCAATGAGAAGAAATTATTCTACATAGATTGTGAAGAGGAAGAACCGAAAGAAGAGGAAGCATCTCAAGAAAAGTCGACTTCAGAATAAATGAAAGAGCCTACTTCAAAAGAAATTACTCCCACCATATCTTATCATGCATTGGATGGAATTATCACTCCTCAAACTCTCAAGATAGAAGGATACATAAAAAGGAAGAAGATAACATTGTTGATTGATTCTGGTAGTACTCATAATATCATTCACTGTAAATTAGCCAAAGTTCTTAATTTCTTTGTTTATCCAACACCAAAATTTCAAGTAATGATTGGAGATGGAAGAACTATAAATTTCTCAAGGAAATTCCATAATATCAATCTAGCTATGGGGGAATATGTATTAAATAGTCCAATTATTTCTATCCCAATGGGTGGAGTCAATGTTGTCTTGGGTGTCGAATGGTTACATGCATTGGGAACAACAGATTTTAATTTTCAAAAACTTTTCATGAAATTTTCGTGGAAAGGTAAAGAAAATGAGTTAAATGGTATCACAGGAAAACCAAGAAAAGTTATAAGCTCTAATGGTATGACAAAGTTTTTAAAAAAGGGACATCAAGGTATAGTTGCACATTATCCTCATTAGATGTTCAAACCTCAAAATTTCCTATCTCCTTAGATCCCAAAGTGTCATTAATAAGCATTCCAAGGTATTTGAATATATTCCCAAAGTTATTCCACCTATTCATTACTTTGATCATGCTATCCACTTAATTCCAGGAAGTGTTCCTCCTAACATAAGACCTTACCGATATCCCTATATCCAAAAGAGTTAAATTGAGCGTATGGTGGATGAAATGCTAGAGGATGGCATAATTAGGCCTAGACAAAGTTCTTACTCTACAACAATGGTAATGGTACGCAAGCCAAATGGATCATGGCAAATGTGTCCTAATTATAAAGATCTCAACAAGAACAACATTAAAGATAAGTTTTCCATTCCCCTCATTGATGAATTGTTAGACAAATTACATGGAGCAGTTGTCTTCACAAAGTTGGATATTCTTTCCGGGTATCATCAGATTTGAATGAAGGATGAAGACATCCCCAAAACAAAATTCAGAACTCATGAAAGTCACTATTAATTTTTGGTCATTCCATTTGGTCTAACAAATTCACCTTCCACATTTCAAGGTTTGATGAATTATATTTTCAAGCCTTTCCTTAGAAAATTTGTCTCAGTATTCTTCGACGATATACTAATCTATAGCAAGTCTTGGGAAGAACATGTTCAACATGTTGATAGGGTACTACAACTATTAGAGGAGAAAGAAATATATGCGAAACCCTCAAAATGTTTCTTTGGGATAAAGGAGGTAGAGTATTTGGGTCATATTACATATCTCATGAAGGTATCAAGGTAGACCCTAAAAAAATTAAATCAATGATGGACTGGACGATTCCCAAAACCCTAAAGAATCTTCGAGGATTCTTAGGTCTGACAAGGTACTACCGCAAGTTTATTCGAAACTATGGAAGAATAGAAGCTCCTATAACATCATTACTGAAGAAAGATGCATTTTCTTGGACTCTAGAGGCAACTCAAGCCTTTCAACAACTCAAAGAGGCCATGTGTAAAGATCCTATTTTTATGACACCAGACTTCACAAAAACCTTTATTATGGAACGTGATGCTTCAAGAAATGGAACAGGAGCTGTACTAATGAAATAAGGACACTGTATTGCCTTCAAAAGTCATCTAATCAAGGGAAACAACTTAAAAAATCCCATTTATGAGAAGGAAATGTTGGAAATATGACATGGCTTGAAGAAATGGCACCCATACCTTATAGGGAGACATTTCTAGGTTAAAACTGATCATGATAGCCTTAAATACATCTTGGAACAAAGGCTATCTTTAGAAGAGCAACAAAAATGGGTAACAAAGATGTTGGGATATGAATTTTAAATCATCTACAAAAAGGGGAAGAAAACTGGTGTCGCAGATGCACTCTCCAAGAAATATGAGGATGTTGAAGCATTACTCTATGCGATTTCGATCATCCAACCAGATTGGATAGCAGAAGCTATGGATGAATGAAAAAATGATGAAAACATGTGGAAATT
The DNA here is from genome assembly GCA_001517045.1 of Pseudotsuga menziesii. Taxonomy (NCBI): domain Eukaryota; kingdom Viridiplantae; phylum Streptophyta; class Pinopsida; order Pinales; family Pinaceae; genus Pseudotsuga; species Pseudotsuga menziesii. The sequence continues at coordinate 119,182 of LPNX010533283.1, read as the reverse complement.
AATTCAAAAGTTGCATTAGGATCCCATTTCCTCTAATACATTTAGGTGGAAAGATGACATAACAAACTATCATACACTCACGTGTATCATAAATCAATACGAATGTTAATCAAGGAATATCAAAAGATGCTTTCTTTTGTGAAAATACGCTTTTTTTATTAGCTAGAATTACTCACATCCTATTGAAAATATTATTTTTTCATTTTAAAGTAATTAAATGAATCTACTCATCGGAAATATTTGAGCCCGAAAAAGGAAATCAGGACAATTTTTGATAAAAAATATAAGTTAACTGGTTGTTTTCTTAAAGCAAGCATAGTCATCCAATCAAAATTTCCAACACATGGTGAGTTTAACGTAGGTCAAGCGTATGGAGATTCAAAATTGCATTAAATTAGCACCTATAGCAATAGTCTTGGAAGTGTAAGACATGCCAAGAATTGGTAGTGCAGTTATGATATGAGCTGCCTTTAGATCTATGTGGTGGAATGAAATCAATTGAGCATCCATGATTGATTGAGCATGGTGGGTATTTTCAAAATATTTCATTTCTCATGAATTTGAATGAGTGATTTTTATAGCAATGTGTTTTGTTTTGTACTGCCTGGTGTTTTGGACTACCTGGTACCCTGCAACATAACCAGACAAACATATAACATAATTATGATTATGTAAAAACATCTTGTGGATACCTTCAGAATTTTAAATTGGCATAAGAATAAACATTACTTGATGAGACTCCTTTGGTGTGAATTCTACCAAACTTGAATAATCCACACAAAATCATATTAATTTGACTCAGGTACGCCTGCATTGTACTTCACCCAGCCCCATCCTTATCTCAAGTGATAGTAAATTTCACTTTCCTGTCACTTCTGTTGATGGTAAAAAAGAAAGAATCTGGATAGTAGCATATAGAATAAGATTGTAATGAATGTGCTCTAAAAAATTCTGTAGAATGCACTTGGCTGATATGGCATTGTGATATGGATTTGCTTTATTAGTTGCTCATATAGCTTTGATGTCAATGTTACAGTCTGTTAATGTGATAGCTGTTAAGATCAATATGTGTACATTTATCCAACAATGAAGCTATTATCTATTTTGGGAAAGTTGTTAAGTCGTTTCTACAGTCTACCGTAGTCTTGAACGTTGTTTTTTTCATTACTGTTCAATTTGTCTTTCACTTGGTTTTTGACATTGTTGTTTAATTTGTATTTCACTTGCTTTTTGACATTGTTGTTTAATTTGTCTTTCGATTTTTCTTTCACTTGGTTTTTGCCACTGTATTTTGTACATCATCTTCATGAATTAAATAATTATTCCCACGTTCTACAACTAGTTTTTTTTTTTTTTTTTGCTTCAAAAAGTGCATGATGTATGCATTTTTACAGAGCATGGGAATTTTAGTCTTAAAATGATTGTATCAACAAATTTGACCATGAAGATACCATGAATTTATCATAATAAAGAGTGTCGTAGTGTAGGCATTAAACATATACTTGTTCGTAATTTGTAAGTATTTCGGTGAAATTGAAATTAATCACTAAAATCTGGATTTGTTATGTAAAAAACATAGTGTTAATCTACAAAAATGGGCTTAACAAAATGCACGCCACAATCCATACATATATTATTAATTTAAAGTAATACCATGGGATTTAAGACATATATATGTTTGAAGAAAACCTCTTTCAGTTTCCTAAAATTATGTTTCATTTCCCGGAGTTAATTGGACAAAATAACAAATTTTATGTTTGGAACCAAGTCTTACCATGTTCATAAAAATGCGTGCCTAACCTTCACTATTGAGTATTTTTGAGTGATTTAAGTTGGATATGATGTGGTTTACTATTTTCCACCTTACTGTACATATAGGTTTTCAATTTGGGTTCCAAAAGTGTATGCAGTGTCATTTTTGTAGAGAAGGAGATTTTTAGACTTAAAATGAGTCAACAAATTTGGCCATTCATATATTATGACTTTATTATAGTAAAGAGTATCATACTTTATGCATTAAAGATGTACATATTCATAATTTGTAAGTATCTTGGTCAAATTCAAAATTAATCAATAAAATCTTGAGTTGTTATGTAAGAAATAGAGAGTAAATTTGTAAAACTAGGATTACAAAAATGCACGCAACAACCTGGGCCCACGGCACTAGAATAGTATCCTACTTATATAATACTATAAGTATTATACATGTATGAATTATTATATTTTATAAGTAGCATTGTCATAATTGGAAAAGAATGTCTAAATTCATAATTTTGTTTTGTAAAAACAGAGTGTAAATCTGTAAAAATGGGCTTAGAAAAATGCCTGTCATAATGTTTTTAGAGGTAATTTTTAAAACCTAATTCCATATACTTGGAGCTATATATACTATGGACAAAAAGTTCCTTCATAATTTTTAAAATATGTTTATTTTGTGTACAGTAAAGTTTTAAAAATTCCAATTTTTCTGTTTTGAACTTTATTTGACTAGGTCTGTAAAATACATGCCTATCCCTCGTTGTTTAGTATTTTTGAGTGATGTCAATTATATATGGTGTTTTTTATTGTTTTACACCTTCCTGTAGTTCTATTTTTCTAATTTTGGCTAAAAACATGACTGTTGTGAAAAAACATTGCAAGGCTGCCTTGTAAATGTGAAATGCCCACTTAGTCCCCTAAAATGCAAGCATAAGTTCCATCGTTAGTTATTTTTAAGTGTCTTAAGTTGGATAATATATGTTTCTTCTTCCCATGTTATTACACATGTCAAAATATGTCTCATAATATTTGCATTAAGACCATATATGTCTCATAACATTTGCATGAAGATCTTGTAGCGAGCCCACAACCTCAATATAGTATTCTATTTATATCATACTATATGTATTATACATATATGAGTTATCATAATTTATAAGTAGCATTGTCATAATTGAAAAGAATGTCTAAATTCACAATTTTGTTTTGTAAAAGCAGACTATAAATATGTAAAAATGGGCTTAAATAAATGCCCTCCATAATGTTTATAGAGGTGATTTTAAAAACCTATTTCCATATACGTGGAGCGATATATACTATGGACAAAAACCTCCTTCATAAATTTTAAAATATGTTTATTTTGTGCATAGTAAAGTTTTGAAAATTGCAATTTTCTGTTTTGAACTTTATTTGACTAGGTCTGTAAAATACACGGCTAGCCCTCATTGTTTAGTATTTTTGAGTGATCTCAGTTGGATATGGTGTTTTTTATTGTTTTACACCTTCCTGTATTTCTATTTTTCTAATATTGGCTAAAAAAATTCCTGTTGTGCACAAACATTACAAGGATTCCTTGTAAATGTGAAATGCCCATTTTGTCCACTAAAATGCAAGCATAAGTTCCATCCTTATGTATTTTTAAGTGGCTTAAGTTGAATAGTATATGTTTCTTCCTCTTATGTTCTTACACATGTCCAAATATGTCTCATAACGTTTGCATGAGGATCTTGTAGTGGGACCACAACCTTAAGATAGTATTCTATTTATATCATACTATATGTATTATACATGTATGACTTATCGTAATTTATAAGTAGCATGGCCATAATTGAAAAGAATGTCTAAATTCACAATTTTGTTTTGTAAAAGCAGAGTGTAAATATGTAAAAATGGGCTTAGAAAAATGCCCGCCATAATTTTTATAGAGGTGATTTTCAAAACCTAAAGCCATATACTATGGACAAAAACCTCCTTCACAATTTTTAAAATATGTTTATTTTGTGTAAAGTAAAGTATTGAAAATTGCAATTTTTCTGTTTTGAACTTTATTTGACTAGGTCTGTAAAATGCACGCTTAGCCCTTATTGTTTGGTGTTTTTGAGTGATCTCAGTTCGATATAGTGTCTTTTATTGTTTAACACCTTCCTGTATTTCTATTTTTCTAATCTTGGCTAAAAGCATGCCTATTGTGCAAAAAAATTGCAAGGTTTCCTTGTAAATGTGAAATGCCCGCTTTGTCCACTAAAATGCAAGCATAAGTTCCATCCTCAGGTATTTTGAAGTGACTTAATTTGGATAATATACGTTTCTTTCTCCCATGTTCTTACACATGTCCAAATATGTCTCATAATATTTTCATGAAGTCTAGATATGTCTCATAACAGTTGCATGAGGATCTTGTAGCGGACCCACAACATCAATATAGTATTCTATTTATATCATACTATATGTATTATACATATATGACTTATCATAATTTATAAGTAGCATGGTCATAATTGAAAAGAATGTCTAAATTCATAATTTTGTTTTGTAAAAGAACAATGTAAATCTGTAAAAACGAGCTTAAAACAATGTCTAGTGTAATGTTTATAGAAGTGATTTTCAAAACCTAAAGCCATATACCTGGAGCTATATATAATATCGACAAAAAAATTCTTCATAATTTTTAAAATATTTTTATTTTGTGTACAGTAAAGTTTTGAAAATTGCAATTTTTCTATTTTGAACTTTATTTGACTAGGTCTGTAAAATGCATGCCTAGCCCTCATTGTTTCAGTATTTTTGGGTGATATCAGTTGGATATGGTGCTTTTTATTGTTTTACACCTTCCTGTACTTCTATTTTTCTAATATTCGTTAAAAACATTTCTGATGTGCAAAAACATTGCAAGGTTGCCTTGTAAATGTGAAATGCCTGCTTAGTCCACTAAAATGCAAGCATAAGTTCCATCCTTAGGTATTTTTAAGTGGATTAAGTTGGAGAATATATGTTTCCTCCTCCGATGTTCTTGTACTATTCCATATTTTCTTTTTGGGCCATAAAAAGTATTTTTTATACCAAAAACCTATAATTTGTATTAATGTTGATTATTTTGTTGATTTTGCAGAATAACTCATCAATGGATCATTCGAACTAGTCATCCCAACAAATTATTCCTCGAAAAAGAGGTCTACGCAAGGAAGTAGAATTGAATAATATTCCAATCCCCCCCCACATGATATTATCCTTCAATTCACTCCTGCTGGGGGTAAAAGAGCTTATATTCATGCTGTCCGTCAACAATGTCAAGCACTTACAGATCAAAACTCTATACTAGAAAACAATACTATGAATTTCCATCAAACAACAGGAAATAATGCAACAACTATTGAAATTAGATGTCCTCTATGTAAGAAATGTGTGACAAACAATAATGTTTGTCAACAACCTAGGAAACCTTTGACTCTAATTACAATTGAGGGAAATGGTAATGTACATGGTATAGCTCTTGACCATACTATTAACTCTGATTCACATAATGTGGTCCGAAATGTCCCTCAAAGATCAACTGTTGATGATGCTTCCATTACAAATAATTCGTATGAAATTATAGAAGGTTGTTTTTCTTAGCAACCTAGGTCTCCTTTGTCTCTAGTTACAGTTGAACGGAATGAAGGTGTAATCCTACATAGTGGACAACAATTTTAACATTAATCCCTTGATAAGTTGGATACAAATAGAAGTCATGAAACCATTGAAAGAACTACCTTTCATGAATAAATGGATAGAAATGCACCTACAAAAAATTAAAATTCTGCAGACGCACAAGCTTCAGTAGAAATCAATGAAGGACAAATGGATAGAAATGCACCTACAAAAAATCAAAATTATGCAGATGTATAGGCTTTAGTACAAATTCCTGAAGGACAAATGGATAGAAATGCAACTACAGAAAATCAAAATTCTGCAGATGTACAAGCTTTGGTACAAATGCCTGAAGAACAAATGGATAGAAATGAAACTACAAAAAATCAAAATTTTGCAGATGTAGAAGCATTAGTAGAAATGCCAAAAGGACAAATGGATAGAAATGCACCTACCGAAAATCAAAATTCTGTAGATGTACAAGATTTAGTACAAATTCCTGAAGGGTGTTCAACAGATCAAACTACATATGTTGTAACTAGAAGGTTAGCAGGAAACCGCTTAAGGACATCCTTATTGAGTCTTAAGAAGCGGTATGGATGTTTTAACTGGAGACTAAATGAGGGGAAGAAATAATTTAAGGAAATTGGTAGATGGTTCTCTGGGAAGTCACCTGAAGATGTAGATGAAAATGACATTATTTCTGAAATTGAGTACTTCATGAGAGAAAACTATAGTGAAGATTCTATATTTGAGGATGTTCTTGAACAGCTAGATGGAGTGCTTCATAAACTTCGATCAATTGTTATGAAAGAGATCCGTAATGATTTTATGCCTAGGAATATGGCTTCTGTATTTATTGAATCAAGCATGAGACATAAGGCTTTGCAATGTCTAAAGCGGATTGACCGTCATGTTGTATTTCAAGGGGTTAGTCCAACTTCAGTTTCCAAGGAGATGAAAAAGTGGAGCAACAAAACTGAGGATATTGCTATGGGTTGGAAGAGAACTGATGGTCTCACATATGGAATTAGATTGAAGCATGTAAATTCATATGCTTCCTTTATGGTTCATTCCTATGAAAAGAGGACTCAAAGTAGAGTCATTGAAGTTTTTTTCAAACTTGGTATTGATTCTTGTGTACATTATGTTCGAGGTGGGAAGGTATGTGAGATATTATTTGAGTTACTAGAAGATAGTGTCTTGATGTCTTATGTAAGACTTGGAAAATGGGATGGAAAGGAAGAATATAAAAAGGTTTAAGCACATGCTGCTGATCCCACAAATGAGGATAACTCAATGAATCAGATAAACAAACTTTCACAAGACGGGATCCTAATGTCAGATGGAAGGGTAGTGGAAGTGAATTTATTTGAGTGCCATGATCTAGTTGCCATATGTAGTTTAGTATGCAATAATAATGTTTCTCCAATGGGGAATATTTTGTGTTCTTAGAGCATATGCCATAAAAAATCTATACACATGGTTACAGATAAAATCAAAATTAAAGATGGGGATACTATTCGTAGTATTTCCAAGTTTTATGCAATGTCACCGAACTTGCTCATAGTACATTTTACATATTTATTAAAAGTTTACTGATTTTTGTTGATATCTTGCCATGACTTTCTTAATCTTACTTTGTGTTAAAACTTTAAGAATTGAATCCTGCTTTGGAACAAAGCATTGAAGGATGGGAAGAAAAGCTGGATGAGTTTATTAGAGACATTCAACCAACCTTGTGTAGTAGAGAATTGGATATTATAAAAAGTATCTCATGAATAGAACAAATTATCAAAAGGTACATGTTTTCAGAATTATTTCTTTACTATAAATGGAAATTATTATTATTTAACTAGTTCTTGTACCTAGTGAAACATGTGCTGCCAACTTATTGCAGCTGACTCTTTGCTCAATGTCCAACCTTGTATATTTTGCTCACCATGCCAAACTTAGAACTGTTTTGAAGATGTTTCATGTAATTCTAAAAACTACACAAGATTATGACAAGGTTCATCCAACTAGAGCAATTGAGGAGACAAAAATTTTTCAAATTTGGGAGGTGATGGAGAAAATTGGCATTCCATGTAAGACCGGGGAACCATACCATCTTAAAGGACAAGAGTACAATGATCTTAACTATGGGAAATCAGATGGATCCACATCAGACAAGATCCTCATTCGGCATGAGAGTATTTTAAAGGTTTAATAATTATGTTAGTATATCCAATATTTTTAATGTGGGTCTTGACTAACAATAAGTGATGATTTTATGATGGCACAAGAGTGAAATTAGCTCTTATTTTTATGAAAATTTAGTAGAAAATTAAGTAGTGCATCATGTATAATGAAATGTTGTGCTTGTAGGTTATTGAAGGCCTACTAGATGAATAAAAGTATATAAGAAGTTGGTGAGGATGTGGAAGTGTTATAAAGAATTCAACATGCTGCAATTGCAAGGGTGTGTAGGGGATGATAAATATGAATATGAGTAGAAGTACGCCAATTTATACTAAGTTCATAGTTTATGTATTTCAGCATTGTGGTATTATCTCATTCACAATATAAAATTTGATCCACCATCATTGTATGATTGGATTCCTTGCTAGTGAGTTGCTTTGGTTGTGTTCTTATTGTTTAGGAGATGAGATGGTTCCTTATATGCATATCCAAGGGGCCCATTCTCTTCATATGACTAGGGATTCTCATCCTTATACTTTAGGATGGTTAAGTAATGAAGTAATGGAACGTAAGCATAGGGAAATGAAAAATTTGAGCAACAACCAAGGAGGAGGACGAGGAGTTTCTAAGGAGCATAGAAACACATTTGAACATGACAAAATGTGTCTTATAAATGAGATGCGAGCACAATTTTTCAAACTGGTTATGAGATTAGAGGGTACTTTCCAAAATTTTAAAGAAAGAATATTTTTGGATTCCAATATTAGATTTCAACTTCATGTTGAATATGAAAAAACAAGAATTCCACTAAATGACGAAACTGCAACATAGTTGGCATCCTGCTTCCCTGATGTCACTTCTAAACAAGTAAAACAACTATTGTAGTCATGGGTAAGACAATCTAAAAAACCATTGATTAGACCACCAACAATATGTATGCCCTAATTTTAAATGGTTTCTAATTCTACTTTCATTTTATGGTGTGAGGAATCATAATCTATTTTTAACTACTAAATACTAATATATTTTCACAGTTCAGTAATCATCTTCCAAGATCAAGGTCAATAAGCAAATATGATGAAGAGGCTTTTTGTGAATCACATCGCTTCAGAAGGCGCAAGGCAAAAAATAATGTTCAAAGAAGAAATAATAGTAAAACTGTGTTTCATTCAAGAGGAAAGTGGCAGTGCAAACTGATCAAACACAAGAATTGAATGGGGCAGCTGGTGTTGAAATACCTATGGTGGTGACTATAAATTACTGTAAAATCGATGTTTCATCCTCAAGAAATGAAGTAGGGAAAATCAATGAATTACAAGAAGTGTATGGAGTAGCTTCTATTGATATGCCAATGATGGAGGCTATGACTCACAATAAAAGGGGTGTCCCATCCTCGTTAAATGGTATAGGGTAGAGTGGTGAAAAACAAGAAATTCAAGGGGCAGTAGTTGATATCCAAAATATGGATGCTGGGAATCCTATAAAAACTGATGTCATTATAAGAAGTGTGAGACAAGCCAAAAAGAAAAAAAGTCTTAGATGATCGAAATGCAACATTGTATGCAAAATGGTGAAAGAAACTTATGTTGCAATAAGCATTTCTAGTGATCTTGTCGTACTGAAAATTTATTTTGTTGTGCTAACATTTATGTTACCAAATTTTGGAAATGTAACAAATGCTGGAAGGAATATTAAATATTAATTTATTTTTTTTAGTAATAAAATTACAGTTGTTTTCTGTGTTTGCTTATATTTTGTAAATTTCTGTCTTTTTTAGGCTAGTTCTATAGGCATTACAGCTTTGGGTTATTTGCTGAAATTCGGTAACATGAGTATAATTGTATGACATTGTTCCCGAATTGGAATTTCTGTTTTATTAGATAAAAAAAATTACATAAATACAACAATACATAGCATCAAAATTCTCATACAGATCTTGAAATTTCTCAATCCATCATCCCCATAATATCCCTATAATATCCAAAGTTCCAATCAAACAGCTAGGATCTACCTATGTCACCAAATCTACTCACATGTCATCTCCACTAATCATTATCACTCTTTTAATTTCTTACAAATTCAAATATATTAGCCTACAATACAAAAGTTAAGTTTTCAATTTTGATATTGTTAACTTTCTGGCGTGTTATGTACACTTGTTGAAAAGTTAAATTCAAAATTACCATTCACATTAAATGCATCAAAAACATATACATTACTGAGAAATGCACACACACATATAAATTTATGAATTAAAAATTGAAATGTATTTACATACACAACATATATAAATAATGTTATTCCATAGTTCTAGGCTGCTTGGTAGGTTTAGGATGCAAGTCCTCTTTTTTATAGAGAAGATAAACTTGTGCATTCTAGTCTCTTGCCTTGTCTAGAAGCTTCTAGTTCTTCATAAGCTACAACAAGTGCATGTTCTGATTTTCATTCTAATTCTTTTCACTTTTGTTGCATATTTGTGCAAAATTTCTTTCAATCTATATATATCTTGGATGTACTTCTTCAACAATTCCAAATTCTCCTTATTTTTCTCTTCGTGTTCCTTTTCCTTTTGTTGAAGATGATCATTTGCATATTTCAACTCAGACTGAACTTGGGTCATTTTTTTCCTGATCTTCTTTGTCTCTGTCTCCAACTCTCTTTCTCTCAATTTTGTATTATCTGGAGTATACACAATTGCTACTTGCTGAAGTATGTTGTTCTTCTATAGAGTGGCAATTTGGGATTTTAGATCTTCTATCTCAGACTTACATCCCAAATGTTGTGATTCTCTATCCTCCAGTATTTTCAATCTGAGCTCTTTAATCTCATATTCCCTCTCTGCTACCTTGTTTTTCAATGTTTCACTTATGGTTTACCATTCACAGATATTAGCTCCATCATTCATTGTTGGAATACCATCCATCAAGGACTGCTCTCGAATTCTTAAGGAGTCACGATAACTTTGTAACCCCTTTTTGACTTTTTTATGAGCTTGTATTGCATTAAAATCTACGTCCAGTGCCTTCTCTCTTTTTTATAGGGAAATATCATACCTTTTTAAATCCTATTGGTGTGCTAACATATCATAAATTTCACCATAAATCAGATGCCTACTTTGTCCCTTACCAATTTCAGATTCTTTTAACTTTTCAACTCCTCTAGTATGTAGTTCTGCAGTAATATTTTCAAGTTCAACTATTTTTCCTTGAACAACTCTTCGTCTTTCTTAGAAATTATGTTTTTGATTTTTTCCTCTTTTTTTTCTATATTCATTTATCTCAAGTTCATGTCTGTTGTAGTCTTCAACAAGGTAGTTTTGAAATTTAGCCTTCATTATTTCAATTATTCTATTTTTCTTATTGACTTCAGCCGTAAGTATTGCTTCCTGGGTGATAACAATATTTAGAGGGGGAATGTCAAAAACCTTTGGTCGATGTTTCAGCTCATCTTTCAGTCTCCTATGGTTTGTTCATATTTCTTTCGAACAACCATATATTCTTCTCTGCATTTCTCATTTTCTGTCACATGCCCCAATTTTGAAAAAACAATTCTATATTATTTTGAAGACAATATGTTAAATTTTATGCTAAGTTGTAATTGATTACCCAATGGGGTCAAGGATATTTAATGTAAATTCTGAATAATTTATTTATAAATAAATAAAGGAGGAGACAACAGCTTAGGAGAGCTGTTAAAAGAGTGTTTACTGGTCAAATTGGTGGAGGAGACTAGATGGAAAGCAAACTGACATGTGGCAACATCCTCAAACCACTTCCAACTGTTGCAGGTGGCAACCTCCCGACATTTGGGGTCATAATTCCCCAAGAAAGTGGAATCAAAGCAGGTGGCTCAATTAATGAAAACTAACCCAAAAGACCTAGGCAATCTTTATAAAAATTCTTATTGAATAGAGTTGAGGCTGTTCATTCTAGAGAAGTGATCATTCAGGTTGAATGAATGTACTTCAGAGAAATTCAATGGAAGGGAAATCTGGAAAGTGTTTGAGGGGATAACTGCTGATTGATCTAGTTGCATCTTTTAAGATGAAGATCATACCACTGAGAGTAGAGTGTTTACTGTGATATTGAACTAGTCAGTTGACAAAGGGTTCTACTATTTGCATTCTCCACCAATTCTCAGCCAAAAAGACCAGGAACAGGCTCGGGGGTCCTGAGGAAGCATTGTTTGAGTGCTCCCCGGGAGATTAGTAGGGAGGAATGGCCTCCTAAAGCTGTTGTCGTCTGTCCTCAACAGGTTCTATGTTGTTTTATTTTATTGTGTTAGTTAAATAAATCTTAGTTTGACTGCTATATGAATGTTAAATATTCAGTTTGAGAAATGTTAGAATTATTATTCTTATTATATGGTTAAAGAAAAAGAAATTGATTTAGAGAATAATGTGATAGAATGAAAATAAATTTCTAGACCGTGTTTTTCCACACCTGGAGACCAAGTTTGTAGTCTAGCACAACTAGAATGCTTTAAGTAGATGAAAGAAATTTATAAGAGATTGAAAATAATAGATAGGGTTATGTATATGTATATAGCAGAGAAATTTATTCAGTGTGTAAATTATTATGTAAAGAACGGTGTTATGGTTATTTATGTTTACTCTTTTACTGAGTATAACTAAGTAAAATGTTAAAAAAGAAATAGTAGAACTACACTAGAATTATAATAAAAAGTATACTGATACAAATAAATTTTATAGAAGATACAGTTAGGTATAAAAACAAGGTAATAACCACACAGTGTATCCTTTAAATCTATTATCTTAAACTATTATTTAATGTAAACCAGAATAGAGTTATGTTACAAACCATCTATTTTAAAAAAGTAAACAGAGACCAATGCATAATTAATAAATTTAAGAATATATCTATACAAGGGTTCTCTTCTAGTAAACCCTAGCTATTCTATCCTAACTGATAAGTATAAATTTAAAAACTTTACTTTACAACTGAGCTACAGTCATCACAAGAACTTAATTTATTTACAAGATAAATCTTTAACATCAAATCTACTTCACTGATAGTGAAGAAGAACAACCTCATTTACAGTAATATCTTTTATAAGACAAAGTATAAATTAACATAGTATCCGAAACAATAGTTAATTAAAAACCATGAGTACAGGAGAAATCTCCACATTTTAAGAAACATAGTATGATATTACTTAGCCATAAGGCTGTAAAGCCTTTTTGCAAGTCAAGAAAATCTAAATACAAGTCACGGCGTAGAAGCTGGAGCTACCTTGCAACAGGCAAGGGTTTTAATAATAAAAACTAACTAATAACTGAAACTAAGCATCTAAACAATGGAGGAATCGAAGCCATGCTTCCTTTCCAACTGTAACTCTTATCCTTTAACCTTTGCAAGCAAGGAGATTCCACATTAAAGGCTTACCCATTTTGGCCATGGAGTCAACCAGCGTTGGAGAGGTTTCTTCCAAGCCCGAAGCCGACTAGAACCTGCATTAGCACGACCAAATGCATTTAGTTAGATACTGCATTCTAGTACTAAACTGTAACTTGAATTTTAAATTAATAGTAGGGTAAAAACCTTCACCTGTAAGAAAAGAAAACTGGAGCCGAGGAGGTAACCAAACTAGCACGAGGACTGCACTTTGGAGAATCGAACGCTCGTGCCAAACCTGTGACCGAGGTAGCAAGGTTCTTATTATAGTTTACACCGACGAAGGAGCAAGCCACGAGCAGAGCCACGGGTAACACTATGCCCAACTCTCTAAAAAACTGGCAGAGATAAGAAAACCACCCTCACAGTGTTCCTAAACTTCCAGAACGAAACCACTATTACAAGCAGTGAACTCTTTAACTCTGCACAATGATATAGCACTAAACTACGGATTTAAGGACTCTCATATGCTGAACCGACGAGCCTCTCATGGATGCAAAGAAAACCAGAGAGTGTAGAGCCAAACCCTCAAAGGAAATGAGGAGAATAGGGTTTTCTTTTAAGTTTATAAATCGAATTTGCATGGTGGAGGCTGCTCCATGTGCCCACCAAAATATTTAGTCAGCAGTGGGTCAAATAGTATAGTTATCCTGCACTATCAGGAAAATCAAATTATTGCCAATAATTTATATGGTGACCACAATGATAATGTTTTGGCATCGTATCTTTGTCAATTATGTTAACATTGCAATCAACCTATCGGTGAAATTAATTATTCATTATCATTATTAGTATGGTCTTTAATAAATCATTCTTATCATTGCTTTTCAATATCACTATAATCTTTCAATGGTGGAAATGTATATAAACGATTATCAATTGTATTTCATAACTTTAAGATCCACTATTGGTAAAAGTATGTAAGTGGAAAATCAATATTGGAGTTATGATTTTGAGCTTTGTCACTAGCACTCCTAATGATTCTTCTTACAAACTTTTTATTAAATAAAAACAATGCTATGTTTGATTTAGGGTTATGTAAAATAAAATCTGATAAGGGAAATATCCTGGATTCACTTTTAGTAAGTAAAAGATAGGGAGTACCTTCTACACAAGTGTGACTCTACAATTGCCATAAGTCGACAGTGATATAGACATCGTTATGGTGGGAAGACTCCTTGGAAGTTAGTAATCTTTTTGGTTTCCATAAAGGATCAAACTCTTCTTAAACCAAACCAATAATTATATCACACTTGGTATTTACAAGGTGGTAAGACTATCTAAAGTTGAAGATAAAAATACTTAGTATTATTATAAGTGATATGATAATGAAATTTTACTACATTACTTGTGACATGATGAACTTGGAAGGTCGAAATTAAAGCTCAATGACTTTTAATGCAAATAGACATTTATAACTGTAGCTGATAATTCATCTCTACTAGGGCAGAATCAAAAGTAGAGCTAAGGGTTCTATTGTAAGCTTTTCTTTGAAGGCCTTAGATTTATTTTCATGTTTATAAGTAGTGTTTTAGATATTATAAATAGAAATGGCAGTAAACTCTTGTTTCAGTAAAAGTGTCGTTATATTGAATCATGAGCTCTATGTAGAACTTGTAAGTAACTTAGCTTATAGCTGGAAAGAAGAATTTCTGAAGTAGAAGTCACGGTGGTGAAAAAAATTTAGTATGGAAAGGATAATGTTCTTTATTACATAAACTTAAAATAATGTCATAGTTGCAGAACTATTAAAGAAAAGTTACTTTACCTCGTAGTATCCTTGAACTCTATTAAGCAAATTTTACTCTATCATTTTATATATGCTAAAGAAGTACATCTGGATTTAACGCTTTAGCAAACTCCTACCTATTCAAAAATTTACCTGTTGAACCTATAAGATCCAGAAATCCAGCTGAGTTAGTAATTACTAAGTAAGCCCCAGTTTAGAACATAACTTCTCACCTACTTGACAAAATAAAATCATCAGTACAGCTAGAAGTAACTGAATGCAGGTCAAATACATAACATCTCAAAATTAAAGTGGTATTAGTTTTTATGTGTTTGAAGTTAATCACTTCCTTTGTTAATTGTTTCATTTTTCCGCTAGCCGCTAGTAGTTATCAAACTGCGACATTGGACATTTTATATTCCATTAAAAATTTTATTTTTTTGTGAAAATTTGGGGATATGACATTTTCCATTCTAAATTCATCCTGAATTCTTTCTAGTTTCTTATTCAAAGACTGAAGAACATTGTCCTTTCCTGCTATTTCCCTTCTCGAACTTTCCACGGTATTCACAAGGGATTCTCGTAATCTTGCAATTTCCTGTAAATAGGGAAAATTTTAAGGAGGCTTCAAAAAGTGCAATTTGGAAACTTTTTTTTTGGAAATTTTTTTTTAAATAGCATTGAAAAATGCCTCCTATCTTAAAGAGGTCCAACATTTGCAAATTTTAATAGAAGATTCCATAGTATCCACATGTTTTGTTTCTAACCTTGCAATTACCAGTAAATAGTGAAAATTTTAACAAGGCTTCAAAAAAAGGAATTTGGAAACTATTTCTTTTTGAAAAATAGCAATGAAAAATAGCGCCTACCTTTAAGAGGTGCTAAATTTGCATTTGCTTAATCCTACAGAGTTCTACGCTCTATACTATGGTAAGATACCAATAGGAAAATATTTTTCTTTGAAATTCATCTTTTTCTTTGAAATGTGACATTTCATTGAATGGCTTAAACCCAATTTTACCATAAAAAAATATTTTGGAGAGGAAGTTTTCTCAACTCCCAACTGTGGAGGTGTATATATAACAAGTGGAATTTCAGCAGGAGCATAATTATCATCATCACTATGCTCCTCCTGTTCATTAAACTCAACATCATACATCTGGTTTACATTTATTTCTCTGCCTTCATGTAATCCGGCTAAAATTGAGACAACCTCAAACTCTTCAGGGTCACTTCCCATACCTTGCATACAGTACTCAAAAGGCTCTTCAGGGACTTATACATTATTCTTTGGAGATTATTGAGGAAATTCCTTGTTAACTTTGTCCAATTTCGACCTCTTAATGTATGTATTTTTAAATATGCTTCCTTCTACAGTGTTGGGACAATATAAGTCAATAATTTTTTGTAGTGTACTAGGGTAACTAAACTTTACTCTCTTCATTTTGATCTCCTGTAGTGAAAAATGCATTTTTTTGCCAATAGATGAGGGACATCTATGGCCAGGTCTTCAACCCAATGAATCACCAACTTCATATAATCACCTGAAATATCTTGCTTATGGTGATTCATAATTGTCCTAAGTACAATTTGAATTAAGGTTTTGTATAGTCCCGGGGGAACATCTTGCATCTTTAAACCATTCCAGGAAACCAAAACCGTTTTCCACATATTCGTTTTTCCATCTCAACCTTTTCTACTTTGAGGGTTTTCTTGGTGGTCAACATTACTACCCCCATGCGTGGTATTTTCATTGCACTGGACAACAAATCAGGGTCTAGACAAACCCTCCTCCCAAAAATAATCAATTCCTTGGACTCATCATCATAACTAGAAATGACATTATCTATCTCTTCATTGTTGAAATTGAACTGACCGAAAAGAAGATGATGCACTCCTACTCTGACTATGACATTTAGCATACCTTCTGGCTAGCTGGTTCTGTCACTCCATGCCTCAGCGCTCTCTCCGAATTTTTTGGCAGAGAACCTCTTAGAAACTTTAGAACCCCTTGTTTCAATTGATGGCATGGAACATGAGGCTGTTGTTTCCATTTTGCAGGATGATGGCACACTCAGAAAGGAAGAAGGGGATGAACATGAATGCACGCATAGGATACTAGTACGTTGAATTTTCCAAACTAAAATAAAAATTACAAATGTGTTCTGACATTTCCAAACTATAATAAAAGTTACAAATGTGTTCTGACTTTTGAAAACTATAATAAAAATTACAAATGTGTTCTAACTTTTCCAAACTATAATACAAATTACAAATATGTTTCAAGTCACCTATACACAACTTACATTTTCAATTTCAATATAGTTAACTTTATAGCAGGTTAAGTATACTTATTTTTCTAGCATGTTAAGTATACTTATTGAAAATTATAAAGTAAGAGTAAATAATAGAGTAAACATTTGGAATTCGAACTATTCTGGAAAAAATAGAGTTATATAATAATAGAGTAATATTCTTCTCTACATGTTTCGATGTGCCCTCAAACTAGGCCCTCCTATTAAATGTTTATAGTAAATTGTTTTGGAAATTGGATGACTAGATATATTTAGAATACTATCCTTGTGTTAATTTTATATAAACTAACCTCATATGCTCATAGTCGACCTATGAAAGGTGCAATTTTAACCTTTTTTGACTTTTATGGAAACTTGGTGTAAAATGAAAACCATAAGCTAAAAATGCAAGCCTGGAATGCCTAGAATTCAAATTGAACATGAATGACTCAAATTCCAAGTATCTTGGAAAAATTCAAAAAAATGACTGAAATTCTAAGTTTCGTAAAAAACAGTGTGTAAATATTCAAAATTAGGCTTAGGAAAATGCACGCCATAGTCCGTACAATTTTCATAAGTTGAAACTAACAGCATGGGGTTGAAAATAGATATATATTTTGCAAAATCCTCTTTCAGTTTTTTAAAATTATATTTCATTTTTCCAGAGTTAAATTGACAAAATGACAACTTTTGTGTTTTCAACCCAGTTTTACCTAGATCATAGAAATGCCTGCCCAACCCTAAGTATTGGGTATTTTTGAGTGAGTTTAGTTGGAAACGGTATGTTTTACTATTTTCCACATTATTGTACATTTATTTTTCAATTTTAGTTCAGAAAGTGTCTGTTATGCAAAAACGCTACATGGATGTCTTGTATTTATGAAATATCCACCTACATTAATAAAAATGCAAGCCAAACCCTCCTATTAAATGTTTATAGTAAATGGTTTTTGAAATTGGATGGATAGATATATTGAGAAGAATATCCTTGTGTTAATTTTATATAACCTAACCTTGTATGCTCACGGTTGACCAATGAAAGGTGCAATTTTAACCTTCTTTTACTGTTATGGACACTTGGTGTAAAATGCAAGCCATAGGCATAAAAATGCAAGCTAGGAATGCATAGCAGTTAAATTGAACATGAATGAATAAAATTGCAAGTATCTTGTACAAATTCAAAATTAATGACTGAAATTCTAAGTTGTTACGTAAACAACAGTGTGTAAATATTCAAAAATGGGATTAGGAAAATGCACACCACAGTCTGTACAATTGTCATCAGTTGAAACTAACACCATGGGGTTGAATATAGATATATTTTTGACAACATCCCCTTTCATTTTTTTTTTAAAATTATGTTTCATTTGTCCAGAGTTAAATTGACAAAATGACAACTTTTGTGTTTTCAACCCAATTTTATCGAGATAAGAGAAATGCCTGCCCAACCCTAAGTATTGGGTATTTTTCACTGCGTTTAGTTGGAAATGTTATGTTTTACTATTTTCCACATTATTATACATTTATTTTTTCAATTTGGTTTCAGAAAGTGCCTGTTGTGCAAAAACACTACATGGTTGTCTTGTATTTATGAAATATCCGCCTACATTAATAAAAATGCAAGCCAGACCCTCCTATTAATTGTTTATAGTAAATGGTTTTTGAAATTGGATACATATATTGAGAAGACTATCCTTGTGTTAAAGTATATAACCTAACCTCGTATGCTCATGGTCAACCTATGAAAGCTGCAATTTTAACCTTTTTTTACTGTTACAAACAGTTGGTGTAAAATGCAAGGCATAAGCATAAAAATGCAAGCTAGGAATGCATAGCAGTTAAATTGAACATGAATGACTAAAATTGCAAGTATCTTGTACAAATTCAAAACTAATGACTGAAATTCTAAGTTGTTACATAAAAACAGTGTGTAAATATTAAAAAATGGGCTTAGGAAAATGCATGCCACAGTCCGTACAATTGTCATCAGTTGAAACTAACACCATGGGGTTGAAGATAGATATATTTTTGACAAAAGACTCTTTCATTTTTTTTTAAATTATGTTTCATTTGTCCAGAGTTAAATTGACAAAATGACAACTTTTGTGTTTTCAACGCAGTTTTATCCAGATCAGAGAAATGCCCGCCCAACCCTAAGTATTGGGTATCTTTTACTAAGTTTAGTTGGAAATGTTATGTTTTACTATTTTCCACATTATTATACACTTATTTTTTCAATTTGGTTTCAGAAAGTGTCTGTTGTGCAAAAACACTACATGGTTGTCTTGTATTTATGAAATATCCACCTACATTAATAAAAATGCAAGCCAGACTCTGCTATTAAATATTTATAGTAAATGGTTTTTGAAATTGGATGGATAGATATATTGAGAAGACTATCCTTGTGTTAAATTATATAATCGAACCTCGTATTCTGATGGTCGACCTATGAAAGGTGCAATTTTAACCTTTTTTTACTGTTACGGACAATTGGTGTAAAATGCAAGCCATAAGCACAAAAATGCAAGCCATAAGCACAAAAATGCAAGCTAGGAATGCATAGCAGTTAAATTGAACATGAATGACTAAAATTGCAAGTATCTTGGACAAATTCAAAATTAATGACTGAAATTCTAAGTTGTTACGTAAAAAATAGTGTGTAAATATTCAAAACTGGGCTTAGGAAAATGCACGCCATAGCATGTACAATTGTTATCAATTGAAACTAACACCATGGGGTTGAAGATAGATATATTTTTGACAAAAGACTCTTTCATTTTTTTTAAATTATGTTTCATTTTTCCAGAGTTAAATTGACAAAATGACAACTTTTGTGTTTTCAACCCAGTTTTATCCAGATCAGAGAAATGCCTGCCCAACCCTAAGTATTAGGTATTTTTTACTATGTTTAGTTGGAAATGTTATGTTTTACTATTTTCCACATTATTATACACTTATTTCTTCAATTTGGTTTCAGAAAATGCCTGTTGTGCAAAAACACTACATGGTTGTCTTGTATTTACGAAATATCCACCTACATTAATAAAAATGCAAGCCAGACCCTCCTATTAAATGTTTATAGTAAATGGTTTTTGAAATTGGATGGATAGATATATTGAGAAGACTTTCCTTGTGTTAAATTATATAACCGAACCTCGTATGCTCATGGTCGACCTTTGAAAGGTGCAATTTTAACCTTTTTTTACTATTACGGACAGTTGGTGTAAAATGCAAGCCATAAGCATAAAATTGCAAGCTAGGAATGCATAGCAGTTAAATTGAACATGAATGACTAAAATTGTAAGTATCTTGGACAAATTCAAAACTAATGACTGAAATTCTAAGTTGTTACATAAAAAATAGTGTGTAAATATTCAAAACTAGGATCAAGAAAATGCACGCCACAGTCCGTACAATTGTCATCAATTGAAACTAACACCATGGGGTTGAAGATAGATATATTTTTGACAAAAGCCTCTTTCATTTTTTTTAAATTATGTTTCATTTGTTTAGAGTTAAATTGACAAAATGACAACTTTGGTGTTTTCATCCCAATTTTACCGAGATCAAAGAAATGCCCGCCCAACCCTAAGTATTGGGTATTTTTGAGTGATTTTAGTTGAAAATGATATATTTTACTATTTTCCACATTATTATACATTTATTTTTTCAATTTGGGTTTATAACAGTGCATGTTGTGCATAAACACTACATGGTTGTCTTGTATTTATAAAATATTCTCCTAGATTAATAAAAATGCAAGCCAAACCCTCCTATTAAATGTTTATAGTAAATGGTTTTGGAAACTGGATGGCTAAATATATTTAGAATACTATCCTTGTGTTAATTTTATATAACCTAACCTCATATGCTCACAGTCTATCTATGAAAGGTGCAATTTTAAACTTTTTTTACTGTTATAGACACTTGGTGTAAAATGCAAGCCATAGGCATAAAAATGCAAGCTAGGAATGCATAATCATTTTTGGAAAAAACCTATTTCAGTAGCCTACTCTGCAACTAAATGGATGATTATGTATACTTTTGTCTGTGATCCTTGTTGACATATTTAGGCTTGGAAGCCAAAATTGTAAATAGGCTAAATGTTATCTATTAGTTATTGAAAAAGGTAATCTTTATGGAGGCAGTAAAGGAGAGGATGATATAGAGTGTATGCTATTTCTTCTCTAAAATGAAAAGTATGATTTTTTCCCTCGAAAAAAAAACATATTTTAGTATACATGTTACACCACAGATATGTCATACAGAACTCACCAAATATTTTGTTGATTATGGAAGGATGGGATAAATAGATATTAGTATAGTTTGAATACAGAACATATGTGTATTTTCAAGATCCCGTAGGCTAAAAAATGTATATTCTGATTTCAAACTTTGAAATATCAAAGATAAAGATTTTTTCCTTGTAAAACAAAAACCATTGGTAACACAACATCAATATGTCATGTGATGCAGCCCTGCAGGATCAACAGATAATACTCCAAGGCTACAAAATTAGAGTGCATAGTCAGGACTGAATCACTAACAATCTCAGCAAGCACACAAGGAAGTCTATTTGGATTTCCCAAGATTAAGATTTATATTTACATATAAAAACTTCAAATTACAAATTTCAAACATTTCACCGTAGATATTACACCATAGATCTCTCATACAGAATTCACCATATTTATGATAGGTATAATGTTTACATCTCCAAATGGGTTGCACCAGTCCTCATCCCCAATCCATAACAATGATGGATAGGATCCCATTGGCGTGAATCCCATGAAAATTGCACCTGCACACGAGCCTGTAGGATATTATACAAATACCAAAATATAAATGTTGGTCCCACTCTCCATTTTCCAACAGTTTGACTATCATTGCTTCATCCTGAAGATAGTTGATATCTATGAGGAAAGGTTGACCATGTATAGAAAACAAAATCCTTAAGATTCACATAGCCTTCTATGGCGAACTCTCGTGCATTGTTTTTATTCACAATTCCAGGAGGTACTGCATGCATTGTAATAAGCTCAAAAGTAACCATGAAAATTTCATCTGACCAAAAAATTTCCATAAAATATTCACTACGTATCATGTTACGATACCTTATGTGGTTGAAAACTTTGTAGGAAAGAATATGGATATTGTGATGATGGATTCGATGTGGCTGCAATACTCCAATGCATGACGGTAATGCATTGTGAGTTCCATATTCTGTAGAGGCATCTAATCTAGCAATCACAACTTCATCATCACCCTTTGTTGTAAGAAGTTGGAAAGTGGTGTGCTTATCATCTTTCATAGCAATAAAATGATAAAAAAAATATTCTCCCTTTCGAATGCTCTTGCCCCACCTTTTGATATATCTCACAGTAAAGAAAACATCAACAATTCCTACAATAAAAATAAAAATAACATTAGTTACTATAAAGATAACATTAGTTGCACAACTAGGTGAATATGGGGGAGGTATTTATATCGGATTCCTAGGCAATAAGTTTTTTGTGTTTGGTTAGGCCATGGAAGAGGATCAAAACTAGAGTTGAACTGATATCCAGCTGGGATTTACTATTCTTTGATAACTTTAAAAGGATCACATTACTTCAGGTTTGTGGAGATTCAAAATCCCTCTTCGACTAGTTGGTAGGGAAATCGATGTTACAGGTTACAAATGCGGATTAGTGGAAACAAATATTCTCAAATGTTGGGAGTAATTTTCAGTATTTATCTTTTTTTTTCATATTCACAAGGAACTCAACACATAGGAAAATTTGCTATCAAAAAAATATTGGTTTGGAAGAGGGTACACTTTATTTTGAGGAATTTCTGGATTCCACATTAGTGGATAGAGGTTCTATCCATTGTAATTAGTATATAGTCATTTGTTCATTAGATACTATCTAAAGACTTTTACATATGTGGACTCTACCCAGTTTAGTACATTTCCATATTTTAATATTTTTTTGTCTCAATTAATAAGGCATAGTGATCAATATGTACTGATGATTTGATGTGGAATCTATTCTATCCAGTAGAACATACAACTAATGACTATTACAAAGAGTCTATATAGAGTAT
Source organism: Pseudotsuga menziesii (assembly GCA_001517045.1). Lineage (NCBI taxonomy): Eukaryota > Viridiplantae > Streptophyta > Pinopsida > Pinales > Pinaceae > Pseudotsuga > Pseudotsuga menziesii. The sequence goes on along the minus strand of LPNX010533283.1, from coordinate 96,092 downwards.
AGCTGGTAGTTTTATTTGGAACTTATGCACCTTATGTTTTCTATAATTTTTCTTTGATTCATAAACATGAATAGCAAGAAATTGGGTTTTTTTTCTGGGTGAAAAAAATTTGTGATATAAACTGAAAAATATGAATTAAAAGATACATTTATACTCACCATCAATTATTTCAGCTGATATCAATAAACCTTTTTTTGTATATAACACCTCATGTGGATGTAAATTCACACCTTGGGTAATATGGTGGCCTCTACCAATAACATCCAACTCACATTAAAAAATTATTACCCAATAGAATGTTCCACTAGTAGAAACATATACTAAAAAATTCAACACTTCCACAAGATATGGAATTTTCAATTACTCTTCTTCGGAAATACCAGGCAAATTTTCATAATAAATATGACATACATGCCTTCCTTTATGCTAAAACCAAATGGATTTGTGTTGTGCACCAGAATCCCATCCATTTGAATGAATTTCTTTCTTCTAATCTTGATAAAATGATCATCTCCCAATAAGGGAGTCACATCTGACCTAGATCCCATGTAAAACCCTTGCTTGATGACTGCAGTGGAACGATATTCATATGACCTTGAAGATAACTATGATTTTATTTCAGATAATGAAAGATGGTGCAGCATAATTTTTCCACTATCATCTGCATACACCATTATAACAGGAAAAACATCATCTATACTACGTGTCCATGTGCCACTAGTACCAATAGTGTTAAGAATTGGATCATTTTCACAAGTATCCAAGTTTTTCAACTCTACATTTCCTATATGGGACTCGTCAATAACTTTGAAGAAAATGATCTCTTATAAACCACTTTCTTCTTTAACAAGGGAAACAATATCAAAGTTTGGAGCTTTTCCCTAACACACTGCATAGATGAGCGACAACAGAGTTGATAAGGTATTTGCATATTGTTAAGCTAGACCTGAGCATCATTACCGCTAGAATCTATTTCATCATTAATCCAACAATCATTTTTCACAATTTTACATAATTGTTGTGACTTGTTGTTTAGATAATTGTCGCTTCATTTGTCATTTTTTTTCTTGTATAGCATCCTCTTCTGCAAGTGTTCGTAATGCTTCTTCCACAACTTCTGGACGCAACGAATTCCATTCTTTATGTGGAAATGGATTAGGGTCTGTACTGAACATGATTAAATTTATGAAAATTTATAATTTACAATCATGACAAGATGCCCAAAGGGGCCACATAGGTTACACATGGGATCTATGAATTGGAAATAAACTGTGAAAAAAACAATCTAGCTCTATAGGCATAGTATAAATGCTACACAAACATTTGGTAAGAACCACTAATTTATTTTCTCCTTGTAACCAGGGTTATGGCGTTGCATACACAACAAAATAAAATATTCTGATTCCTATAATATTTTTGCATCAAAAAACTAGGGGTAAAATTGATTACTGTGCACATACAGTATCTGGTAAATAAATGTTATAGCCAGACTGGTTAGAAAAAAAATGTACAATGGAAATTAGAAAAGGAATGCTATAAACCTTATAAAAATATAAAAATGAATAATCTCAAATAGAAATACAAATGATAGATGCAAACTTATCCTGCACCATCATACATTGTCTTTGGTCACAAAATTTCGATGCAATCTAATCTGGTTTGATTTGGAATCACATCCCATGTGATCTGAAATTGTACAACAAAAATTAAAAAATAAATGATACAATCCTTATAAAAATATATAAATGAAAAAATGGATTTTCAACAATTTTCAATATGGTAAATTAAGTACACAAAGGTGGCCTATGAAGGGTATGAAGGAAACCACTAGCCCAAACAAGTCCAACGGGTCCAACAAAAAGAGGAAAGGCTCATAATATTACCTTTTGCCTTAACCATGAGCCTATAATATGTAACCTGCTTCCAAGGAAGGGCCTCTCACCTTTTGAATTCACTTTTTTCAAGCTCCCCTCCACCAAGGCCACCAGAAGGAAGTAATTCACTTTCTCATGTAGGGGATCCACCAACCTATGGTTCACAGGGTTATCTTACTAGTTTTTCTCAAGAAGGGACCTAGTTTGTTCATGGGGTTATCTTACAGGTCTTATGAGTGAGGTCAAGAATGGCAGATGACCTAGTTTGATCAGAGGTTTTGGGTAAAATCAAAATGGGTCAAAAAATCCGCTGATGGAGGTTCTGGGTAAAATCGAAATGGGTAAAAAAAATACACTAATGGAGGTTTTGGGTAAAATCTAAATGGGTCCAAAAACCCATTGATGGAGGTTCTGGGAAAAATTGAAACAGGTCAAAACATCCCTTGATAAAGGTTTTGGGTAAAATCGAAATGGGTCAAAAAATACGTTGATGGTTACTATCGCGCATAAAAAATTCAAAATTTTTACCTAACCGCACATCGTTATCCATGCAAAATATTTAACCACACCAGTTTACCACCACATGGGTTCGCATGCAGTAGGAAAATATTTTCAATGGAAGTCCCTTAAGTGATTAACTATGCTAATTACATTTTAATTAAGTTCTAATCCATTCCTTATTTAGGATACATTTAGGGGGTGGTAGTTTGTTATCAGACTTGATATGATACACGGATCGCTTATATCTTGGTAATAGTTTTTACCTCAAGAAAAAGGTACTTTCTGAATTCCACTCTTCACTGATAGAAGGGTATGCAGGATTCATTAAAACCTACCACAAGGTAAAGAAAGATTTTTTTTGGATGGTCTTAAAAATGACACTCAAAAATTTGTGTAAGAACGTTTGGTTTTCCAAAAAAAGTGGAACAATTAAGACTCATGCTATCCTCCAACCAATTTCCATTCCAAGCCAAAGGTGGATAGAGGTCTCGATGGATTTTATCACAGGTTTACAAAAGTCTAAAGGAAAGACTGTCATCATGGTGGTTATTGATAGACTTACTAAATATGCACACTTTTGTGCACTATCTCACCCCTTCAAGAAAGCACGGTTGCAAATTCTCTTATGGAGACAATAAAAAAACTACATGGTACTCTAAATATTATAGTAAGTGATAGGCATCCCATTTTCAATGGAAATTTTTGGATTCAATGATTTTCTTGTTTGGCTAATCTTATTGTGTATCTCTTTTCTTTTTATGCTATTAATCTTTTAGGCATGGATTAATCTCTCATTGTCATCTTTTTATGCTACATTTTTAATTTAACAATGTAAATTACAATAATATTCAAGTAAAATAATTGGTAATAAGAGATCACCTAAGGAAACATGGAGAACCACAACACTATGTATATAAGGCCATCGATCACATCAAAATGCCAAATTTTCCTCTTAAATATGAAAATGTTTCCCAAGTCTATATGTAACAAGTTCCAATGGATGATTCAAATAGAAACAGTAAAATTTAAACACTACAATTATAGAAATAACTGTTTTTAATGTATAATTCCTTACAATTCATTGAGCTCGTCTTTGTTTCAAGAATAATTTAATATTCTCTACTAAACAGGACCAACCACATGAAGGTGGAAGCTCTTATGGGCCCTCCCCCCCCTCATATCACTCGCAATTCCCTAAACCCAATGCATCTACTTGCAAAAACAAATAGTGGAAAGTCATTCATTCAATAGCTGGAAAGGAATTCATTAAACCCTTCATTAAATCATTCATTCATTCAATAGATGTTAAAAAAGATTCATTAAACCATTCATTCATTCAATAGCCGGTAAAACAATTCATTAAACCATTCATTAAAGAATTCATTCATTAAATAGCGGAAAAAACCATGCACGCCATTGTATTATAAAAAACAATTACTCAAAATTTCTTCACTCACTTCTTTTTTACTTTTCTTCTCTTTACAAAATGTGCAAGAAGCGTATCTTCTGGAATTTTTTGTTCGGTTCCTCGTGCTTCATAAACTTGTCTTCATTTCTCCCTAGTATATTTCTTGCCACATGGATCTTGTGGAAAGGGACTCGAAATTGCTGCAATAATGTGAAAATGTTGCATTAATTTATTTTTGTTTTTATAATTACAAGTATTTAATTTAAAAAACATTACGATGGTGTTTTTTTACCTGGTGTGGGAACATCATCTTCTTCATTATCCTGTGCAGGATCAACATGTGTGGTGTGACCATCTACATGCTATGCAGTTGAAATATGGAGAAGTACAATAATGTTCACCATGTGCAATTATCTATACAAAACATTAGCCTATTAATAAATTCATTACTAGGAATCGAATCATGATCTTCGACTAGTTGGTGTACATCAACAACATTAAGCGGATCATTGCTTTACTGCTAAAAAAAGAATAAATATTTTATGTTAGTTGTTTATAATGAATAGATTACATGATAATTAATAAATTTTCTATATAGATTTTATATACCCGTACACTAGATGGATCACCAGAAGACCGTGTATGTCGAGACAATATTTTTTGGCGTTCAACAACAACTTCAAATCCGTGTTGGAATCCAAGCTTCAAGTCTTCTTGAGTGGGAACTTCTTTGAATCATTAGGCGTACATAGTTGCATAACATCATTAATTTTACATTTTACGTCGGATTAAAACAAAAATAATTTTCTATTTATCATTTGGATGTAGTATTAGGTTTTCGATACTTACAATTCATGCCACCAAATTTGAATAACCACCAGGCCCAAGCTTGTGCTAACAAGTTTTATCCAGTCTTACATTTGTGGCCTTTGATGTGTCTGACATCCTAATAAAGTGTTGAATTATGTTAGATGGTCTAAATTTGATATAAAAATTAATAATAATAAGGATTACCATTACATTGTGTAAGGTATTGCATACCTCCCTATTCCTGGTGGTACCTTCCTTCTTTTCTCAGAGCCGTCTCTTTTCAATATTCCACTATGGATTTCCACTCCCTTGATGGAATCATATGAGGCTGCTCATACCTAGGGTTCCTTTCTAGGTGAACCCTATATTGGTCTCAGACAATCTTCATATGTTGTCCAACCTTATTTAGGACCTTCGTTGTATCTAAGGTATCTTTTTCGGACAGGCCAACCAATCAATTCACCAACCCATCCTTTAAACTTTTTGTCTGTCTGTCCCAACTTGTGCGGATGGTGGGCGCAAAGATATCCAAGGTCAAATAATTTAGATTTTTATAAAAAAACATCATTTCCTGCAAAACAATCATGCCATCATTAGTTTAATTTTTTTATTATCAGTGTAATACAATCAAACTATAAAAATTAATCTGAACAATCTATAATTACTTAGAATTTTCTCTATCTTTATTGGAACGAGTCCCTCCTTCACCAAAAATATTGTCTCTATTAAACTTGTGCTAGTGACATGGGAAGATCCAGTAAATCCTACTTCAGCATCAACATTACTATCAGGATTTTCCTCCACCCCTTCTTATGCATGATCTGGTGTGTTTCGGTCAGCAGTGGCTGCACCCTTTGTCGGCCTTGGGGGTGTCGTGGAACATGTTTCCAATTGTTCATTCAAAAACATGGGTGTATTATGTGATGTATGTAAAGTGGTTTGCTCACTGGGCACAACACCACATTCACCACCAATGTGTGGTCGCAGAAAATCCTGTAAATAAAAACCATTCAGTTATAAGCTCAATATCATATAAAATTAAAAATTATAAAGTTCTAAATGAGTTCATATTATAATTCTGAAACTTACTTTCAAGGCTTGATATCTCTACATCAACACTTGAACCTTTTCTTTAATCTCGTCTATTTGCAGAATTATGAATAGTAGACAAAGCATATATGCATGAATTTTTTTCAAGGTATTGTCTATCAACTTCGCAAGTTCTAGAGAAGAACCTATGGCAGCATAACTCAACAACTCATTCACATCAAAATATATGGAATAATGTGTTTCTATTTCATACACCGAATCATTTGTCTGCAACAAAAATATATAAAACATTACTTACATGTTGAAGCAATAGCCTGAGAAAAAAATTATATTAACAAAAATATCTATCATGATAGATTGCTAGAACTACATCTAGGTTTAACTGATGCCTGGATGACGGTGTGGTCTGATTAATAGTTGGGGAATTTCCTCGATCATCCACCTGCAAAAAACGTAGACAACATTATCATAATGAAAGCAATTATACAAAAGAAAAAATACATAACAAAATAAACATTATGCTACATTTTATATATGTGTACAATTTTTAAGTATTTAAATTGTAAAATTACATTTAGGTTTACATGTTTCCTCGCGGTTGTAGTTGTATGATAAAAAACCAAGTGGCTTTCCTGATCAACACTCTACATGAAATATAGATAAGATTATATAGACCAAATGAATATACCATTGGAAAAAAATAACAACAGAACTATTTGTACATATTAAATTTCTATAATAGAATCGATGTATACCTTCCGCCTCGAGGGAGGTCTAGTAACATCTAATGTGAGGGAGGTGCTATTAGATTTTTTAACATTAAGCTAGCATTATTAGGATCTTTGATTGAGAGAAAAACAAGCAAAACAATCAAACACAAGAAACAATGAACATAGTGTTTTTCCTTGGGGAAACCATAAATGGAGAAAACCCCGCAACTTCCTCATATATAGAATCAACACCAAAAGTAAAACCCCAAAACAATAAGATGATCTCCCGATAGTAGCAGCCTCTTTCTTCCTAGCCCCAGATTCTTCTTCTTCCTCAGCTATGCACTACAACTGAGTGTGAGTGAGTGTGTGATAAAGACAGAGGCTCACTCTCTATTTATACTAATTCTCTACTTGACTAAACCCAACTAGGGCCGACTTCACTGGGTGAGTCTAATAACACTAGTGCCCCGAAACTGTGGGGACTTTAACCCTTGAACAATAGGAGGGTTACCCACAATGACTTGACATGACTTGTTTACATTATATATCCTCCTGATCAGAACATTAGGGCATGACATGACTCAATTACATTACAGACACATCCCAGAATAAACATCAGGGTACAAGACATAAGATATATAAGTGAATACATTTCAAAGTTACAATTACGTCAACACTCCCTTTTAACTAGAAAGGTATTCTTTCGACACAATTTTCAGCACTGGTCTTCTTCTCTGTATCGAATGATTCATCTCATCATCTTCATATTCAAGTTGTCTTCATCTTCAAGTCTTCTTCATCTTCAAGTATTCTTTGTCTTCAAGTCATCATCGTCTTCAAGTCTTCTTCATCTTCAAGTCACCTTCATCTTCAAGTCATTTTCTTCTTCAAGTCCTCTTCATCACCGGATCTGGATCATCACGACCACTGGATCATCACTGTATCATCATCAAATCTATATCATCACTTAATCTAGATCATCATCAATTCTGGATCATCATCACTTGATCTGGATCATCGTCATCATCGGTGCTATCTCTCGATTATTCTCATCATAGGAATTTCTACAGAGCCAACCCTTCTTCATGCTATTTGTAGGCATACCCTTCTTGTAGGTCTTCATCAGCACTTATATCTGACCCTAAGTCAGAATGGCCCACTCAGCTCTTACATCTGACCTCATCTTGTTAGAAAGACACACCCAGCACTCACATCTGACCTCATCTTGTCAGAAAGGCCCAGCACTTACATCTTACCATGTGTAAGCACATTGCGCCAGAATGGCTCAGCACTTATATCCAACCATGTGTGAACACACCGCATCAGAAGGGATCTGCACTTACATCCGACCATGTTCGAAAACACCACATCGGAAAGGCTCAACACTTATATTCAACCATGTTCAAAAACACCACATTGAAAGGGCTCTGCACTTACATTCGACCATGTTCGAAAATACCGCATCGAAGAAGCTCTCAGTCCCAGACTAAGGATTCCTGGTAACTGACCAGGTGCCTCCATTCTCCCAGAGAATGGCATCAGCCCTTATATCTAATCAAGTGGGAACACATCCCTCAATCACATCATAATGGCCATGCGCACACATATTATCATGTAAGACTACATCCTACAGTCATATCTGAATGGCCCTCAGTCCCAGACTGAGTTTTCCTGGTAACTAACCAGGTGCCTCCATTCCAAGAATGGCATTTATCCCTTACATCTGATCATGTAGGGACCAATCCTATAGTCACATCATAATGGCTTAGCACTCATATCTATCATGGAAGGAACCAAATCCTCTCACCATGACAGAATGGCTCAACCCTTACATCTGACCATGGAAGGAACCTAATCCTCTCACCATTTAGCATGGCTCTCGGTCTCATCATTTCCCCTTGGAGGGAAACTCGATCTAGGGAACACCAAGATTCTCCATGAAGTACTCAAACTTCACTCTAGCCAATGGTTTCATTAATACATCAGCTATATGTTCCTCCGTCGCAACATACTGGAGCTTCACTACTCCTCTCTGCACCATATCCCTGATATAGTGATACTTGATCTCGATATGCTTCGAATTGTCATGGAACACAGGGTTCTTTGACAACTTCACACATATATGGTTGTCACAATATATACAAGTAGCATCGATCTGGAGATCAAATAAATCAGACAGTAGCTTCCTTAGCCATACTACCTCACAACTAGCTGAACAAGCTGTAACATACTCTGCTTCAGCTGTACTCAGTGCCACATAGGATTGCTTCCTACTAAACCAAGAGATCACACCTGATCCCATACTGAAGCAACATCTTGAAGTGCTCTTCATGTCGATGGAACTACCTACCCAATCTGAATCAACATAACCCTCCAGGTTAATATTCTGATTTGCCTCGTACTTGAGCCCATAGTCAACTATACCCTTCAGGTACCTCAGAATATGCTTTGTAGAAATCAAGTGAACATGTCCCGGATCTGTCAGGAACTAGCTCAAGGTGTTCAAAACAAAGCAAATATATGGTCTCGTGTTCATCAGGTACATCAAGGACCCAATCACCCAATGATACATTGTAGCATCAATCGCTTCTAATGAAGCGTCACTCAATAGCTTCATGTTCGATGCCATAGGTGTGGTTATGGCCTTGCAGTCCATCATCTTGAATCTCTTCAGAATCTCTACTGCATACTTCCCTTGTCCAAGGAAGATTCCATCTGCATTCTTCCACACCTCCATGCCTAAGAAATAGTGCATCATACCCAAGTCCTTCATTTTGAACTCAGCAGCAAGTTTCCTCTTCGTATCAACAATTAACCCATCCATACCTGTTACAAACAGATCATCCACATATAGTAGGAGTATCACTGGATTTCCATCTTCAACCTTGTAGTAAAGTTTGGAATCTGCTTTACTCTTGGTAAAGCCCAAACTGGATAGGAAACCATCAATTCTACCGTACCATGTCCTGAGTTCCTATTTCAAACCGTACAGGTCTTTCTTCAATCTACATACATGAGAATCTCTATCACGTGTCTCAAAACTGAGTGGCTGCTCCACATGCACTTCCTCTTCCACTACACCATTCAAGAAAGTAGCCTTGGCATCCATCTGGTGTATCTTCCATTTCATCACTTCAGCCAGAGCAAGTACTGATTTGATGGAAGTGTATCTGGCTATAGGTGTAAAGGTTTCTTCATAATCCATTCCTTCTTTCTGGGAGAAACCAAGAGCAACGAATCTTGCTTTATGTTTCTCGATGCTGCCATTTGCAGCATGCTTGATCCTATAGATCCATTTGTAAGTTACAATGGACTTCCCTTCTGGTCTTGGGAAAACATCCCAAACATCATTCTTCATGATCGATTGATACTCTTTGATCATAGCATCCTTCCATTCTTTCCGTTTAGCCGATTCTTCATAGTTGGAAGGTTCTTTATCAATAATGTCACATAGTAAGGCTACGTAACTAGAGCAAGATCTAGTTCTCTTTCTTCCTCTGGGTGTTTCTTCTGAAGCTCCATATATTTCTGCACCTTGGATAACTTCACGTACCCAAGCAGGTTTCCTCTTATGAGGATTCTTCTCCAGAGGTGGATCTGCAGGTTCTTGAGGTTCTTCTAGTTCTCGATCTTCTTCTTGAATTTCTTCGTTCATGATTGTATCATGAATTCTAGGTTCTCTTGTTTCTTTAGGTTCTTTAGTCGGTTTCTTCCTTGATTTGATATAGGCTAAATATTCATCAAATGTTACATCTCTGCTAATGTCAATCTTCTTGAACCATGGGAAGTATATTCTATAAGCCTTCAAGCTTTCAGAGTATCCCACAAATATACCCTTCTTTCCTGAAGGATCTAATTTTTCCCTCTTCTTTTTTGGAATGTGAATGTACACTGGACAACTGAATATTCTGAGATTGTTGACTTCTGGTTTCTTGCTGGAGAAGACTTCTTCAGGAGTCTTGTTCTCGAGTAGTCTGTGTGGAGTACATTTATGTACATACACCGATGCTCTAGTAGCTTCTGCCCAAAGATGCATAGGAAGATATTGATCATGAAGCATTGCTCTTGCAGCTTCCATGATAGTTCTATTCTTCCTTTCTGCAATCCCATTCTGTTGTGGATTATAAGGAGTGGACAACTCCCTCTCAATCCCTGAGTCTTTACATAGCTCTTTGAATTCATTTGAAGTGAATTCTCTACTATTATCTGATCGAAAGGTCTTGACCTTGTTTTTAGTGTGGTTCTCGATGAAGGCTTTGAATTCTTTGAACTTACTGAATACTTCATATTTGTTCTTCATAAAGTATCTCCATGCCTTTCTATAAAAATCATCAATAAAAGAAACATAGTATGCATACCTACTTAGTGAACTGGATGAAATTGGAGTGCATACATCAGAGTGGATGATTTCCAAGATTCCTTTTGCCTTTCTTTTGCTACTTGGAAATGTCTTCTTTTTGTTCTACCCTTTCGCACATCCTTTGCATACACCTTCATGTTTTTTCTGCATTTCTAGGAGACCATCAACATCTTTGCTTGCACAAGTGGTAGTGCTCTATAATGCACATGTGCAAGCCTTCTATGCCAAAGCCCATTTGGTTCTACTGAGTCATGAACCAAAGCTTGTTTTGAATGTCCCTTCACTTTGTATAAGCCTCCTTCTTGTTCCCCAATCACTACTACATCATTAATTGTCTTTCCTTTTGGCCACATGATGACTTGACCATCTATAAATGTAACCCTCATTCCTTTTGCATCTAATGCAGATATGGAGAGTAGATTCTTCTTTAGTCCTAGTACAAACAATACTTCCTTCATTGTCATAGACTTTCCAGAGTCTATCTTGTATGAGGATTCCCCACTACCTTTTATTGGATACCGGTAGTCATCTCCTTGTTTCACCTTGTAAGGTGATTCATGTTCAGATAATTTCACAAAGGATTCCTTGAATCCTGTCATGTGCTTAGAAGCACCACTGTCTATAAGCCAATCATTGCTTCCATGTGTGATAGTTCCCATGAGAGTGGAGATCAGAACATATTCTTCATCACTTGAACAATCATCATTGACTTGTCTGTTTCTCTTTGTCGAAGGTTCATCATCCTCTGTAGCATGAGCATGATGTCTTCTGTTGTTTCCCTTATTCTTGTGAGAGCTAGTTTTATTTTTAGGATAGTATCTAGTAAAATGTCTTCTTTCATCAAATGTATAGCAAATGTACTTAGACAAATCTCTAGGCTTTCTAGAGTTATTCCTTTGATGATAGTACTTACTTTTGTGGTGGCTAGATCTGGATTTCTTGGATTGTACTGTGAGAGCTTGATCTTCACTTCCCATATTTTCCTCTTCAGCTACTATCCGAGCTTCTTCTTGAGAGCATTCTTCCCATAGTCTACTAAACTTGACTAACTTCTTTCTGGCATAGATCCCTTGAATAAAGGAGTCCCATGATCTAGGGAGACCATTCAAGGTGGTCATTACAATCTCTACATTTTCTACTTCTTCATCCACTGCTTCCAGTTGTTCCATGATCTGAGAGACCCTTGTAAAGTAAGACTGGATGGCTTTTGCATTCTAGGTCTTTACATTCTTCAGCTGGTTTCTTGGAGTCATCTTCCTATTTATGTTCTTCCCTTCAAACAATTTGGTTAGGGCATCAAACATAGCTTTGGGTGTCTTTAGGGAGGACACATGTGGTATGAGGTGAACCTTGATTGAATCAACAATAATCATCTTTTCCATAATCAACTTCTTCTTATGTAAGGCCTTAGCCTCATCTCTCTCTAGAACTAGAACCTCCTCATTGATATAGGAGTCCAACTCATTTTCTTACGGGGCCAAGGAGATCCTATACTTCTAGGCTCAGAAGTTATCAGCTCCCTCAAGCTTTTCATCAAGCTTGGTATGATGAGACATGTTAACTGAGAACCTCAAGTGGAAATGCAAAAGATTTATATCTTACCAGTTCAAGATGTCGGATCTGGATTTGGAGTTGAAATCCTGCAGTACTGGTTCAGGAGCAGATTAGGGTTTTTCTTTTCCGGATTTCTTTCCAACCAAATGCTTTGATCTTGATCCCTAACTTCGATTTTGGGGAGGAGATCAATCCAGGCCTAGGCTCACTAGAAAATTCAACTTCTGTGGAAATCCCTAATTTTCGGCAGTAGTGTCGGGTCCAAAACTGAAAAACCTCAGAAACATTAGAGGAAATTTCAACTCAAAATGGGCCTCCTAAAAAAAAATTAATAAAATAATAGTTAAAATAATAAAATAATATTTATTAATTTTGGAGGAAGAAAAGAAAAAAACTACTTTTTTGTTTGTATTTTCGACATATTTCCCAGTGTTTTTACTCAAATTTTGATTGGGAGAGCTCGTTGGATGCGGAATTAAATTTTGCATCCAACGAGTATGCACTCGGCATACTTTTGATGGACCCCACTACCCCAAAAACAAGAAATACCTGAAAAAATGTGATGATGAGATCATCATCACGTTTTTTGAGGTATTTCTTGTTTTTGGGGTAGTGGGGTCCATCAAAAGTATGTCAAGTAGGTACTCGTTGGATGCGACATTTAATTCAGCATCCAACAAGCTCTCCCGATCGAAATTTGAGTAAAAACACAGGGAGATATGTCGAAAATACAAACAAAAAAGTAGTTTTTTTTATGATACCTATCCCCAAATTTATATTAAAAAAGTGTTTAAGACCTATACGGTATTTCAAATTTAAATCAATTTCATTGGCTAACACACAATGACATGGAATTTGAGTTAAAGTTAAAAGGCCCATTTTGAGTTGAAATTTTCTCTAATGTGGATTCTGCTTTGACAGAAAAATGCGCCCTAAGGAGGAGAGTTAATCCAACCTTCTTTTGCTGAAAATCTGTGGAGGAAGATCCACAAAGTAGGAAGCCCTATTTCCCACAGCTACACAGTGTCTTCTTCTTAGGTTATCTCTGATACCATGTTAGATATTTTAACATTAAGTTGGCATTATTAGGATCTTTGACTGAGAGAATAACAAGCACATCAATCAAACACAAGAAACAATGAACACAGTGTTTTTCCTCGGGCCATAAATGGAGAAAACCTCATAACTTCCTCAGATATAGAATCAACACCAAAAGTAAAACCCCAAAACAGTAAGATGATCTCCCGACAGCAGCAACCTCTTTCTTCCTAGCCCCAGTGTCTTCTTCTTCCTCAGCTATGCGCTACAACTAAGTGTGAGTGAGTATGTGATAAATAGACAGGCTCAATCTCTATTTATACTAATTCCTGAGTTGACTAAACCCAACTAGGGCTGACTTCACTATGTGATTCTAATAACCCTAGTGCCCCAAAACTGTGAGAAATTTAACCCTTAAACAATAGGAGGGTTACCCACAATGACTTGACACGACTTGTTTACATTATAGATCCTCCCGATCGGAACATCGGGTCATGGCATGACTCAGTTACATTACAAACACATCCCATAATAAAGATCGGTGTACAAGACATAAGATATATAAGTGAATACATTCCGAAGTTACAATTACATCAACAGGTGCTCCTAACAAAACCTTGCATCAAAAATATAGTAAAAATTACCAAACAAAACCAAAGTACTCACTAAAACAATTTAATAACATAAAATTTCAATGTATAGTTGTTGCCTCGAGGATGGTGTACTCATATCACTAGCTTCTAGGGTGATCCTCCCTTGATCACCTCCTTGCGAAATCAACATAGAAAATTTAATAAAAAAAATATAATTATCTACTAATGAAAAATCCTAAATATTTTCATGCTTAAAAACCCTAGAAGACCGAATTTAGTAATCCTAGAACTTTCACTAAACTCGAGATTGGAGAAGGCTCAGAATCCAAACTTTTATAGGCGGAATCTAAATTCATGCTATACATTGTGTAAGTGTTTCAGCCTCATTTTCTCTATACTTTAAGAGATATGGTTCCTCCAAATCAGGGCTCCAACCTCCTCCAGAATGCAATCATAAACACATGACCTTGGGAGATTTGATATATCTTGGGATAGGAAGGTCCAAACTAAATTTTGTAAGATTTTGTAGGTAGGGAACGAATTTTTGTTTATGTGGTACGCTTTCTAGACCCCGAATGTGAAACAATGCCACACACCAGTCCATACAAATTTGCTATGTTGAACAGTCCCCAAAACAGTCACCTTGGGAAACTCAATATAAGTACCACTTGGATAATCCACTTCTACTATAATCTATGGGGTTCGAAAGAGGACATATCCGTATATCTCAGTGAGATGTTTCAGAATGTAAGGAGCCGAACCTTAGAAGATACAACATAATCAATATCAAACATTTCTGTAGAATAAATTGGAAAACTAGGGCTTCTTGTTCCAGGTTATTCCATCCACTATTTTCAAAAAGGAGTACATTGGAAAGATCTCCTTGAAGAGGCCCATAATTCTATTCAATCAAATGTTTGAAATTCCAAGTTTTGAAAATCAAGGATTCTCTGACAAACCCTAGATCATCCAGCTCTAGAACCAAGACGAACACTTCAAATTTGTAAGATCTAAATTTTTTTTATTTACACTTGAGGTTCTCATTTCAAAATGACTAATCACACCCATCTCGATGACTATCTTGGTGAAGTTGTCAGCTTCCGAGTATGTAAGTAAAGTACCTCTGTGATCCTTGAATAAATTGACTTGGATCAGTATTTGAGTAAGGAAGTTCTAAGAGCTAGAGGGAGATGAGGGTAAGGCTAGAGCCAAGAGAATCATTGCAAATTCGATTAAAGATAATCTCATCTCTCATGTGCCATCCTTGAATACACAAAAAGGAAGTTTTCAATGCTATGATGAATCAATCAAAGAAGGATAATATACCTTTATAACCACCTTCAATGGCCTCCCAAGATCATGGGATTCATTTGAGGAATGTGTGCCAGAAGGAAGTGATTAACTTCAACAAACTATGGGAAGAGTGCACACAAGAAGAATCTCAATGCATAATAAGAGAAGAGAATATGGGAGCAACTGAAGATCCCTTAAGATATGAGGAATATGAAGGACTCAATTCTTGAAGAACCTATTATACATCTTAGTGTTTGGATAAGAAATGATGTTGTTATCAATAAAGAAGATGATGACGCTAAAGGCTCGAGAATGAGTCTACCAATGAAACAAATAAAGGTAAGTACTCAATTTCCATTTCATGATATTGTTTGGTTATGTATTTCTTTATATTCAATTTATGTGTTATGCATGTCTAAGTATTTTCATTTATACTACTGAAGTGTACATGATGGGTAAGAAGTCAATGATGGTGTACAACATTCCATTAATACTTATTTAGATTAAAATCTCTTTGTTGGAATATTAGGAGTAGTACACACTATTAATAACATTGGGGTAGAGTGCATCTATAAATTACTGTATGTTTACATGATATGGATGAATGTTGTAGCATTGGCTAAAATAGCTGCATGGCTATGTGACATATATTTGTCAATATTAATATGTTTTGGAAATTATGATATGTTTCTAATCATGAAACTGAACTTGACTTGTAGATAATCCCAAAGAACAAGTAATGACAGTTCGGAAGAGGAACTTGAAGCTTCCCGAGTCAAAGACACCATGGCGAAAGAAAGAGCTTCAGAAGAATATAAGGAGAACGATAGATCCACCTTGAGAGATGAAGACTACTTTGGGCATGACAAGAAATCCAAGATGAAGAATAGTATGACGAGACTTACAAAGAAAGAAAGAGGCCTTAGACACACTATAGTTATGTGACAGTTGAGCAGAATCATTGATATAGAGCCTTCTAGTTATGAATAAGTATCCAAGAAGAAAGGGAGGGAGACTATGATCAAAGAGTACCAATTAATGAAAATGGATGTCTAGGATGCAGTGTCAAGACCTGAAGGGGATTCCATAGTGTATTCCATATGGATCTATAGTATCCACCATGCACTAGATGGAAACATCGTGGGATACAAGGCAATATTTGTAGCACAAAACTTCTCACAGAAAGAAGGCGCAAACTAAGAAGAGACATTTGCACAAGTGATGAGTCAAGTATACGTAGAGCAGCCACTGGGAGTTGAGACACATGACAAGAAGACTCACGTGTGAAAAGTAAATAATCCCTTGTATGATATCAAAAGGAACCCATGGGATAGAACATACAGTTACATAGCAAGGTTGAATATCACCTAGAGTGATGAAGATATTAACCTTTGCTACAAGATTGAAGATGAAAACCTGTAGAGGATGACAATCTCACAGTTGGGTGCAAGAAGAAATTTTCAAAAAAGTTCAAGATAGAGGATCTTGGTATCCACTGACCCTATATGGATACATAGAATATTAGTAGCATAGGAAGCTACTTGTCACTCCATTACAGAATGTTTCAATACATAAAGTAAGAAAGGAAGAGGGAGAATGATGATCCGCTTCAGAGGGAGTGACTGCAGAATATCCTCAAGTTCGATATGGTATGGGAGAATGGACAACTTACTAATGGCTCTACGCTTTACTAAGAGTAAAGTGGATTCCAACCTTTACTTCAATGTTGAAGGCGGTTGAAGGTGGAAGACTAGTGATGTCCCCATTGTATGTCAATGACATGTTCCTCACAGGCAAGGAGGAACTCTTTGAATATGCAAGAAGGAGACATGCTATAGAGTTCAAGATGAAAAGCCTAGGGATATTATACTACTTCTTAGACATGGAGGTGTGGAAGAATGTAGATGATATTTTCCTTGTTCAAGTAAAGTATGCGGTGGATATTCTAAATAAATTCAGAATACTAGACTGCAAGGCGATAACCACACCTATGGCATCAAACTTGAAGCTTTTGTGTGATGTTTCATTAGAAACGGTTGATGCCACAATGTATGGTCAGATGATTTGTTCATTGATGTCCCTGATGAATACGAGGCCAAAAACATGCTTTGTTGTGAACAACCTAAGACAGTTCCTAACGTATCTGAGACATGCTCAACTAGTTGAAAAGCATACAGTGAGGTACCTGAAGGGTACAATTGAGTATGGGCTCAAGTATGATATCAATTATAATACTAACTTGCATGGTTTTGTTGATTCATATTGGCAGCGCCACTAAGAAAAAGAGCACCTTGGGTTGCTTCTTCAGTTTGAGATCGAGTTTGGGCTACTGGTTTGGCAGGATGCAATGATGCATGGAGATGAGTACAGACAAGGAAAAATATGTTTCCACTTGCTTGGCTATTTGTGAGGTAGTATGTTTATTTTGAAAGATACTATTTTATTTGATTGATCTGACTTGCATTTTTGTATAATGTAGAGAGGAGCAATGAATCTCGAGTATGTGATCCAGATCAATATCTCTTGAAAGAGGGAGTGATGAGTTCTACAATATCTAGTGATACAGGTTGTCTAAAAATAAAATTCTGGAAAATATCATAGGTTTCTCAGATGTAATCAATCTTGTAGGTTTTCCTTATATCTAATTAGTCTTGGCAAAGATCACAGGTTATCCTTGGACGTAATCAGTCTTTATGTGATTCTATGCTAGAAATGACCAGAGTGAATTTTGAATACTTCAGATAGAAGCTTGGTGTACTTCATATTGAGGTTCCTCCCAAGGGGAAGTGATGAGTCCAAAATACATAGATAAACATGAGATCCTTTTCAACATGGTGGCAGGTTCGACCTGCCATGGTTGTTGATGTAAGTGTTGAGCCTTTTCTACATGGTGGAAGGTTGGTCCTCCCATGGTCGTTAATCTAAGTGCTGAGATTCTTTCCGACATGGTGGCAGGCTGGGCCTCCCATGGTCATTGATGTAAGTGTTGAGATCCTTTTCGACATGGTGGAGGCTGGGACTCCTATGGTTGTTTATGTAAGTGTTGATCCTTTCCGACATGGTGGAAGGTTGGGCCTCCCATGGTTGTTGATGTAAGTGATATGTTATGTGTATCTGGGTTGTGCTCTATGTGACAATGAGATTATATAAATATGACAAGATAAAAGTAGGGTACACAGGTTTTCCAAGGCATGTAATCAGTCCTGGGATGCTCCTTTAGGTTTTGCGGTGGAATATAATAGGTCCTCGGAGATCCTGTAGGTTTTGCAAGAGGCATATAATAAGTCCTGGGATGTACCTACTTCATGGATTTCTCACAGAAATGATGAAGAACTACATGGAGGATAGTCCTACATCAACATGAAAAAGGGTTGGAACTGTAGAAACTTCTGATGATAGATAGTAAGGGACAATGATCAAATTATAAGAATATGATGGCAACAGCTATGATGAAAACTCTATGACTCCATGACAATGATGATGCAATGAAGACCTGACCAAATTTGTTGATGACTGTGTAGAGAGAGAATACCTTCCTAGTTAAGAGGGAGTGTTGATGTATTTGTAAATTCAGAAGATATTATGATGTACATTATCATTGTATGTTGTTGTACCCCCATTATGGATGTGTGTTAACCCTTTATGGTATTTCTAAATTCTCTTTAGACCTTGAGGTACAATCTTTGTTGAAAGTTAGGGAAAATTCCCCAGTGTAACATCAAGTAATATGTAATTGTGGTCTCTATAGGAGAAGTGGGCCCCAATTTAGATGACATGTAGGCTCGAGTGTTATATTTGGTCATTGAATTTAAAGGGTATAAATAGGGAGGCTCTCTTCCTCATTTATACACACCTCACGCACTCTCTAAGGCGCATGAGAGATAGAGACAGTTAGAGGAGGAGAGAAAGATAGTTTCTGAACATTTCTTATTACTTCTTTTGATCATCTTACTATTATGAAGAAGTTTGTGGGGTTTTCTCCTTTATGGTTTCCCCAATGAAAATATTTGTGTCTTGTGTATATTTTATATCTTATGAATTTTTTTGTACTTTTTATTCTTTCAGATAAAGATATTAGATAATCTAATCATATCTTAAGAAAATATAACACCAATGAACTTTCTATGTATGAGATATTTTCCATCAAACCATAGTCTCTCTATCCAACATATATTTTTTCTCCTGAGATCCCACCCCCAACATGGGATATGAACTCACTAGGACGAAGGGAATGCATAAATTATTCTCATTATTGTCCCAAAACATGTTATATTCTCTATGCTCAATCAAATACTCATACATATCTCTACAAGGATCTCACTTATCCCTCACAATATTGGATCTAACAATACCTTCCCCTCATAATACCCTTTTACGGTTGGGAATCCTCTTCACCAACCCATGGTTCTCTTGGCAGGTCCATATTACATGGCGCTTCTAGTGTGCAAATTAAAGGAGGCCAATCATGGTGTATTTTCTTAAAGAACCACACGTAGTCTAAATTTGTGGCTTCTTAAGCATCTATGAGTATCATAACTCAATGGGAAAGGGTCCCTAGGTTTCCTAACCTTTCTACTCACCTACAATCATCAATTTCCATTCCAAATATATTGATATCTTTCTAAGCTCAAATTTCCTAAGATATACATAGTCATGAACAACAATACATATCTCTATGTAGTATATATATGTGTGCTAGCATGAGAGAATGAGGGTTGACTCCAAGGGATAGGAGATATGGTGACAAGACAAGTGACATAAATTCTAACAATAGAAGAAATGAATATTGATAGTTGTATATTGACTCTCGGCAGAGGACATAACTATCACAAAAGTGAATCTAGTCCCATGGTTCAATAATTGCATAAGGTGAGAGACCGAGTCTTTTACAGACACTATCATGCTAGAACATTTATTACAATTCCCCCATGGGGTATGAACATGTGACATGATACAACAAGCACTTCCCAGAAGTACTTCCACAGGTCTTTTGAAGTCCGAACAAGTTAACCCTGTCTAGTTCACTAGGCTCACTTGATAAAAAACCACTAAGTACAACTTAGGTGGTAACATTCTGGCTCCAACTGTGGGACATGTGCTCGATCTGGTCTTTGAGGCAAGGAGAGGACATGAGAACACCAGAATCTCCGGTTTATATACCCTGTAAAAACATCTCAACTTGACAAGAAAAACCTCAGTAGCACAATTTTTATAATAATAAAAAAAACCAAATGAACCATTAAGCTGATTTATTTAAACAACATGAATGTAATTAACTAAAAGAAGCAAAGTTTTATTATAGCTAAGTATAAAATAGAAATGCAGAAAGTAAATGCTCTCTTTCAAGTAGATTATTTTCCTACTCTAAGCATGATATAAAAAGGGTTAAGTGTAATTAGAAATCCAATGTAACCACCTAAGCATTTTATTAACGTAAAAAGAAATTTCCTTGTCTTTGGTTACCAGCCAAAGTAAGGATACCTTATTCAGAAAATGCAAACCTGCGTGATAATTCAGGATGGGCAAAATGGATGGGAGATCATAGGCATGAAGAGTGTCATAAAAATTCTTCCCAAACTTGTATGTGCTAATGCAAGCTGCTTCTATCCATGACTGGATAGGACTGATATACCAGTCAGAATGATGGGGTAGACTGACTACATCATCATACTGATCATCGGGGCTTATCAAATGATAAATTGTTGCACAAGCCCCAAGTAGCTCCAAATCATAAGGAACCTCTATATGCAAAAAAGATGGCTGAGATTGATGTTCCACTGACTGCATTACATCTGACTTTTCACAATACTGTTTCTCAATGTCTTCATTACTAATACCTTGTGCGGCTCTACATGGTATGATTTTGAATGATCATGTGAAAATTCTGAATGCTCCTCTTCCATACTAAGGTTTTCCCAGGCATCCAAATCTATGCTTCCCTCTATGGATGTATCATAGATTGGACTTCCACAAATTTTTGAATAGACACTCCCATTGTCGGACATATCATGGATGGGATTCTCCATAATATTTTCACAAGTCAGATTATCTATGAAATTCCAATAGTCATCACTCCCATCCATGTCATATATGGGGGACTCTTCATCCATGGCATCATGCTCCTGCCTATCCATGTCCTCCTTGTATTCATAACATTCTTCTTCAGATAAAATGTTACAAGGCAATAAACTTTCCAAACCTTCATCAATATGTGGAGAACAAGGTCTAGGGTCATCACACACCATACTGATCTTATCATAAGTTTCTTTATAGGCTTCCGATATGATATCATGAAAAGGATCTCCAGTCAAGGAGACCTTTTGGACATATTCAATGGGATCACTTGGTATGTGTTGCTCAGTGGACTTCTCTAGAGGGATTTCTAGAAAGGTATCAGCATTGCAACACACTTGAGAATACACCAAATCTTCAATGTCCTCAACTATGGTGACATGAGGAGAGTCTTCAACAATGTGTTCCATTATGGGCTCCTCCTGAAGCTCTTCAATAGGATCATCTTTAAGAAGACGCTTAATTTCTTCATTTCTTAAATAAGTTCTAGTATGCTTTTTTATGGGAGTATCATGGAATTCCTCTTTACTTAAATGTTCAAGAAGTGATTCCAAGTCTTCAATACTTTGTATCATGGAAAAAGTTCCATCATATGCTTCCGTGTGATACTCTGTCCCAGATAGGTAGAAGGTACAGATCTTTTCAAGGAACTTTTTTAAACCATTCATACTACCCCTACCATCATGCCACTTCTCTAAAAACATCCAAAGGAAGCTTGGAAAAGAAGTTATACATTTATTAGGAAGGCCATGATATAACCAAAAAGCAGGCCTCATCCCGAAAAGTACCAGCAAAAATTTCCATCATATTGTCTTCATGAAGAATATTGAAGTCAGCCATCAACTGAAGGAAAGACTTGACATGCCAGATGGCCGAGTCACCATAATCTACATGAAATGGCGGAAGCCAGTTATATGCATCCCCCAAATCATCACAACAGTTAGGAAAACCCGGGATGTTTGAGAAATCGATAGGCTGAAACATTACGGTTAACTGGGCAACATATTTCTCCTTTAATTCATCCAAAATAGTATCCATCTGATATAACAATCAAACCTTGTACTAAAAAGGTGGATCTGTCAAGTGATGAGCCTTAAAGGTTTTAACATGTTGCATGGGCTCATCTACACACAACAAAAAATCACAAGTTTATGAGATAACAGGGTTTTATCCCTTCAATGGAGTCGCCATGTGAAAAAGAAAAATAAGCATTTATAAATCCTTTCACAAAAATTATTTTTTGCTTTTCTTTGTAAAAATAAAAACTGGAAAAAGGTTAGTGGAGTCGCTAGATGAAAATTAAAGATCTACTCTAAGCAAAGAAAATATTTGGTCTCGTGTTCATCAGGTATGTTAAGGACCCAATCATCTAACGATACATCATAGCATCAACCGCTTCTAATGAAGCATCACTCAACAACTTCATGCTCAATGCCATAGGTGTGGTCATGGCCTTCCAGTCCATCATCCCAAACCTCTTCAGGATCTCTACTACATAATTCCCTTGTTTAAGGCAGATTCCATCCTCATTCTGCCACACCTCCATGCCTAGAAAATAATGCATCATACCTAAGTCCTTCATTTCAAACTCAACAGCAAACTTTCTCTTCATATCAGTAATCAACCCATCCATACCTGTTACAACAGATCATCTACATACAGTAGGAGCATCACTGGTTTGCCATCTTCAACCTTGTAGTAAAGGTTGGAATCTGCTTTACTGTTGGTAAAGCCTAAACTGGATAGAAAGCTATCAATTCTACCATACCATGTCTTGGGTGCCTATTTCAAACCATACAGGGCTTTCTTGAATCTACACAGATGAGACTCCCTATCAAGTGTCTCAAAACCGAGTCACTTCTCTACATACACTTCCTCTTCCACTACACCATTCAAAAATGTAGTCTTGACATCCATTTGGTGTATCTTCCATTTCATCACTCCATCTAGAGCAAGTACTTATCTGATGGAAGTGTATCTGGCTACAAGTGCAAAGGTTTATTTATAATCTAATCCTTCTTTTTGTTCGAAGCCACGAGCCATGAATCTTGCCTTATATTTCTCTATGCTACCATCTACAGCATGTTTGATCTTGTAGATCCATTTGGTAGTTACAACTGACTTCCCTTCTAGTCTTGGGACAAAATCCCAAACATCATTCTTCATGATCAATTGATACTCTTCGACCATAGGATCCTTCCATTCTTTCCGTTCTGCCGCTTCTTCATAATTGGAAGGTTCTTCAT
Source organism: Pseudotsuga menziesii (assembly GCA_001517045.1). Taxonomy (NCBI): domain Eukaryota; kingdom Viridiplantae; phylum Streptophyta; class Pinopsida; order Pinales; family Pinaceae; genus Pseudotsuga; species Pseudotsuga menziesii. The sequence goes on along the minus strand of LPNX010533283.1, from coordinate 72,580 downwards.
TGATAAAGTCACATAGCAAAGCTACTTATCCTGAGTAGGATCTGGTTCTCTTTCTTTCTCTGTGATTCTCTTCTAGATCCCCATATCTTTCCACACCTTGGATAGATTCTCATACCCAAGTAGGTTTCCTCTTGTGAGGATCCTTCTCTTGAGGTTGATCTATAGGTCTTTGTGGATCTTCAAATTCTTGATCTTCTTCTTGAGTTTCTTCATTCATGGCTGTATCATGAATTATGGGTGCTTCTGCTTCGTTAGGTTCTTCAGCAGGTTTCTTTCTGGATTTGTTGTCAGTTGTGTCTTCATCAAATTTTACATCCTTACTGATGTCGATCTTCTTGAATCCTGGGAATTATATTATGTAAGCCTTTGAGCTTTCAGAGTATCCCACAAATATACCCTTCTTTCTTGAAGGATCTAACTTTGTCCTCTTTTCTTTTGGAATGTGTATGTACACTGGATAGCGAAATATTCTGAGATGGCTGACTTCTAGTTTCTTGCCGAAGAAGACTTCTTCAGGAGTCTTGTTCTCGAGTACTCTGTGTAGAGTACGGTTCTATACATACATCGTTGTTCTGGCAGCCTCTGCCCATAGATGCATGAGAAGATCTTGATCATGAAGCAGTGCTCTTGCAGCTTCCATGATAGGTCTATTCTTCCTTTATGCAACCCCATTTTGTTGTGGATTATATGGAGTGGATAACTCCCTCTTAATCCCTGATTCTTTCAATAAGTTTTTTAATTCATTTTATGTGAATTCTCCGCCATTATCTGATCGAAATGTCTTGATCTTCTTTTCTGTGTGGTTCTCTATCAAGAATTTGAATTGTTTGAACTTGCTGAAAACTTCATCTTTTTTCTTCATGAAGTCTATCCATGTCTTCCTAGAAAATACATCAATGAAAGAAACATAGTATACATACCCGCTTAGAGAACTTGATGACATTGGTCCGCATACATCGGAGTGGATGATTTCCAAGATTCCTTTTGCTTTTCTTTCACTACTTGGAAATGTCTTCTTTGTATTCTTTCCTATCGTACATCCTTTGCAGACCCCTTCATGTTTTTGTTGAATTTCTAGAAGACCCTCAGCAACTTTTCTTGCAATTGGTAGTGCTCTGTAGTGCACATGTACAAGCCTTCTATGCCAAAGTTCATTTGGCTCTACTGTGTCATGGACCAATGCTTGTTCTGGATGGCCCTTCAATTTGTATAAACCTCCTTCTTGTTCTCCAATCACTATTGCATCGTCAATAGTCTTTCCTCTTGGCCACATGAGGACTTGACCATCTACAAATGCAACCCTCATGCCTTTTGCATCCAGTGCCAATATGGAGAGAAGATTCTTATTTAGTCCTGGTACAAACAAGACATCCTTCATTTTCATAGAATTTCTAGAGTCTAGCTTGTAGGAGGATTCACCACTACCTTTTATAAGATATTGGTAGTCATCCCCAAGTTTCACCTTATGGGTTGAATTATGTTCGGATAGTTTCTCAAATGATTCCTTGAAACCTGTCATGTGTTTAGAAGCCCCATTGTCAATAATCCAATCTTTGCTTCCATGAGTGACAGTTCCCGTGAGAGCGGAGATCATAACATATTCATCTTCACTTGAAGAGTCGTCACTTTCTTGTTTTACCCTCTTCTTGGGAGGATCATCATCCTCAGCAGTGTGAGCATGATGTCTTCTTTTGTAGTTCCTCTTCTTCTTTGATCCATTCTTATTCATGGGACAGTTTCTAGAATAGTGTCCTATTTCATCGCATGTATAACATCTGAGTTTAGATGCACCTTTCTGATGAGAATACTTACCTTGGTGGTGATGCTTTTCTGTTCTTCCTTTCTTAGAGTGTACTATGAGAGCCTAATCTTCACTTCCCATATTTTCTTCTTAAGCTGCTATTCAAGCTTCTTCTTGAAAACATTTTTCCCACAGTATACTGAACTTGACTAACTTCTTACTAGCACAGATTCCTTGGATGAAAGAATCCCATGACCTAGGGAGGCCATTCAAGGTTGTCATCACAATTTCTACATTCTCCACTTCTTCATCTACTGCTTCCAACTGTTCTTTGATCTGGGAGACCCTTGTGAAGTATGACTAGATGGTCTCCTCATTATGGATCTTTACATTCTTCAACTAGTTCCTTAGAGTCATCTTCCGATTGATGTTCTTCCCTTCAAACAGTTTTGTTAGGGAGTCAAACATAGCTTTAGGTTTCTTGAGGGAGGACACCTGTAGTATGAGGTGATCCTTGATAGAATCAACAATGATCCTCTTTTCCATAACCAACTTCTTCTTATGTAAGGCCTTGGCCTCATCTCCCTCTGGAACTGGAACCTCTTCACTGATATAGGAGTCCAACTCATTTTCTTCCAGGACCAGGGAGATCCTATACTTCCAGGCTCAGAAGTTATCAGCTCCCTCAATCTTTTCATCAAGCTTGGTATGATGAGACATATTAACTGAGAACCTCAAATGGAAATACAAAAAATTATATCTTACGAGGTCAAGATGTAGAATCTAGATTTGGAGCTGAAATCTTGCGGTGCTGGTTCAAAAGCAGATTAGGGTTTTTCGTTTTCAAAGTTTTTTCCAACCAAATGATTCAAATTTGATCCCTAACTTTGATTTTGAGGAGGAGATCAATCCAGTTCTAGGCTCACTGAAAAATTCCACTTCTGTGAAAAGCCCTAATTTTTGGCAGCAGTGTCGGGTCCAAAACTAAAATACCTCAGAATTGGATTCTGCTTCGACAGAAAGATGCGCCCTAGGGAGGAGATTTATTCCACCCTGCTTTTACTGAAAATCTGTGGAGAGAGATCCATAAAATAGGAAGCCCTAGTTCCCGCAACTGCATAGTGTCTTCTTCTCAAGTTAGCTCTGATACCATGTTAGATTTTTAACATTAAGCTAACATATCATTAGGATATTTAACTCAGAGAACAACAAGAATAGCAATCAAACACAAGAGACAATGAACACAGTGTTTTTCCTTGGGGAAACCATAAATGGAGAAAACCCTGCAACTTCCTCAGAGATAGAATCAACACCAAAAGTGAAACCCAAAAATAGTAAGATGATCTCCCAACAACAGTAATCTCTTTCTTCCTTGCCCTAGTGTCTTTCTCTTCCTCATCTATGCACTACAACTGAGTGTGAGTGAGTGTGTGATAAATAGAGAGGCTAGCTCTCTAATTATACTAATTCCTGACTTGACTAAACCTAACTAGGGCTGACTTCACTAGGTGAGTCTAATAACCCTAGTTCCCCAGAACTGTGGGGACTTTAACCCTTAGACAATAGGAGGGTTACCCACCTTGACTTGACATGACTTATTTACATTATAGAAACTCCCGATAGGAAACTCGGGGCATGACATGACTCAAGTAAATTACAAATACATCCCAGAATAAACATCGGGTTACAATAAATAAGAAATACATGTGAATACATTCTAAAGTTACAATTACATCAACAAGCATAATTACATTACTTACATAATTTTCATTTCATACATTCCAATACAAAACTAGGGGTATTGTGATTTCGTTCATATTGCTAATGATTTACATGAAAACTGAAATTTATCTAGGATACATCATTTATTTCTATTTAATCACACATGTCCAGTGATTTAGAATCCATTTCCTCCCAAAAAATGTAAAAAATAAATAAAATTAAAAATATGGAGGAGTAAGGGTGGTTATAGTAACTCCCCCCTTCAATTATAAATTCTCTCATATGATGGAAACTTTCTTTACAAAGAATCAAAGAAAGGGAGTTTTTCCATTTTGGAGAGCTTTGTCATAGTGAAGTTAAGCTGGAGAATGTATTCCTCATTTTATCTTCATTCCCCTACCATTTTTTATCATTTGATTTGGTATCCCTATGTGCCAAGTTTTTTTCCCTCAAATATTTTCAACCTTCTATCCATGTAGAGATTGGGTAGGCATATATATTGTACTATTGCTACTATTAATACAACTTGGTCAGCTTTCCCTTCAAAATTTGTTGTTTCAAATGTGATTTGTGTCTTGAGTGTTCATTCAAAAAAAAAAATTGGATTATGTAACTCTATGTTTGAATTTAAATATTGTTGTGTGGCTTTCTTTTTTTACAACGGTTGTGAAGTTGTTTTGCAAGTCATTTGAAGAAGATTGGAAGTAAGTTCCAGGAGTAGAGAAAGCTAGGATGGAACTCCTAAAACAAGGTGCACTAGTTCTCTATCTAATTATCCCTTGAAACTAGATTTGTTTAATCTTATTGAATCAAGTTTGTATGCATTTCAACCCTCGTATGTCTGTTTTAGATGAACTTGGCATGTTGATGACTTAACCCCGGTCACAGAATATACTTATGCTCAATAGAATTGGTGACTCCACTTGGGACCAAACCCAAAATATCTATCTTCTACAATATTCATAATCTTGTTATTGTTAAAAGCGTAATACATGTCACATTGAAAGCTAGATCCAACATTTTTCAATCCAAATGGCATATTCCTATATGTAAAAGTCTTGCAAGGGAATTTAAACACTATTTGGTGTTGATCTTTAGGATGGATCTAAATCTGATCGTACCTTCAGAAACCATCTATAATTGAAAATATCTTATTTTTAGAACATTCATCGATAATATGATTGATGAAAGAGGTAGGAAAGTAGTTTATATGGAAAGCTAAATTAAAGTCCCAAAAATTATTACAAACTCGGATGTTTCCTTGCTTCTTATCGACGGCTACCAAATTGGACACCCATTCATTTAAGGGAACAAGATAGATGGAATTTTCAGAAAGCGTATTTTCAACCCCTTCTTTGGCATCAACAATGTTTCTAGGGCTAATTTTTCTTAGCTTCTTCTGAACAAGTTTGGCATTAGGATAAGTATTTATCTCATGTTTGACAATTGATGGGTAAATTCCCGGAATTTCCTTAGAAGACCAAAAATAAACATCTCTATATTCTTTGGAAAGTGTTGTATATGTTTCAATTTTAATAGGTGAACAGTCAACACCAATAAATACATTTTCAATGATGCACATGGTTTCAGAAATATCAATGGCAATATTTTTATAGATATTATCCATATTTCCCTCAACATAGACCTAAAAATATGCAAGAGGAATCCCTTACCATTCCATTGAACCAAGCTTCAAAGGTCCATCTATGTCAATTATAAGGTCACTTTTTATTGGAAGGAATTATGCACATTTCTACATATATTCCAAGGGATTTACCCTAATGTGATTGCCTCAAGAATTCCTTTTTCAGATCGTAGAACTGTGTCTAAATGGTCATGACAAGGAAAGAAAATGGTAGCGTAAATAGGCCTATAATACTTTTCATTCTCATCAAAAATAGAATGTATACCAACATGATCTACTTCATTCAACATATTGGCTTGATGAGCTACCTCGACTACAAATAATTCCTTATTAATACAACTACATACACTCTCTACATTTGGCAACTTCCAAGGGCCATTAAAATTTGATGCCTTAAAATGATACACCTTATGAGGGGAAGCCATAGGAATAGGATATATAATATTTATCTATGATACATTTGTATGTAGATTAGGTGGGGGTAGATTAAATGTTCCCATCATTGTAGTATACATCCATACACTAATATTCTCGCAATCCTTCATGCAATGGGAAACTGAGGGAATGTTTGAAACATTAGTATAGAATGATAAACGGTCAATGGTCACCCATCTTCCCATTATGTGGAAACTTAATGAAATGGAATACAGAATATACTAAATCCATCATTGCTTGTGTTCAACTTCTCCCTAATAGCATGTTATAATCAAGTGGAGAATCAACTATCTCCACCTCCATTGTGACTTTTTTCCACCTAGATCTACTAGAAGGAAAAGTTGATATTATTCCATGAGGTTTGAACAAATGGACATCAAAATGTTTCAACATCATGGAAGGATAAAATAGCTTAGGAAACATTATATCCTTTTAGCATGATAGATGCATCAAACAAGTTGAGGCACCTTCATCAACAACTGTGCAATGTATATTAGAATTACCAAGAACAACTTGGATTTGAAAACCCACAATATGGGATAAGAGGGATTCAATTTTTACAATTGAAAGCAACGACCTGAATATATGAGCAATAAATTGCTCCTGAAGATGAGAGAAAGTTCCTTCACTGGGTTCGACAATTCTGCAAAATTGCAAGAGAGGACATTGCATAAGGATCTTGTACCAAATTTTCCAATATGCTATAGATTTGAGTAACTCATGCATTGGGATTATACATGGTATTATTCATGAATCCATTTCATACTCTCTCCATAGTTCCATTAGCTAGATTGTATATGTATAACAAAGAATCTACATCAGGATCAGATGTTTCCTTTCCGTTTGACCTAGAAGTAGTTATGTAATAATATTTATCCTAGTTTAGAACTTATGACTTGTTCACACATGAAGACTTGAATTTGACCAATACTTCCCCCTTCAGAATAGGGATCCTATTTGCATCCTTATGAGTATCCAAATTTGGTTTGGGCCATAGAAATCATCTATAGTTGTAGCGAAGGGAATGGATTAGTTAAAAGAATAGGATGGGATGAACCTTCATGTTGAAATAAAAGTTTATGAGCCATTTCCATCTTAGGGAACTTATAAGTTATCTGATATTTATTACATAATAAGAAAAATAATTTAATATTACCTTTATCCATTTTTACCTCACTGGCATTAGTGTTATTATGCTTAGAAGTATTTTCATTATTATTTACCAACTATTCCTAGATTTCTTATTCTTATTATATTTTCTAACGAGCTACTAGTTTCCCTTCATACGAGTTGCTTGAAATTTCAAAAAAACCATGGGGTTGTTAGGATTTGATTTCTATGTGGTTTTCTATGCAATTGTCAGTGAATCTTGAACAACAAAGTTCATACCTTGGCTAGCTACAATGCTTATTGTTAAACCAGTCACACCATTGACATGTTGTCCAAGAACTGGTTTTGTTGGATCTGCATTGACTATAAGATCATTACGAAATATTGTGTAAAGTATCCTAGAATGAGAATGAACTAATTCCAATTCCTAGGCTTTTATAATAGTCTTATCTTTGGTTTATACCCCATAAAAAGACACATATTTCACAATACATGGTTGCAAAAATGAATCATTTGGTAAAACACTCATAAGGAATATGGGCCTTAATGAGGCATCACCATACATGAATGTGGTCAGACATATGAGTAGACTTGTTTTGACAAAAAGAATTCAAAAATTTTGTACCAGTTTCATACCGAACAACAAGATGAAAGTGATTTAAGAAATTCATCCTAACATAGAATGTTTAGAAAGAACCGCATGACAACTCAATGTACCATTTTTATTCCAACCCTATTAAATTTCATTGGAAGAGACTTATCCTAATTGAATAATCCATCAGATAGTTGGAAATACATGAAAGATGAAAATACATCACATGGTTTGTTGGGTTTTCCTTTGGTTTTCCCTTCATATATTGGTATATTTGAACGTAACTTAGTAGGGACCGGTAGACAACAAGTATTATGTAATATTGGATCATTAGTTAGCTTAGATAAATCATGCATATTGAAAGTGGCCAAAAAAAAAACTTTGTTTGAGACATTGAGTTCTAACTCAGGGAGATTTAGCAACCCACTAGTTCATATTAACATTATATTGTCTTGGAATGTATGGAGTACCTGAATTGGTGAAGAATTAGTTGAATTGACTGAAATTCTAACCAAAATCTGGTTGTGTATTAGTTTAAATGAATCTACCAAAAGTACCACCCATCCCTCCTAGAGGATTGCTACATAATTAAGTATTTTTTAGTATTGGTTTAACCATACATGAACCTTGCAAGGTGAAAAAATGGATATTCGTGTATGGGGTATTCTTCCACCAAGGAAATTCAGCACTAATTCCACAAAAAATACCACTAAATGGAATGTTGGATGCAAGTGGATTACTTGTTCCCATGCATCATTATGACAAGAAAGGAAAGATCAACTAAGGTAGGAAGGAGTCAAGAACAACTCTAAATATGGGGGTGGTTTATGGATGGACCAAATTCCACTAATAGGAAGGAAAATGTGTGAAGGAATTGACATACCACTTGCTGAATCAATAATAAAAGTAGATGCATGAGGAAGTAAAGTAGGAAAGGAATCGAAATCAAGAAAGTCCATCCCAAAAGAAAAGTGACTTTTACTTTGTGGACCATAAGGAAGTCCTCCAAGAAGAATCATCGAATATTATGGATTCCAACCCAAAACTACAACAAATTATGTGTTTGCAATAACTCCTCTTAAAGGATTGGTATTAACCAGGGGGTAACCTCCCTACTACAAACTCAATTCCTTGTCCATATATCAGATTCTATATTGGGTTTAAAAAGGATGAACGTAGTGAGAACCTCAATAGTAGGAATATATAGGTTCTCCTCTTCCTGAGAAGAATTAGATATGGGGGAGTTATCAAATTTACCCTAGGTTCCACTATAGTTCCCTCCTTCTTATGATGAATTAGACTTAATAGAACTAGTTGTGTTTTCTATTATATATTGTTTAGTAGGATGTTCTTGGTCTTCTTCCTCTACTAACTAAGGGGATATATCATTTTAATACATTATTCACATAGGTGTAGGGACTTCCCTCTATTAACAAGAATGTACTTGAATTATTTTGTACCTACTCATAGGTGGATCAGTCATGGTGGCTCGTAGAAAACTCAAAGGAGGAAATGTAAAAATATACAACAACAAACAACACTCACAAGAATGTCCCTTAAAATATTACAACATGGAAAGAACTCTTACAGTGAAAAACACTTGGTTGCAAGTATTTTAAGTGAAGATCCATGTATGGGGTCTTTTGAATATTATCTTGGGATGATTAGGGCCTAAGTCTAATCAATAAAGATATGAGAAACAATTATTCTTCTTCACAAAACCAATCACCTTGGGTGTAAGCACTTACCTTCAACAAATACCCTTCGAAAGGATTTGGGTCCCCATAGTATACGTATATCTTAGGTTCCATAAGATATTCCCTTGCAGTGATCTAGGAGATACCTAAGGGAGGAAACTGTGTTACCAATTTGTACTTAGCGGTCAAGCATGGACAATAACTAGAAAAGGATTATGCAAATGAGTAGAGAACATAGTCCTTTTCTAATAAGTACTAGAACCAAAATTGTATATAAGTAGGTGTGTCGCCCTGAGGAATTCCCATCCATGAATATTTATTATACTTGCATAACCCCACAAATCCAAGAAACATGGGCATTTCAGATACTTGGACCAAATTATCCTATCGCTTGATGTTTCTTTCATAGGTGCTTTCCCAACAAGGAAATTGCATTATCAATTGATTTAACTCTCTTTGGTAGATTCCTAGTTTCCCAATTTTTTGTGATTTTGGAGAAGTAAAATCTCAACTACTATTTCCAAAATCCTATCCTAGACTATTATGTGTGTTTCTTGCTAAAAGAAAATCCTAATAGCCTATCACCGTTACCTTTTCATTTTTCAAAATGCAAAGATTAAGAATTTCAATGATGAAACTAATTTGCACCTAAAGACCTTTCAAATGGAAAGAGACACTTCTCTACACTCTTTTAAAGAAATATGATGCACTAAAATATGCAACTAAATATTTTCAAGTGACATGCATTCATTTTATTCTTTACAATGAAGATATGAAGCACCTAAAAGAAACCCAATCGAATTTTTCTTTTTCAATGCCTTTCCAATGCACAATGCAAGCTTCAATTGTAAACTAGAATTCTAAAATGCAAGTTTCCAACATGTTCAATACAAATATTGATCTTCTATTTGCAAATGCAAACTAAGTTTCCTATGTTACACACAAATTTTTCCTACGATGTGAATGTGAAAAAATGTTTTTGAAATACAAATGTAATTTCAAACTTAAAGTCATGCACATATTTTGAATGCAATGAATGTTTTAATTGACAAATCAATTTTACTTCAATCTTGAGATGTGAATAAATATTAACTATTACATGCATATACACTTTACGTACCAAATGCAATGTAGTTTTTTACTTCTTTGATGCAAAAAATAAAACATGTATGTTAACACATAAATTAGCACTCTTAATAGTGTAGGAGGAAAGCATGATTTGATTTTTTCTTGCAACATGAATACATAGCTTAAAGAAATAAATCATACATACTATCTTAATTGAACCACTACCTTCCAAAAGGGAAGGTGTTAATAAATACCATTATAGCTGATAAGGGGAAACTTTGGTGATTGAATTTCCTATTAAATGTTAATATAAAAGTCTCCAAAAACTTAAAGTGGAAGGAAAATACATGGAATATGTATTTTGAGCATTAAAATCTCCATTATTAATGAGAAATGTCCAAAACTATGAAAAGGAGGGTAAATGGAACAAATTCAGCTGGGATTCCCATTCCAAATTGAAAAGTTCCATCTTACCACTCAAATCCTAAATCTATATAAGAATCATTTCAGGTGAGGATTGAAGAGGAATGATTGAAGAGAAAAGTTACTATAGTGAAATAGAGAGAGACTCTTTTACCTCACAGTTTTCGTGATCAAAGGATTGAAGGGAAAATGAGGGAACCTAGAGTAAAGGAAGAGGATGCATCTCAAGATAAATTTTCATTCTTTGAATTTTATTTTAATGAAAACAAACTTTTTCAATTGTTCCCCATAATGTTCGTGTTTATCAATTTGTAGGATGCTAGACTTACGTTTTGGTTTGAATTCCATATGGAATGTTATATGTAGAATGGAGGAAATATAGTGCTAATGAATATTTTGGAGGTTCCAAGGAGATCATCAAGAGAATCCATAATTGAAGATAATCCATAATCTAGATAAGAAAAATTAAGCAAACAAATCTCAAAACTCTTCTCAAAATAGGCATGCTACAAGAGGTGTTCTCCTTTCTCCATTCCTAACTCAAACCCTTGAGCAAATGGTAGACATATACTTGGATAATTATTATTAATTATTTTATAATAATGAGAAAGGAATTCATCATCCCATTGGAAAAGGAAAAAGGATGTTAACTTACCTTCCTATCTCTATTGTTGATCACATACCTATGAATCTACTTATAATGAAAGATTGATTGCGCCGAGAGGCGCTCTACAACCCAGTATGGTGGATATATTGTAACATTACATAACGTTATGTAACATTATTTTTATTAATAAAAAATAAAAATGTTAATTGTAGGCCAAAAAAAATGTCGATAAAAAAAAAACCTAATATGGGGGAGATGTTGTAATCTTCCTACCTAACAAAACAATAAAAAAGTAAAAATTTAATTGTCCGGAAAAATAAATGTGGGTCAGAAAAAAAACACAATATGGCGGAGATATTGTAATGTTCCTACCTAAAAAAATAATAAAAAATAAAATATTGAATTATCTGCAAACAAATGTTGTCCTTGCACATGGTTTTAAAACCATGTGTGAGGCCTTCTAAACAACCGATGGTATTATTGTACATGGTTTAGGAGGGCCTTGCACATGGTTTTAAAACCATGTACAAGGCCTCATAAAAAACCCATGGTTTTATTGTACATGGTTTAGGAGGGCCTTGCAAATGGTTTTAAGACAATGTGCAAGGCCTCGTAAACAACCCATGGGTTTATGAGGGCCTTGCATATGGGTTTAAAACCATGTATGGGGAGATGTTGTAATGTTCGTTCCTAACAAAATAATAAATAATAATAAATATTATATGTTGGCCATAAACAAGATTAAATATTAATAATACAAATATTATATGTGGATATTAAATTAAAACATGTGTCTTTCGGTTTGAATCAAATCAATGGCTATATATAGGACACACCAAAGTTTATAGCTCATTGAGTGCAATAACTGAGAAGAGGTTTGCACCTCGAAATATTTGATCCCTCTTGGCACTTGATAGATCCTAGGATTTGGATATAGGATGGTATATAGAACATATAGAGATGATATTTTATTTTGTTTTTTAAATGCAAACACCAATCTACGAGATGTCTACAATTCAAAAATTAACTAGTATTTAAAATGATCAAACTTGTTTTTCCTTTTTTAAAATTAAAATGAAAACTATACTTGAACAATCACACCAAACAACAAATGCCAACAAATTATGAAACCTTATAAAACAACAAAAAGTGGCCACAAACATAGGAACTTCCAATCATCCAAGTAATAAAATCATGGAAACGTATATAAAACAACTTTTGAAGATCTCTTAACAAACATATATACTATAATTCAATGTTTAAGAAAGCCCAATTCTTCCACCAAATTATTGCAAGGTATGAAAAAAACACAAAACAACACTGAGCTTTCACTACTAGGGATAATATAAAGTATCAAATCAAAAGCATGAACTTAAAAAACAAAAGATGAGAATACCAAACACTCTTTCCAACATTTTCTCTCTCCAAACATCAGAAGTGAAGACTAAAGCTAAACTCAAAGAAAGAAGAAACCTCTGCAACTCCATTATAGAACTCAAATAGTCGACAATTTCATAAAGAACCCCAATCAGATAGTTAAAAGGATGAAAACCACAGACAATATTAGAAAATACCAAATTCCCAAGTAATTTAAAATAAACAACTAAAAATGGTCTAAGTGGGTAGTTAAAAAACTACCTCTAAGAAGTCGCTATAAAGTTATAGTAATCAAGAGCATTCCACACCTTCCAAAAAAATCAACAAAAATGAGTAAGAAATACACTTTCACAAACAAGATTTGGTAAAATAGAACAATCAAAATAATCGGTCTTGGTTATAAAACACACCAACAACTTCTAAGAAGTCTCAAAAGACTCAAATCCTTTCAATAATTACAAAACAACTCAAAAAAATAAATAAACCAATCAAGGAGTGAAAAATGCACACCCTACAGGGAAATCACGATTGTGCATATCTCAGAAAGCGATTAAATTGATACTACATAGATCATTGCAATCGATCTCTAAAAAAAATTGCAAGAGTAAGTATAACAACACATGATTTTCTCGTGAGTGGTTCAAAAAAATAAGAGGAAAGTTTGAAAAAACTCATAGGATTAAGGATATATTAATCTGTAATACCAATAAAATCTTAACAAACCCATAACCATAAAAATAATAAGAGAAAAGGGCCTAGAAACCCGAAGCACATGGCCTCCCCAATGGAGTCACCAATTATGTTGAGTGAAAATCTATAATATACCAAATTTAAAATAAATTGTTTATTTTATTATTATTTTATTTTTAAATATTTTTGACAAGGAAGTAAAAATTAAATGTAATGGATTATTCTTCTATTAATTAAAAATATTAGAGGGAATCCGAACTGAAATAGTTGTTGAAAGAGTGTTTCCTGACCCACAAGAAGAAAAGGCAAGTGGCTAAAGATGCTGAGTGAGAACTCAAGATGCAAGAGGCATGTTCCCCAAAATCAAGTCACAACTCCTTGTGGAGTGCTAAGGAGCAGGAGCCTCAATAATGACTAAGTCCTAAGAAAAATAGTATATAATAGTATGTCTATTTAGCAAGCAAGAGGCTAACAGTGGACAAGCAATTGATCTACTAATGCAAGAGATGGCGCATTAAGTGTATTTTTACCTTATGGTTCAAGGAACATGCTTGGGGGTTCTGGAGCAAGTGCCTTAGCTGCTTCAGGAGTTGGTTGGAAGGAATGAATATTTAATTTATGTTTTCTTGACAATGATTTCAAGTTCCCTATTCTACTTCTTATCTGTCTAAAATTAGTTAAAGTAGAATCTCAAGTTAACTATAAATAGTATTTATTTCTTTTTATGGTAATACTTCTATGCATATGTTTCAAATATTGTTCCTATTTTGCATATGATTCAATTATATTTTCTACTATATATCTAATTCAAATATCTTTCCTATTTGTTATATTCATGTAAAGTAAACTAAGTTCAATTAGCAATCATAGATTCATGGTCTTAAAAGTTCTTAACGAATCTATGTTTGGGAATCCATACCCGAATCAGAGAATTTGTATAATGTAGTAATGTTAATACAACTAGTAAATCAAAACGAAGGATTGTCTTAGATCCTGTTAGATGTTCTCGATTCACAGTGTTTTCCAGTTAAAAAATTGTTAATTTATTGTACAGCTTATAGAAGGGAATTTCAATATATTTTATAACAAGCTTATAGAGAAAATAATAAAACAAGCCAAAAAAATTAACAAAATAGAGTATTCCTTTGCATAATATATATATCGAAAGGACAATAAATAATTTGTTTAGGAATTTATTAAATAAATAGAATAAGAGCCAAGGGGCTTTTGTAAATCCAAGCCAAACAAATATCAATGTTATCTCATCTCAAAACCCCAATATAGATCAATATTACTAAGATCGAAGGAGTAATTGCACCAAGAGAAACGAGGTGGTCTCCAACCCAGTATTGGGGAGATCATGCCACATTAGTTATGTTATGCTAGCCGACATATATAAGAAAATATTAAAAAATAAAAAATATAAATTAGATATCGACTTAACTAAAATATAATCAAATTAAACTATCATAGATCCATTTTAAACCCAAATCTATCAAGTACAGAGAGGGATCCAAATGGTAAAAAGTGTACACCTAAATAAATTGGATCACTCTCGATGCTTGATAGATTCGAGTTTAAAATTGATCAATGATAGTTATAATACAATAAAATTACTATATTTATCAATTAACAGTCAATGACCGTAGTCGAGTTGTTATAACTAAATATTTTAGATCTTCTTTAACCATCAAGATAGCTCACAAATCTAGATTATATATTGCACATCGTCTTCTTAAAACTATCTAAACCCAAAGATAAATATTTATATTTTAAAACCAAATCAATGCTATCGAATCCAAATCAAGCTCATAGATACATCATAAAGAGTGTAAATATTAAAATATCCAATGCGTGGTAGTAATACCATAGTTAGATGGAAACCATTGTATAAATCTAAATCATGACGGGTATTATAATGAACAACCAAAAGTCAAGCGATGAACTAGTACAAACCCTAGCGGGTCGTATTATATTATTAAATATCAAATTTAAATATATAGGGTTCGAAACTGGGTGGTTGTAAGTCCATCAAAGATGGCATCCACTATTCCCAAAAAACCTTAACTTGTAAAATAGCTACATTAATGCTAGAACCACAGTGGTTGTAAGACCATCAAAGATGGAATCCAAATTCTTATAAAATCTTACAGATATAAAAATATTTAATTGAACTATGGAATAGAGACGTTGCAAATCCCTATTTCCAGTAGAATGAAAACCCATAAGGGTTAAACCATCAAAATCACAATCTACACTTATCTGAAATATAGGTGAAATCCTGACTCCTACACGGCCACCAAACCCGGTCTTTCTTCTAAAACAAGTAACCCTTACCTCATCGCTCGATGAGCCATTGTTGCAAACAATTCACATTCCACGCCAGGAGCCACATGCAAAACAAGCAACTAAGAAGAGTGAGTCATTGGTTAAGTGAAGATTGTTTAAATAAATGATGAATAGAGTAAAGTTTTTTGTACACTCACCTTAAATATTTTTTGTAACAAGCCTGCGAGGAGGTGACCATTTCACCACCATTGCTAGTGTCCCTTAAACTTGCAAATCACCAGTAATACAGTCATAACCATTCTAATTCATATTTGAAAATGAAAAAAATAAAGACTAAAATAAACTTACATTACCTTGTTCGAATGGATAGAGGGCCGAGGGGTGTCTCCTCCTGGATGCCCTTATCCCTCCTCTTCCTGCAAAAGTAAAACAAAAAGAACACATTCATTTGTTGACTCTTTAGTGATAAAAAAAATTTAATAAGAAAACACCATTATAGACCTAAGCCATCTTACCAGGTTAAATAAAGTCGCAAGGTCATCGAAATGGTAGTGCATATTCGATTCGATGTAAAACAAGAAAGGATGGGTTTTTCCAGCAGCCATAAACACTGAAAAAACCTCCAACACATATTGAAAGAAAATAATAAATGCATGTTTTACAAACTGCGCAAAATTTAATGGGTTAAACTACTCAGCGCAACCATGGAAGGCAAAGTTTCCTTCCAAAAACGTTGTATACCAAACAACAATGAAAATGAAAGGTTGAAAAAGGTAAAGAACCACATTAAAACCCTAACAAAACCATTTCCAGCATGTAGGACAAGTGGAGGGATGAGATTAAATCTTAGGACATATTTTAATGTCTGGTTGCGCTGCCAACTTGCAACTAGGACAAACCTTTATTACAAAAGTCAACTAAATCATAACCTTGTACTTCCCTTTGTATCACAGAGCTAAAAACTTATATATAAACATCTCAAACGTGGTAAATCCATTAATCAACCTCGACTATGGTATAAACCCTATAGTTCCAACCTTGTTTAACATATAGATCAAGCACTTAAACTTTACCTTGCATAAGGATCATGGTGTATACCATCGATCAAAACATAACAACAATTCATGTCAAGTATTGGGATAAGGACTATGGTTCCTAACACCATAGTTCCCCCATCTCTCCTTCTTTTAAAAAAATTGGAAAAATCATAAGATTTAGGGTGCAACGGCTAGGGAAAAGACCAAGTAACCTTAGCAAAACTGATAGTAGGATAAATATAAAAAGTGTTAAGTAAATCACCTTTAGGTGATGATAGAATAATGATGTTAACCATATGCAAACTTCTTCATAATTTTTATAGCTTTTCAAAATCATAAATGGAAACAATATAAGTCACTATACTTTTAAACAACAGAGTTTTCATGTTGCAGTCATTATTACATGCTACGATATTCACTTGGTGAAAGAGTGTATATATGTTTATATTTTCATATTTATTTTTATGTTTATTTTTGGAAATTGTAGGCATGTGATAGAATGGTATTAGAGCATGCTTACAACAAATGGCCTCAATAATCCCAACACCGAAACTAATAAATCCATAAAAATATTTTTTGTCTATTGTGGTTTGATTTTCTTGTGAAACATGAAGAGAAGGATAACTTTGTTTTTGTAGGAAATTATGGCATATGTAGGAATGTTTGTGGATGAAGAATCTCATCCTATAAATCCTGTGAACAATAAGGAGGGTAATCTAAGGGATTGAAAACTGGGTAAACCTTAATGCGATTGGAAACAACAACCCATCTCAGTTACAACAAACTGTTAAAGAATTAAGACAATAATTAAAAATATATAGAGAGGATAATGAGCATATACTAAAAGCAAAAGAGTTAAATAACATTTTGCTACCTGAAATGCATAGTGACAAAAAAGAGAAACACAAAGAACCTGAACTTAATATGGAAAAAACTACACCTTACAAAATTAAGGGAAGGAAGATGGAATTTTCGAGTCATGGGTTTGAATTTTCCAGTCAGGAATCAACTGAGCACCATATAGAAAAACATAAGAATTCTACTAAAAGTAGTGACAGTAATCAAAAGAAAAATAGTACAAACCTTATGAATAATTTTCTAGACAATTTAAAAATATTAAAAATCCTATGGTTAACACTGAGATCAAGAAAGGAGAAGAAGCAAAATCTTGGTTATCTTAAATGATGAAATATTCTAGATCTATAACTATTCCGACGAATTAAAGGAAAAAATGGACATCTATAATTGAACAAGAAAAGAAAGTATTTGGTGGCAAGATATAAAATAGGTAAAAGGTATAAATGAACCATACGTAACATGGAAAACATTAAAAAAGCACTTTAAATGAAAGTATCTTTCAGAAAAATACTATAAATAAAAATATAAGGAATTTTATGAACTAAGGTTAGGTGCTATGACCATGAAAGAACTCTATATTAAATTCCTAAGTTTGCTTCGTTATGTGCCTTATATAATATATGAGAAACAAAAAATACGATGCTTTCTCAGTTGCTTGGATCTTATGTTTAAATAAAGGATTGAGTACGACAATCCAAAAACACTAGAAGAGGCAATGAGAAAAGTGAATTTTTATTATGATTAAAATCAAAATAAAAGAGAAAATGTACCTAACTAGAAAACTAAAAGATGTCACAACTTTGATCAAAGAAATAAGAATACTAGGTTTTCGAAAAATAATGGGAATAACTACAAAGTGTATCAAGGAAATAGTTATAAATATTTTAAACCACAAAACCCTATAGCAAAAGAAAGAGAGCCTCCCAGTACCTTTCATAAAAAAAATGCACAAAGGGAACAATTAAAATGTTGGGAATGAGGAGAGCCACATTATTTTAAGGATTGTCCCATAAGAAATAAACAAATTAATAATGTTCACTCCATTCAAGAAGCTACTACAATTGGGGATATGGAGAGAAGCATGCCTAGAATTAGTGCAAAATTGGAGAATCGAGAGGCATACCACTATCAAACTTCAATGGTCGAAATCGAAGGTATGATAAAAAAATTCAACCCATTTCTATAGTAATTGATAGAGGTGCAAGTCTGAGTTATGTATCACCTAGGATTGTTGAATTGTGTAAATTATCACAGGAAAAATTTGAAAAATATTGGCTAGTACAACTAGCTATAGGTACCAAATGGAAGATCCCTAGTTATGTGCAAAAATGTGAAATTTTGATTAATGATTTGAATACACATGCTGATCTAAATATCTTACCATTAGATTGCTATGATTTGATAATAGGAATGGATTGGTTAGAAAAACACAGGGTTATTTTGAATTTTTATGATAAAACTTTTACATGCATGGATGATAATGGTAGTAGAAGTAAAGTAAAAGGATATTTCAGAAACGTTATCATCAAATAAATATTTTCGTTGTAGACAAAACGATTTGTACGTAAGGGATGTAAAGTATTTGCAGTCTAAAGAATGGATGACAACAATAATGATAACAAACTTAAAATAGAGGATATACCGATCTTAAAATATTTTAAAGACATTTCCGGAACAAGTCCTTGGACTACCTCCAAAAAGGGACATAGAATTTACAATTGATTTGATATTGGGAGTGGTACCAGCATCGAAAGATCCTTATCAAATGAATATAATAGAACTTCTGAAACTTAAATCACAATTGCAAGAACTAATTGATAAAATGTACATTTGACTTAGTTTTTTCTCTTAGGGAGCACTGGTCTTATGCGTAAGGAAGAAATATGGAACTTTAAGATTATGCATATATTATCAACAATTAAACAAGATGAATATTAAAAATCAATATCCTTTACCCCAGATAGATGATCTATTCGATCAATTTCGAGGGACAACAATATTCTCCAAAATATATTTAAGGTTTGGATACCATCATGTACGGATCAATAATTAAGACACCTTTAAAACTGCTTTTAGAACCTGATATGGTCACTACAAGTTTGTCGTAATGACCTTTGGTTTAAAAAATGTGCCTATATCTTTTATTGTCTTAATAAATAGTGTGCTAAGTAACTACTTATATAAATTCTTATTTTTCTTCATCGACAACATATTGATTTATTCAAAGAATAAACACGAATATGAGGAGCACCTAAGAATAATTTAACTACTGTTAAGAGAACAAAAATTGTTTTCTAAGTTTATAAAATGCAATTTTTTTAAAGACATAATTCAATATATTGCACACGTAGAGTCTAAATATGGAATATTTGTTGACCCTGAGAAGACTAAGTATATCACTAAATGGCCAGTTCCTAAAAATGTAACTGACATAAGATTGTTCATGGTGATTACAAGTTATTACCGAAAATTTATTGAAGGATTTTCTAAGATAACCTACCCATAAATTCATTACAGGAGAGAGGTAAGAAATTTGATTGGAATGAAAAGTGTATTGAAAGTTTTAATAAACGAAAACATTTGTTAACCACCGCCCCTATATTAAAAATTGTTGATCCTTTTAAATATTTCATCGTATACAGCAATGCATGTAAGGAATGATTAGGTGGGGTGTTAATTCAAAAAACTATGTAGTGGCATATGAGTCTAGAAAGATAAAAGAAAATGAAAAGAAATACATTACACACATCTTAGAACTTGTTTTAGTTATACATGCACTAAATATTTGGTGACACTACGTCATTGGAAGAAATATTTTGCTAATTTCAGACAACATAAGTTTAAAATACTTATTTGATCAACAATACCTAGATTCTAGACAAGCTAGGAAGTTGTCATTTTTACTGAATATGACTTCTAAATAAAACATATAAAAGGGAAAGAGAACAAATTTGGGAACACTTTAAGTCATCATGCAAATTTACTATTTGCAAGAAGGAGCTATGAATTGGATTTGAAAAATCAAATTTTAAATGCAGAAAATTTTGATAAAGAATACCAAAACATAAAAGAAAAGACTGTTGAAAATGAAAGGAACCAACTGAAAACATATTTTAGTCTAAATGGAAGAGGGTTATTGCTGCATAAAAAAATTTATACATACCAAATATAGTAGGAATTAAATTAATTATTATAAATGAGTTACATAAATGATCATATTTAGGACACCCTCGATACCAGAAAAATGATCCTTGTGATACAAAGGACTTCCTTTGTCCTAACATAAAAAAAGAGGTAGCAAAATATTTAGCCTACTACATCGAATTACAAGAGGTAAAAGAAGAACACCAACATCCAACAGGGTTACTGCAACCACTACCCATTTCAGAATGGAAATGAGAAGTAATCAGCATGGATTTCATAACATCTTTACCTAGAAATTTTAAACAACACGACCCAATCATGCTCATAGTGGAAAAATTAAGTAAAGTAACTCATTTTATTCCAGTAAAATATACTTACAAGGTTGTTAACATTGTATATACATTTATGAAATAAATGTTCAGGTTAGATGGTGTATCTAAGGTGATAATCTCAGATATAGATGTAAAGTTTATAGGAAATTTTTGGAAGGCATTGTTTAAAGGGATATGCACACAATTAAATTTCAACACTTTGTATAATCCACAAATGGATTACAAATTGAAAGAGTAAACCAAATCCTAGAATACATGCTTAGAATGTATGTAATGGACAAACTAGGTAAGTGGGAAGATTACTTGCATTTAGTAGAATTTGCTTACAATAATCATTTTCAAGTATCAGATGGAATGAGTACCTTTGAAATTTTGTATGGATGCAAATGTAACACTCCAATTTCTTGGAGCAATCCATTCAATAGGTTAATTTTAGGATCTGACTTTTTAAAGGATATGGAACTAACAGTGAAACATGTATAACAACATTTGAAAGCTACCCAAGACAACAAAAAGTGTTATGCCAACTTGAAAAGAACTCCTTGAGAGTTCCAGGTAGAAGAGCATGTATATATAAAGGTAAAACCCAAGAAAATATCTATAATATTGGGAAATTATTCAAAATTGGCACCCAAGTATTATGGGCTGTTTGAAATTTTGGAAAAAGTAGGGTCAGTGGCATACTAGTTAGCCCTAGCGCCTATGATTAAAGTACATAATGTTTTTCATGTTTTCAATTTGAAGAAGTATGTTCATGATGCTACTCATGTAATTGATTGGAATGTTATACATGTGGAACCCGAAGGAGAGTTCTAGGTGGGACCAGAGTGTATTCTTGATAGGGGATAACTTTTAATCGAGAACCGTACCATCGGACAAGTCAAGGTGAAATGGAATCACTTTAGTCTGGAAGAGTCCACTTGGGAATTGGAAAGTGATATGCATGAGGCATATCCAATCCTATTTCAAGATGAGATGATGGAAGACTAAAGAACTAAAAATAATAACACCGAGGATGGTGTTATCCTCTAAGGAAAGGTGTATGTAATATACAAAATTTAAAATAAATTGTTATTATTCTTTTTTTAATATTTTATTTTAAAATATTTTTTACAAGGAAGTAAAAAATAAATGTAATGGATTATTATTTTATTAATTAAAAATAGTTGAGGGAATCATAACTGAAATAGATGTTGAAAGGGTGTTTGTTGACCCATAAGAGGAAAAGAAATGTGGCTAAAGATGCTGAGTGAGAACTGAATATGCAAGAGGTATCTTCCCCAAAATCAGGTCACAACTCCTTGTGGAGTGCTAAAGAGCAGTATGCTCATAAATGACCAAGTCCTAGGAAAAATACTATATAATAATATGTCCATTTAGCAAGCAAGAGGATAGTAGTGGATAAGGAATTGATCTGTTAATGCAAGAGATGGAACATTAACTGTTTTGTTCTCTTGTGGTTCAGCGAACAGGCTCAAGGGTTCTAGAGCAAGTGACATGGCTTCTATAGGAGTTGGTTGGGAGGAGAGACTATTTCATTTTTGTTTTCACGATAGTGGTGTTAGATTCCCTATTATACATCGTATATGTCTAAAAATAGTTACAACATAATCTAAAGTTAACTATGAATCGTATTTATTTATTTTTACAATAATAATTCTATGCATATGTTTCAAATATTGTTCCTATTTTGCATCTAATTTAATTATATTCTCGACTATCTATCTGGTTCAAATAAATTTCCTATTTGTTATATTCATGTACAGTAAACTGAGTTCAATTAGTATTCATAGATTCATGACCTTAAGAGTTCTCAACGAATCTCTGTTTGGGCATCCATACCTGAATTAGAGAATTCGTATAATGTAGTAACGTTAATACAACTAGTAAATCGAAACGAAGGACTATATTAGATCTGGTTAAACGTTCTATATCCATATTGTTTTCCAGTTAAAATCCAATTATTTTACTGTAGAGATTACGGAATGAACTTTCAATATTTATTATAACAAACTTATAGAGAAAATGCTAAAACAAACCAAAACAATTAAAACAACAGAGTATTATTTTGCATAACCTGTAAATCAAAAGGACCATAAACTATTTATTTAGGAATTTCTTAAATAACAAAATAAAATCCGGGAGGATTTTGTAAATCCAAGATAAAAGCATATCAATGTTATCTCATCACAAAACCCCAATAAAGATCGAGATTACCAAGACCAATATTTACCAATATTGGAGTAATTATAATACAATAAAAATTACTATATTTATTAATTAACAGTCAATGACTGTAGTCGATTTGTTATAACTAAATCTTTTAGGTCTGCTTTAACCATCAAAATAGCTCAAAAATATAGACCACATATTTCACAACCTCTACTTACGTGTATCTAAACCCGAGGATAAATATTTTTTTTAAATAAACCAATTCTACAAAATCCAAATCAAGCTCATAGATACATCATAAACAGTGAAAATATTAAAATATCCAATACATGGAAGTAACACCATTGTTAGATGGAATCTATTGTATAAAAAGAAATCATGATGAGTTTTATAATAAAAAAACAAAAGACAAATGATGAATTGGTATAGACCATAGGGGTTCATATTATATTATTAAATATCAAATTTAAACATATAGGGTTCGAAATCAAGTGGCTGTAAGTTCATTGAAGATGGCATCCACTATTCCCCAAAATCCAAAACTTGTAAAATAGTTACATTAACGCTGAAACCACATTAGTTGTAGTATCATCGAAGATGGAATCCACATTTTGATTAAATATTAACAAATATAAAAATATTTAATTCAACCATGGAATAAAGAGGCTAAAAATCCCTCTTTCTGGTAGAATGAAAACCCATAAGGGTTAAACCACCAAAATCACATTCTACACTTATCTAAAAGAGAGGCAAAATTGTGGCTCCTTCATGACAAAAAAACCCAGCCTTTCTTGTAAAACAAGTAAACCTTACCTCATGGATACAAGCACAATTGTTGAAGATGATTCACATTCCACGCCAAGATCTACATGCAAACCAAGCAACTAAGAAGAGTTAGTCACTGGTTAAGTGAAGATTGTTTATATAAATGATGAACAAAGTAAGGTTTTTTGTATACTCACCTTAAATATTTTTTTTAATAGGTCCAAGAAGAGGTGACCATGTCTCCACCATCGCCAATTTCCCTTAAACCTACAAATATCCAGTAATACAGTCAAAACTATAATAATTTTTATTTGAAACTGAAAATACGAATGACTGAAAATAAACTTACATTACCTTGTTTGAATGCAGAAAGAGCCAGGGGTAGGCTCCTTCTGGATGCCCTTATCCCTCCTCCGCCTACAAAAGTAAAACAACAAACCCCAGTTAGTCGATGGTTTTTTAGTCCTACAAATAAATTAATAAAAAAAACATTACAAAGCTGAGCCATCTTACCAGGATAAAGGCAATTGAAAGGTCATGGAAATAGTAGCGTGGGCTCGATTCGCTATAAAACCAGTAAGGATGAGTTTTTTCTGTGGCCATCAACACTGAGAAAAGCTCCAACACACCTCGAAAGAAAAAAAAAATCCATGTTTTACAAACTAGGTAAAAGTTAATAGGTGAAACTACTTAGCGCAATCATGGAAGGAAGAGTTTCCTTCCAAAGGATTTGTAGACCAAACAATAATAAAAATGAAATTTTTGGATAGGAAAATAACCACATCAAAACCCTAACAAAACCCTTTCCAGCATCTAGGATACGTGGAGGGCTTAGATGAGATATCAAGAAGGATTTTAAATTCATGGTTGCATTCTCAACTCATAGCCACGACTAACCTTTATTACAAAAGTCAACCAAATCATAGCGTTGTACCTCCCTTTGTATCATAGAGCTAAAACATTATGATATAAGAATATTGAAGGTGGTAATCCAATTAATCAACCTCAACTATGGTATAAATCCCATAGCCCCAACCTTGTTTAACATATAAATCAAGCACTGGAACTTTACCTTGTGCAAGGATCATGGTGTATAGCATGGATCGAAACATAACAACAATTCATGTCAAGTATTGTCATAAGGACTGTGGTGTCTAACACCATAGTTCCCCCAACTCACCTTCTTTAAAAACAAATTGGTAACATCATAATAGTTAGGGTGATACAGCTAGGGAAGATACCATCCTTAGGGCTAGGTAACCTCATAAAAACTTGTAGTAGGATACATACACAAATTTTCAAGTACATCACCTTCAAATGATGACGATAGAATGATGTAAACTATATGAAAACTTACACATAGATTTTATAACCTATCAAGATCATAAATGGAAACAATATAACTCACTATACTTTTAAACAACATATTTTTCATGTTGCAGTCATTAGTAAATGCTATGGTATTCACTTGGCGAAAGAGTATATAAATGTTTATTTTTTCATATCAATTTTTTTGTTTTTTTTGGAAGTTATAGGTGTGTGAAAAATTCTATCCTATGACTAGGTTTAAGTCGTCAAGATATTGAGGTAATCTAAACCAGACATATGAAGGTTGAGATGTAGACAAGATTGACTCAAGAGGATTAAACAAATCCAATTTTAAAATAAAAGGAGATATAAAGCTAGTGAAACTTATTCATGAAGTTCGGTCCTAGATTTATTTTGCTCCCACGCTTTACTTCCAATCATCTCCCAATGACCTACAAAACAATTTCACAACCCTTGTCAAACAAATCAGCTACAAAAAAATATTGAAATTCAAACATAGAGATACATAATTATAATTTGATCAATTAAATGAACATTCGACACATAAATCACTTTTCAACAACAATTTGGGGAGGGAAAAATATCCAGTTTGTATTAATAGTAGTAACAATACATTTTTCTGGCACCTTGTTAAAACTAGGACTTGGCATCACTCATGCTTAATTATCCACATCTCCTATCAAATATCTACATGCATAAAAGGTCACAGACGTTTGAAAAAAACAAACTCAACACATAGGGATATAGTTTTACATTATCAACATAAGGTATGGGTATGAAGATAAAATGAGAAACACAATATTCGACATAACTTTACTATGACTAACTTCAAAAAGTAAAAACTCCCTTTCATTTATACTTATTAAAGACAAATTCCATCCAATGAGAGAAGTTGGAACTAAGGATGGACGTTACTAGAACCACTATAAATCCTCAATATTTCAATTTTTTTTTTCATTTTTTGTGATGAAATCAATTTAGAATCACTAGAAATGGATGATTAAATAACATGAAATGATGCAACATAGAGAAATGTTTAGTTTTCATGGAAATCACTTGCAATATAAAGGAAACACATGATTAAATCACACAATGAGTGATCTTTTGAAGAAATTGTACTCTTATGTAACTTTTTGGAAAGGTTGGCGATCAAGTCCACATGACTCGGGTCATGTTGAATGAATCCAAATCAAATATATTCCATCCATTATTGTCATTTTTTTTGACACGCATTTTGCATTGTAAAACATTTTCTTATAAGCTATTGTAATGGGCAAAGAAGTGTTGATTCAGGATATCAAATTCAGGTGACCTCAACATTATTTAGGTTTAACCTTAGGGACTTCTTTAGTTTTTTTCCCCATTCATGTACAACCCAAAGTCTCTTCCTGTGAGGTAGATGATTAAATTTGTACCATGAGGGTACCTCTTTGGATTTATATACAATAGGAATTTACATCAATGGAAACCTTATTCAACATGAGCTGCATAATAAAATTTTCTCTCACTGACTAGTTTTCCCTCACGATTTTTCTAGTGGAATTGTCGAGAAATTTATTGTGTCAAATATATGGTTGAATGTTTGTCTACTATTCGTTTTTCACTGCAAATATTAAGTCCTTAACTTCATTTTTATTTCTACTCATAATTCCTTTTTAATGCTTGTGGTTTTAACATGCATTAATGGTTAATAATGATTGGAGACTGAAATCTAATTGTTGGCTAAGTGTTTCACGAAATCTCAACTTGTGGATCTGTGAAATAGTGCATATTAGGAAAAATTAGTAGTCTCCAAAATACTCAAAAGATAATAGTATATTCCATTTCAACTTGGGATGGGTAGGATGAATAAGGATTGTTCTCCCTGTGCCCAAGTTCTTTTTATTAAGCTCAAAGGTGTCTTTTACACATGTGGATAAATGTGTTGACATCAAGCATCCAAGAAACCATATGATTACAAGTCAATGAGGAATACCATTAACGGATGCAAGAGGAACAACCAATAATAACAATTCCCCTAAATGTGAGGTGATGTCGAACAATCATAGATCATTTCAATCATGAATCAATTAGGAAAACTCACTAGTGAATGCAAGGAACCCTACCACTAAGTAATGCAAGCTCCAATGCATTGATTTGTTTCTAGATCCATTCCCTATATAATTAGTTGTGATCTATCATAAGGAATTATTGAAATCAAGGAATTAATGTATCCCCCATCATTCAACATGAAACATAAACCAATTGTAGATTTGAAGAGATAGAGTCAATAAGAACAACTACCATAGTTTCGGCCATGATGGAAGGTCAAATTGGGATTACTTCTCTTGAACATAGAGCACAAAACATTTATGAATTATCAATATTGACCCAAGACAGCCATCAATATAATGAAAATAAATAAGAGAGAGTGAAACATTATCCATAATGTCTAGAAGAATGACCAATTGGAGGAGTAAAAGACTCATATACATGGTACGACTCATATGAAAGTTATAATCCAACTATGAAATAAGGATTCAACTAGATTCCTTTTCCTATTGATTTTTATTACTCCAAAATGCTCAAGAAGGCATATATTAATGATATAGGAGGTTCTCTAACAACATACAACATATTGGACTCTTACCACACATGCTGTTGGATTTCCTGAGGGAACTGTGGATCTGTCCTTATGTTATGAGGGAAATTTGGAAGGAGTGCCATAGTTGTGATGGATGAATTAGATTCCTATAGAGAGTAGAATGAGTTGTGAGATGATAGAGAAAATATTGTATGTCACACACCTCAAAAATCGTAAAGAAAAGAAAAAAAATATACATACATTTAACTAGAAACACCTCTTACAAATCCTAGAAAGCATTAGTACTTATGGCATGAGTTTATTTGACCGTGCTATGTATAGTTTCTCACTAATAATTAATACTTATTATGACATGTTTCACCAACTGTGGGTGTTAACAAAGTTTTAACCTCTTACATCCAACCACACCTGAAGGTGATGTTTTAATCCTTCTTTTATTTTTATCTGGATTTACTAGGGGCTTTCTTAACCCCAAGGCTTGGGAGATTAGGTTATAGTATTGATCCCACCCTTTATTATGTAATAAGGTGCTTATAAGAACACATGGTTTACCATATTTTCTATGTGCAAATGTTAAAACATAATATTGGAAGGACCTTGGTCCTAGAGTACAAGGGTTAATATGGTAAGACTTTGATTGTTTTGACTGTATGGTTAAAACATTAGACTATGGTTTTTAAGACATAGGAGACTTGTTAATAATATTCAAAGTTCGTTTGGTTGAAATGTTATAACAAGATTCATTAATTGTATATGGTTATAGTTAATTTGTATGGGGTTTAACCCAATGTTCGATCCTTGTCTTTAACAATGATTGTAATTCCATGATTACAATTGGATGTGAATTATGATTTGTACTACGGTTGACATGCGACTTTATGGTTCTACCCTGGATGTAAATTGACAACTTAACTAGGTTTTCAATGCTAGATCAAGAATTCATCTCAGCTATCCACTTGTATAGTTTGTTGGCTAGGGTTTCAAAAGGGTTAACGTGTCATTTGTTTTGTCAGAACCCTTCATTGTTTGGTTGTTTGGTATGTGGAAGAATAGAGATGATTCTTTTCTTTGTTAATGATGATTGTAATGGGGTTTTGAGTGTGAATATTTTCCCAAGGTTTTAATTCCCTTATTATTGGATGCTTTCCAAGCTTTACCGGTGGTTTTGATGGCTCCAAAGGCCGCCTATAGCATGCTTCTTGTGCCTCCAATGGACCCCTCCACCATCTTTAGCTATAAAAATTCATTTCCTAGGTAAGGGGCTATAAAATTTGACTATGAAGAAAATTATTAAGTAGTTTCAATTGATCTCACTGTAAATACTGATATTGGATTGTTTTTGGATGCAGAAAGGGAGGGATAGGGGAAACCCTGGCAGACTCAACCCCTGTCCCTCTTTTAACCTCATACAAGGTAAGAACTATGAAGTTACAATTACTTGCTTACATTATTTCATTACTTTATTTTAGTTCTAACTGTATCTATTTATTTTGCAGGTGGAGAGCATTGGTGAGGAAGGCGACAAGGTCACCTCCTTTGAGGACCATGTCTTAGAATACCCAGGTAAGCTATAGCTCAAAACCCTTTACTATGTTTCTTTTCTATTTAAATTCTACCCATAGTTGCTAACTGTTTTGTGGGTTGTTGTAGGTAACTCTTTGACTAAGCAATTAGGCCAGGAGGGAAAATAAACTCCAGCTTCATGCAAGATAAGTTATCTTGTTTTGTTTCAACCCTTAGGGTTTAATCTCTAATTGGCAAAGAGCTTTATTGACTCTTGGCTCCCGCATTCATTTGTGTTGCTGGTTATGAGCATTGTAGCTTGTTTTAGGGTTTAAAAGGTTTTCATGGGAGTCATTGTAGATGGAATTACCTCCACATGTAACATTAATAACTTTGATGGAGTTTTGTGTTTAAACCAAATGTGGATGCCATCGAATGGTCTTAGAGGAACATTATTGTGAATCGTGTTTTTAACATCTAACATTGTTTAAATTTTTTATTCTTATTACGACCCATAGGGTATTTGTGATTTCTATGTCCTGAATTATATAGTAGTTATACTTGTATGTTTCATAGTTTTAAGAAACGGTTTCCATCATTCAATGGTCTTACTGCCATGCGTTAGTTTGGAAATATTCGATGTTTTAAGAGAAAAATTAGATGTTTTAAATGGGACGTTTGTAGAATTGAATATAATATTTCCCTGGGTTAATTACCCTTATGTTTAGATTAGCCAATGGGATTTTTGGACAAATCTTAGAAGATTAATGATACATAAATATAAATTTTGATTTTTATAAATACTTGCGTTAATTCTCTATGTAAGCAATGGTTTCCTTCCTTCGATGGGTTTACGACCATACTTGGAAATGGGAAGATTCACTACCGTGCATAGTTTGGCATTTGTTTGGAAAACTATAGTGCTGGTTTACTTTAATTACCTTGATTTTGGGTGTTGACTATTATTTTTTAAGATTATATAGAATAGTTGTGAATCTGTAACTAAATAGTTGGATATGGTGTGAATATCATAAGTAGTATAATTTGTTATTGGTATATGTATGTGTTTTGATGATTACCATTTTGTGTGTGTGCATATATATATAACATTTTAAGAATAGTTTTAGTATGAATAAATTACATACATGTAAATAATTAAAATAACGTGTGTTGAGATTCAAATCCACAGTAGAACAAGAATAACTAGATTTAAATCAATTGTGCTAAAAAATTACTAATTATTATAATAATACACATTACTAGAAATCTTTGATTCAGGTATGGATGCCTCATATGAGATGCATAAGTAATTAATCTACCAATTTACAAGCATGAATAAAATATAGAAAAAATATCTAGAGTTGATAACATAATAGGAAAGAGTACCGAACTGTAACAAATCTACATCCTATTTATACACATAATAGACATTTTTCCTATAGAGATGCATAAAACATTTCTTCAGAAAGAATATAGCTGTAGTTCAAGTTAAGATAAGAACTCTACTGCAACTTGATTTAATAATAAACAATAGAATAAGAACCTGGCACCACTACTGGGAAAACAAAAAAGGAATAAGAATAAGAACCTCGCAACCAACTCCTAGAGAAGCGAAGCCACTTGATACAAAACCCCAGAGCCTGTTCACTGAAACAAAATAGAAAAATCCACTTAATGCACCATCTCTTGCAAATATAAGATTCAATCCCCGTCTAATGCTAGCCTCCTTCTTCTTAATGGACATACTATTATATGTTATTTTTCCTAGGACTTGGCCATTTATGAGCCTCCTGCTCTTTAACAATGAACAAAGAGGCATTACCTCATTTTGGGGAAGATGCCTCATGCACCTTGAGTTCTCACTCAACATATACAACCACATGTATTTTACTCTTGTGGGCCAGCAAACACTCTTCAATAGCTATTTTATTAATAAAAGAATAATTCATTACATTTGTTTTATTTTTTACTTTCTGTCAAAAATATTTAAAATAATAAAATAAATTATTCTAGCAGAATTTAACAACAAAGTATTAAAGCTTGGTGTATTACATACACCTCCCCTTATAGGATAACATCATCTGAGCGGTGTTATTGAATTTCTGATTTATTATTCCATTTCTTCATCTTGGAATAGGATTGGATATGCCTCTTGCATATCACTTCCCAATTCCCAAGTTGATTCTTCAAGACTAAGGTGATTCCATTTCACCCTGACTTGTCTGATGGTATAGTTCTAGAGTAAAAGTTCTCTCCTATCGAGAATGCGCTCCTGTCCCACTTGGAAATCTCCTTTGGGATCCACCTATATAAAATTCCAATCAATCACAGAAGTGGCATCATGAATATATTTATTTAACATGTAAAGGTGAAAAACATTATGTACTTTAATAATAGGTCGTAGGGCTAACTAGTATGCAATCGTCCCTACTTTAGCCAAAATTTCAAATGTCCCACAATACTTGGGTTCCAACTTTGAATACTTTCCCAATATCAAAGATTTTTTATTGGGATTTACATTTATATACACATGCTCACCTACCTGGAACTCTCTAGGGATTCTTTTTTAGGTCAGCATAAATTTTATGCTTGTCTTGGGCATCCTTCAAGTTTTGTTGCACTTGTTTCACAATTAGTTCCATATCCTTTAACAATTCATGTCCTAACATTATCCTATCAGCTCAACTACTTGAATAAATTGGAATATTACATTTGCATCGAGACAGAGTTTCAGAAGGACTCATACCTATTGATACTTGAAAATGATTATTGTAAGAAAATTCTACTAAAGTAGTCTTCCCACTTACGTGGTTTTTCAATTACATACATTCTTAGAATTTATTCTAGGGCTTGGTTTACCCTTTCATTCTTCCCATCCGTTTGTGAATGATATGCAGTACTAAATTTCAATTATGTGCCTAACCCTTTAAACAAAGATTTCCAGAAATTTCTTGTAAAATTTACATATCTATACGAGATTATTGTAAGGTTTTTCATTAGACCAAAACCTATAGATGTTGATGAAAATTTGAAACCCAGCACAAGGCCCTATCACCTAGCATGGCAGTTAGTCTACTTATTTGATATTCCTAGAGGTACAACAGTTATACCATGCAGAGGTTGTATCGATACTCCAACGCCCCGCCTCTGGCCTAGATCAGGGGGGATTGAACCTAATACGTGTGCTCTGATACCATCTAAGGTTTGTTGTTACACCATTACCTTTAGTAGACCATTTAACCTAAAAATATATTTCATAAAAATATCTCCAATGTTAAAAGACTTATAAGTAGATTTTACAGGAATTAAATAAGTTCCTTTACTTAACTTATAGACTACGACAATGATTGAGTCATTTTCATGAAATTTTTAGGTAGAGCTATTATAAAATCCATGCTAATAATTTCCCACTTCCATTTCAGAATGGGTAGCGGTTGTAATAACCCTACTAGGTGTTTGTGTTCTGTCTTGACTTGTTGGCATTCTATGCAATGAGTTAAGTGCGCTGCTACCTCTTTCTTCATGTTAGGAAAAAATAGGTATTTTCTAATCATGGTGATCATCTTCTAGTATCCAGAATATCCTGAATAGGGCCTTTTTTGTAACTCATTCATCACAATTAATTTGATTTTTGTGGTATTTGGTATGTACATCCTGTTTTTATGCAGCAGCAATAATCCTCTTCTATTCAGGATAAAATATGCTTTTATATGGTTCTTTTCATTTTCAACCATCTTTTCTTTTAAACTTTGTTATTCTTTATCAGAATTTTTTTCAATTAAGATATGATTTTCCAGATCTAATTCGTAACTGCTAGTTACAAAGAGTAGGTTTGTGTGATGACTCAAAGCATCTGCAACTTTGTTTTCTTTTTTCTTTATATGTTTTATTTTGAATTCATATCCACTTAATAAATACAACCACCTTTCATGTCTAGCATATAGATCTTGATGGTCAAATAAATATTTTAAACTTATGTTATCTGACATTAGTAGAAAATTTCTTCCAATGAGGTAGTGTCTCCCCATATTTAATGCATGTATAATTGCAGCAAGTTATAAGTCGTGTGCAGCATAAATCTTTTCACGTTCTTTTATTTTTTCTAGATTCATAAGACAGGCTGTAATTCTCTTATATTAGCACCCCGCCTAAACATTTCTTAAAAGCGTCGATGCATACAAAAAAAACCTTAAAAGGATCAATGATTTTTAGGATAGGGGAACTAGTTAACATATATTTTAATTTATTAAAACTTTACCTACACTTTTTAGTCAAATCAAACTTCTTACCCTTTTTCTGTAGTGAAGTTATAGGGTAGGCTATCTTAGACAATCATCCTATGAACTTTCAATAATAACTTGTAATCCCCATGAATGATCTTATCTCTATTACTTTTTTAGGAACTGGCAATTCATTCATAGCCTAAATTTTATTGGGGTCGACAGAGATTCCATCCTTGGACACTACGTGTCCTAGATATTGAATATTGTCTTTAAAGAAGTCAAATTTCTTGAACTTAGCATACCGTTGTTGTTCTCTTAATACTTGTAAAATTATCTTTATATGTTCTTCGTGTTCTTGTTTATTCTTCAAGTAAATCAGTATGTTGTCGCTGAAAACAACTAAAAATTTATCCATATAGTTACTTATAATACTATTCATTAGGAACATAAATGATGCAGGTGTCTTTGTCAACCCAAAACGAATTAAGAAAAATTTGTAATGACCATAACGGGTCCTAAAAGCAGTTTTAAAGATGTCTTCATCTTTGATCTGTGCTTGATCGTATCCAGACCTTAGATCTATTTTAGAGAATATTGTTTCTCTGCAAAACTGATGGAATAGATCATCTATCTGGGGTAAAGGGTATCGATTTTTAACATTCATTTTATTTAGTTGTCAATAGTCTATGCATAATATTAAGGTTCTGCCTTTCTTTCTTATGAATAAGACTGGTGCTCCCTAACGGGAAACATTAGGTCAAATATAATTTTTGTCAATTAATTCTTTTAATTGTGATTTGAGTTTTGTAATATCTATTATATCCATTCGGTAAGGAGAATTCAATGCTAGTACCACTCTAGGTATCATATCGATTGTAAATTCCATGTCTCTTTTCGGAGGTAGTCCAGGTACTTCTTCCGTAAAGATGTCTTTAAAATATTTTAAGATATGTATATATTCTATTTTAATTTTTTTAAATCATTATATTTATCATCCATTACATAAACAACAAATACTTTACATCCCTTACGTATATATATTTTCATTTGTAGAGCAGACATCTCTTTGATCGTAACTTTTATGGGATTTCCTTTTACTTTAATTGTGTTTCCAGTATCATATATGCATGTAAATATTTTTTCATAACTATGGAAATTGAACCCAAGAGATAGAACAATTACACTCAAAAAATTGCTAATCAAAAATGCAAAATTAACATCAAAGAAGACTGAAATTGGAGCATAACACTAATCTGTATCGAATAAGTGTACAATAGAAAACCTTGTGAAGTAATAGAATATTGCAATATATAATTACATGAGAGATTCAAATGCATAAGGATTCCATTTTAAATAGTCAAAAAGTAGGCTTACTAAATCTAGTCAAATCCCCCATAGGTGCATAAAGCAGTTTCCAAATCCACTAAGATGCTCACGAATTGGCTAAGTCAAGTAGGAAAGATAATGAGGGATGGAAAGATAAATCATACATGCTTTTATTAGGATAAAATGATGAAGGATGATGTGGGAAAAAAATAACTCAACTATACCTAGCCTAGCTTTTCCTTTTGCCTTAATTCTCAATAAAACGGGCAGCTTTTCAGAAAAAGAAGATATGCGCTTTGGAGGATCTAGAATAAAGTAGACATGCTAAATATGGTTTCCAAGATGTTTCCTAAGCACTTCATGACTCAATTTTAGCAAGTGTTGACTTCTATGTCATGTAGAAGGAAGCTAGCATAGAGTGGAATCTAGGAGACTAGGCAATAAGACAAAAATGATTTAATTAATGTCTAAGATAGGTAACTATGGGTTGATTATTCTAATAACCCCCATTAATCCTGACTTTATCAGAAAACTATAGGGCCTAGAAACAAGGCTTAGTCACCCTTTACATACTGCTTGTCCATTCAACCAAGGAAAGTGGAAAAAACCCAGTGGAAAAATCCTCACTTAAAGATGGACAGTAAAACAAAATTTGAAAATCTTGTCATCAATCATGCTTCACAGCATGATCAGAAATCCCTAGTAGTGATTTTAGATTTCTAAATGTCTTCTCACAAAAAATCTTTGGTGAAAATGTCTGCTACTTGTTCTGAAGATGCACAGAAGAGTAGATGAATGGTGTCATCATGCACAAGTTGTCTGATGTAGTGCATATGGATCTCAATGTGTTTGGTTCACTGTCTTTGAACTGGATCATTGCAGATTCAAATGGTTCTATGATTATCAAAATAGATAATAGTTGAAAACTCTGATTCCAAGCCACATTTTCCAAGTATTCCCTGCAACCACAAACATTGAGTTGCTGCATTTACAACTCCTCTATACTATGCTTCTGTAGATGAGATTGTTATGGCACTCTGCTTCTTGATTGACAAGCTGATTAGTCCTTCTGAAAGCATGAACACATATCCTAATGTTGACTTTTGATCTGTGTTGTCACCTACCCAATCACTGTCAGTAAACCCAATCAAATCAATATCAGATTTACCTTTGTAGAAGATCCCATGAGTTCTTGTTCCTTGAACAAAGTTAAGGATCATTTTGGCTGCCCTCCAGTGGATCTCATGAGGCTTATCCATGTACCTTGAATTCACACTAACTGCATAATATAGATCAGGTCGAGTGTGTGTAAGATAAAGCAAACACCCAATCGACTTCCTATACACTATATTATTTACCATAAGAGAAGAACTTGCTTCTTCAAGCTTAACTCCTGAAAGGAACGGAGTCTTGCTTGGATTTCACTCTTTCATGTTGAACTTGTTCAAAAAATATAAGGCATACTTGGACTCAGGTACTTTGATTTCATGTTGGGATTGAGCAATTTTGAGACCCAAGAATTGGCTCAACAATCCCTAATCTGTCATAGAAAATGCATGGTTCATTGCATCCTTCAAGGAGGCAATCTCTTTCTTTGAAATTCTTGTAATTAGAAGTTCATCCACAAACAAGACAATAATCATTAAATAACCATGAATCAGCTTCAAATAAACATTAGGATCATACTTTCATCGAACAAAACTCGATGACAACAGAAAGCCATCAATCTTGGAATAGGGCTTGCTTGAGCCCATACAATGATTTCTTTAACCTGCACACTAAAGCTAGATTAGAAACCCTTCAGGTTGCTGCATGTAAATCTCTTCAGTGAGATCTCCATATAGGAAGTCACAGTTCACATCCATGTGATGTACCTCCCACTGCTTCGATGTTGCAATGGCTAAAGCTAGCCTTATATAGTCCATATTTGCCATTGGTGCAAAGGTTTCATTGTAGTCAATACCATGTACTTGTGAGTAGCCCTTGGCTACCAATATTTCCTTATATTTCAAAGGTGAACCATCAGCAGCAAACTTAGTCTTGAAAACCCACTTACATTGAACTAGCTTCCTCCCTGGGGAAAGATCAACCAGTTCCCAAGTGTTGTTCTTCTGGATCGAGCTAAATTCTTCTTTCATGGTTGTTTGCCATGTTGGATCATGTGCTACATCTTCATATGTATATGGATCTGATTCAACAATTAGATATCACTTCTCAACAAATAAAGGATCTTTCATACAAAGGGCACTCTCAAACTGAGATCTAGTCCTCCTAGTGTCACCAGGATTTCCAGCTAGTTCCTCGGTTGCATGAATGGTATTTGCTTCCCATTTTGGTCTTGTAGGACTATTAGGATCTGTAATGAAATCATGATTATCAGACGTATCAGAATCAGTAAACTTATTAGTCTCTCCACTTACAATTAATCGATCTAGTGATGAAGAAGACTCTCCAACTTCAACTGCTACTAAAGGCTCTTCTTGGAATAGAAAACTTCCTTCAATGAAGGATTTGTTAGTGCTCAATTTGATCAGATTGTACCCTTTTGAATCTTCAAAACACCCAACAAATAGGCACTCTTGGATTTGGGGATGCAAAGCCTTTCTCTTTTCAATTGGAATTCTAGCCCAAGCCTTTGAATCAAAAATCCTAAAATGGGTCACATCTGGCTTGTTCCCACTCCAAGCTTATAAAGGAGTCATACCATCAAGCTACTTATGAGGCACCCTTTTATAGATGTAGGATGCACATTTTATAGCCTCAGCCCAAAACTTTGGTGGCAAATTCTTAGCCTCCATCATGCAGGTTGTCATCTCCTTCAATGACCTGTTCTTTCTCTCAGCAACACCATTTTGGTATGGTGTGTAAGGGATCGAATGCTACATCTTTACAATACTGAATGAACTCAGAATTGACATACTCACCACCATTGTCAGATCTGAGGATCTTGAGTTTCCTCCTAGACTGGTTTTCAACTAAGGCTTTAAAGACTTTGAAGAGGTCAAAAACTTCAGACTTATGCTTTAGGAAGTAAACCCAACAATACCTGGAAAAGTCATCTATGAAGGTCAGCGCATATTTGGATTGACTCATGGACATATGAGGAAATGGATCAGCAATGTCACTATGGATAAACTCAAGAGGTGCAGAGGTTCTCTCATGACTAACTCTCTCAAATTTGTGCTCTGGGTGTTTTCCTAGGATACAACCTTGACAGACTCCCTTGGAAAACTTGATCTTTGGTAACCCTATGACCATATCTTTTTCACTCAAATCAGAAAGATACTTGTAGTTAAGATGGCCAAATATTTCATTCCAAAGCTTGCTTGCCTCATTAGCATGAATTATAAGAGAAGAGGGGTTTGAGTAGGGTAGAAAATGGGAAAACATGTATACCTTCGAAGTGTGATCAACAACACCTTTTTCTATGACTTTACCATTTGAAATCTCAGTGATTTCAACGTCATCAGGGGAGAATATGACCTTCTTCAGAGACCCAATGTGAGTCATATGATACACTGACAAGAGATTAGAGGCAAGACCTAGAACATACAACACATTATTGAACTTACCATGGTCAAGATCAATCCTTCCTTTCCCCAAACTCTCAGTGAGAGAGTCATCTCCCAAAATTGTTGGTGGACCTTTTGACATGTCAAGAGAGGAGAATGCCTCATTTGTCGAAACCATATGCCTAGAAGCTCCATATTCTATGATGAAGCTAGGTGAGCTTGATGTGCCAGGAACCAAAGCATGTACTCTCTCTTTGTCTTCTGAATTTGATCCTCCTTCCCTCTTCTTGGAGAAATCAGGAAGGGAGATGTTATTATTCTCTAGGAGTTGGCTCAACATGTCAATTTTCTTATTCATACAAGAGCTCTTGGGATGATAGCCCTTACTGTAGTATGCGCACTTGCTCATTTCTCCTCTGTTCTTCTTCTTCTGGAAGTTCTTCTTGGAGCCTTGGGGCTCCTCTTGAGACTTGTTCTTGTCTCTTTTTTGCTCAGGTGGCTTTTTAGCTTTTTTCTTTCTTTTTGAATCCACCCTTGAATCTCCAGCAACCAAAGCTTGGTCTTTGAAAGGTTTGATGGTGCCCATCATCACCAACTTATCTTGTTCATGTGTGAGGGATTCCATGAACCCTACAAGCTTAGGCATCTTCGAGGCTCGAACTGTCAACTTGGTGGCATGGAAGGTCAAAAAAAACACTGAATAGTCAGGGCCAAGCTTTGAGAGTATGGCCAAAACTAGTTTCTCTTCCTTCTTTTAAATCCCACATTGTTTTAGCTACAAAACAAGGTGTTTAAACTTAGAAAAATAGAGTTGCTAGGATTCGAAGTTGCTGGGACTCAAGGAGATTAGCTCATTCTTGATTTGATGTCCTCTCATCTCATATGTATTACCAAAAATATATACAAGCTTCTCCCACACTTCATTAGGTGATGTCAATCCATCAAGATGGAAGAGGAGGTCTCTTGAAATGCTCGGACACAAAAGACCATAGGCCTCATCCCTCCTGTTGTGCCATTTGATTTTCTCTGCAACTGCATTGGGATCTACCTTAGTTTCCATAGTAAACCTGTAGATACCTTTCACTCTCAACAATATCTCCATCTAATCTTTCCATTCAAAGAAATTAAATGGAGTCAAGATGATCTTTTGAGATTGGTCCATAGCTCAGAAACCGTGCCCTTCAGTCAGCAGAATATACTCCCAATCAAGATGTAGAACCTACAATAGCAATATGGAAGGAGAGAAATTGATCTACAAATGATCTGATACCATGTGGAAATTGAACCCAAGAGACAGAACAATTACACTCACAAAATTGCTAATCAAACATGCAAAATTAACATCAAAGGAGACTGAAATTGGAACATAACACTAATCTGTATTGAATAAGTGTACAATAGCCAATATTGTGAAGTAATAGGCTGCTGCAATATATAATTACATAAGATATTAGAATGCATAAGGATTCCATTCGAAATAGTAAAAAAGTAGGCTTACTAAATCTAGTCAAATCCCCCATAGGTGCATAAAGCAGTTTCCAAATCCACTAAGATGCTCACGAATTGGCTAAGTCAAGTAGGAAAGCTAATGAGGGATGGAAAGATAAGTAATACATTCTTTTATTAGGTGAAAAGTATGGAGGATGATGTGGGCAAAAAACAAGTCAAGTACACCTAGTCTAGCTTTTCCTTTTTCATTAATTCCCAATAAAACATGCAGCTTTTCAGAAAAAGCAGATATGCACCTTGGAGGATCTGGAATAAAGCATACATGCTAAATATGGTTTCCAAGAGGTTTCCCAAGCGCTCCAGGACTCAGTTTTAGCAAGTGTTGACTTCTATGACATGTATAAGGAAACTAGCATAGAGTGGAATCTAGGAGACTAGGTAATAAGACAAAAATGATTTAATTAATGTCCAAGGTAGGTAACTATGGGCTGATTATTCTAACAGTAACAATTCAACAATACTCTGTGTTTTTTCAGCTAATCCATTCCTATCAACAGACCATAGGAACCTAATGGTATATATTCAAATCACCATGTGCATTGAAATCATTCATTAATATTTCACAGCCTTTAACATAACTAGTGACTTTACATTTACTACTTGTGGCTAACTATACAAACCATGGCTTCTCATTTTTTTGGGTACTAATCTACATAATTCAATAATTCTAGGTGTTACATAACTCAAACTTGCATCTGGATCAATTAGTCTAGAAATGGGCTGGCTTTTTATCATACCTTCAATTTCAACCATTGAATTTTGATGGTATGCTTATCGATTCTCCAACACAACACTAATTCTGGGAACACTTCTTACCATATCTCCCACTATAACAGCTTCCTGAATGGCATGAAAAATATTAAAGTTTTTCTTTCTTATATGATAGTCTTTAAAATAATGTGGCTTGCCACATTACCAACATTTTAAGGGTTCCCTCTGTGCGGTGTTTTTATTAAAAGTACTAGGAGGTTCTCTTTCTTTGGCTATAGGATTCTATGGATTAAATATTTTATAGTTACTTCCTTGACACCCTTTGTAATTATTCCCCGTATCTTTTTTAAATTTATTATTCTTCTTTCTTGGATCAAAGTTATCTCGTCTTTTAGTTTTATAATTTGGTACACTTTCTCTTTTATTTTTGTTATGGTTGTAGTGAGGATTTCTCCTCACTGCAGGAGCAAGAATGTCTCCCTTGTGCCTATAGGGCACACAGGTAGGTTCCTATTATTGGAAAACAGGAAAAACGAAATGGAAAATAGCATAAACATAACATTAAATTAAACTAAGCTAATCTAAACAAGAATAAGCAAATGGCAACAACTGTGAACTAGATCTAATAGAAAAAATGAAAGAGAGAGATGAAGCCCTTGTGAACCCCTCTGCAGAAAATGGGTTAGGGTTCCACCTCCTTAAACCCTGCAAACAAACCTAAGCTATCATGGAAAACCTGCAAAACAATGTCATAATAAAACTTGCAACTAGAAAACAAGGTTAGAAAGCAAAAACAACTAAATAAAAATGTAAAGAAACTTTATACCTCTCTTGGGTGGAAATGGGCCACCATGCCCTAGCTCATGGGAGCACCTCTCTTGGTTGGAGAGCAATGGCTCAATGGGATGGATATGGAGGAGAGGGAGTGTGGGTGGTTTGACAAGAAAAGGTCTCAAAGCATCCATGGGCAGCATAACAATAGGCAAGGGAGGATTGTTTTGAGAGTGACCCCCCACCCTCCTTTTATAGTTTCCATGGGGTTTTAGGGTTTTAATCCCTTGGTCAGGGTTTTAACCCCTTATGCCCTAACTTTAGCCCCTTTTAGGATGTTAACCCCTTTTTGAGGGTTTTAGCTCCTAAGGGGCTATTTTGGAATCTTTTTTGGGGTTTTTAACCCTTTTCTTCATCCTTGGGCTCTTTTGGAGGTGTCGGGGTCTAATGGAAGGTATGATGGAGTGATATGGGGGTTGCGAGATGGTGTCCTTGGGTGGTGTAGGCCATAGAGATCTATGTGGGGGATTTTTGGGTTAACAGATTGCCCCCTGATGTGTGAGGGCAGGAGCTCAACATATGGCCAACGAACATCATAGGATTTACTGTGTAGAGGTGGTGCTTCCGGTGCTGGGGCATGGTGGCTTTTGGTTTTTGTATTAATTTGGTTCCCTTCAATGGGTGAGATACAATAAATGTGTGACATGTATATGGATGAGGTGGGAATTCCCATGCTCGTGACAATGTCAAAAGAATCATTTGATCTATGCTCTAAAATACAAGAGCCGATCATATAGAACTGATGTTACAATACTGGTTGCCTCTATGTGAGGCTGAATACAATACTGATTTGGTACATTGGACCCATGGCATTCTCATGGAATGCTATATCTTTATGACTAACAGTCTGCTAGATCTGGTACATAGCTATGTGGACTCTCTGATTGAGAATCAGAGTCTCTGTGGTACAAGTATGTTGCATCAATCATAAAGGTGTATCAAAGCACTGTTGGGTCTTTTGAACACTGTCTCCAACGCAACCCGAAAATCACAAGGGACATAACTTGTTTAGGTCCCTCAAGTAGACTCACCAATGTGCTAGAGTCAAGTGACATCTGGGGTCTTTGACCAAGTACTGTGCGGAACAAACCCTGTATGAATCTCAACGGTGCGATGATGGAGTTGAAGTCGAGCACATGAGAAACAACCATCCCGAGAGGCACTAAGGACTCCTATCAAGTGGTCCAAGGAACTCATCAATGATGTTAATGAAACCAAGGTACAATGACCTCTGGGTCTATCCTCTGAAATATGTGTGTTGGCGTCGATAGAGGGAGACTTGCCCCTCGTCAAGGCAATGATGTTTCCTTGACCAGGAGTGTGAGGGATAACTCAAAGGTGTGAAGCACTCTGCGGACTGACTCACTAAATTGGGGGGGAGGGGAGGGAAGGGAAAGAACTTGAACAGGGGTAGGGAGGGGAGTGCGAGACTCAAAATTCCTTTGTTCAGAGTATGACGGTAGGGCGGACCAGGCAGCAAATGAAATTGACTCAAGGAAATGGGATCATAGTTGTAATACCGGGAATGTCACTGCAGATGGGAAATACTTGGAGGAGGTGGACACTTTTGATACTGATGGGATCCAAGGAAGACACATTGCAGAGTACTCTGAACAAAGGCAACCCAATGTGGGAATGCTGCCAAACTATTTTCTTTGGGGTGGTGTCTAGGGACACCGTTGTGGTACGATCTCATGGATTTTTGGCGAGCACGAGAAGGTAAATGCTTGATGGTGCTTTCAATTTTAGAGAGTCTGAAAGCACGAAGAAGACTCCAGTGGGGGCTGTTTTTTATTGGTAGTCTCCTATGGCCAAAAAAGGATAAAAGTATACATAGGAGAGCTCGCCCATCCTATAGGGGATAAGAGACTTCTTTACCATTGGTAGTCCAATTAGGCCAGAAAAGGTTAAACCTATACTGACTGGATGGTCATTCAAATACTTTTACGAGCATGAACAAAACCAAGATTGCTCGGCGATCTTTTCTTGTTGAGATGGCTGGAAAAGAGATTAACGACAACCGGTGGTGAGATTTTTCGTAAAGTGCGGCACCTCTGCTCGAGAAAGCACAAAAGTATGCAGAGGGGAATGATCTTGGCTTGA
This sequence comes from Pseudotsuga menziesii, assembly GCA_001517045.1. NCBI lineage: Eukaryota > Viridiplantae > Streptophyta > Pinopsida > Pinales > Pinaceae > Pseudotsuga > Pseudotsuga menziesii. The sequence goes on along the minus strand of LPNX010533283.1, from coordinate 29,245 downwards.
GTGTGCCAAGGAGGTACTTTTCATGAGATGGTCTACATGGTCCGCAAAAGGAGGTAAATGAGACGATGTAGACACCCTTTCCTATACTTTAGCGAGTGGGAAAGGAAGCAGCTACACTCAACGATCTTTTCATTGTTTTAGGAGTTAGAAAAGAGCTTAAACAAAACTCCAATGTGGTCAACCGACTGCTGTGGCACGAGCGGTGCCCCATGTCGGGACGGTGGATAGAGGTCCAAAGGTCATCCATACAGTATGGATGGAGCAAAAGGCTCTCAAACATACCAATACTTGTGTGGGATAGATCGCGGCAGAGGCCTGCGAGTCGGTGCGGCAGAGGCACGCAAACTAAGGTGGCTCTCGGACAGAGGTCAGGAGAGTGTGTGTGTGTGTTGTGGTGGATGAACTTGACCACATGTGATGTGAGTACAAGTCTGGAGGCATTTATATGCCAAATACATGTAAGAAAAATAAATTGTTTTATGGACAGTGGTCCAGAGGTCCGTGTAAGGTGCGGTGAATGGAAAAGACAACTATGTGTTAAAAATGCAAAATAAAAGCTAAAATTACAGTCCTTAATGGGTGGCGGCCTGAAAACTCGCATGAGTTTCAATCGGGTAGTGTGATGCAAGTATTGGTCCATAGACACTCGCATTGTCATGTCATGGCTCATAAATCGAGGTGACTTGTGGGAAATGGTCCCAAGATTGATTTATTAAACATGAGACAATGGTCTTAGAAATGGAAATTTGATCCTGGAGGTGTGAGAGGTGTCTCGAACCGGTCTCGGGTGACTTTGGATTAGCAGCTGATGGTCCTACCCCTGATTTGTGCTGAAAAATGTTTTAAAAAAAGAAAGGGAAAAAACTACGCTATAAGGGACTCATAGTGGTTATATCAGGCGTGGACTCTCTTGAGGTGCAGCCCATTGTGCAGATTCTTCAAGAGTCGGCCATCTGAGTCAGCGAAGAGGTATGCCCCCTTGCCGAGTTGAAGGTCATTGGCAAGGCAAGATGACGAAATCTATTCTTTTATGGGAAGAATCGATTCCACACTATGGTTTAAAGGGAATGGAGTAAAACCTAAGGCAGTTTTACATATATCTTCGTCATCGCATAAGTGGTGCTGGGATAGATCAGGTGGATCTTCCAAAGCTGACGAGATAAAAGGGAAACTGGTGCTAGATATCATGAAAGCGGTATTGGTTGTGGCTTTTGTGGCCTTGCCCCGAGTCTCTATTGGAGAAAGAAGGGCAGGCATGGAGACAGGAGGAGTCTTTGATGGACCTGGAGGTAGGTGCCACATCATCTCAATTGGATGGACATTAGTCAACACATCTTGGGGCCTTAGAGGTAGGGTAGGTGGTTCAAGGTACCACACAGGATTTCATAGTCTGAAATCCTGTAGATTGATGGTTGCCAAGGAAAAATTACCCATGATACTGGATGGTAGGAAAAGGAAAAGGATCATGTTGAGTGGGAATGAAACCCATTGTTTCCCTAGTAACTGAGGTTGAGGTTGCAACTGAGGTTGCGGCTGTGGCTAGGGAAATAATATAAGAGACAGGTCTGATGGATCGTCAGTGATGGTGGAGACAAGAGGGTCTGCAGAACTGGACATCATGTAGATGGATACAGTGTCTGATGAGGGAGGTGGTGGGTGAACTTCTTCAATTAAGGTGATCTCAGACTCAAGGTAATGTTGACGAAGATTAGCGAGAGCTATTCGAAATTCGGGTAGGCCTTGGCAATGGTGGGAGTAATGTCCATACAAGCCGCAAAGGGCGCAAGCATGGTTTGTTCTCAATGCCTTGATCGCGACTATTGGTGCGGTTGGGAGTTCAACCACAGGGATGTTTTCATTTGTATCCATGGCATCCATATGCACACGGATTACTGTGATTTCAGGGCAATTCTGAGTTAGATGGCCCTGTTGTTCACAGACGGAACAAGGTGGGACTTGTCGTGGTTATGTGGTGGCTTTGGTGTTCTTTCCCCTGGCTCTTTTGGGTTGGGGCGGTGCAGGTGTAGGTGCGGCGGTTGGCTTGTGTGGACCAGGTGGAGGGTGAGACTCGACCGCGATAGGTTGCACTGAGGTTTAAACAACCTGGGGCATTGCTGGTTGAGCTGGTGGATCTAGATACCACACCGGGATCCCCAACGTAAAGTTGGGTAGGACTAAGGTGGCCATGATCAGCTTGCTCATGACACCAGGTGGGGGAAAGAGGAAAGGAATTGTATGGACTGGAGATGAGCCCACATAACTCCCAGTTGGTTGCATGTGGGGGTGAGGTTGTGGTTGCGGCTGGGCATAATGCTACTGCTGCGGGTGATGTTGCGGCTGCTATTGGCATTGGGGCTACAGACAATGTTGTAGTTGTGGTTGGGGCTGCAGCTGCGGTTGCTGTTTGGGTGCAGTAGTGCTTGATGAGACCATGCACAAGTCCGCAGTTTTCTTTTGTGTCAGTGGTGGTGAAACCAACGGGAAAGGAGTCATCATGGTGGGATCGGTAAACAACCCCGGGCTCACATTCAATGGTGGGGAGGCTAGTGTGTTTTCAACCATAGTGTTGATTGCAGGGATGACGTTAGCATGTTTGGTCACCCCTTGTGGCTCAATGGTGGTGATGGTAGGGATAACATTGGCAGGCGTTGTTAACCGTCGCAGATCATGGTAGGTGAGCTAGTCAACTGTCACGATCTTCCCTTCTTGGGGGAACATCACGAGCCAGAAGACAGTTGATGCAACAACTCACATGGTGTACATGTAACTCCTTCCAAGGAAGAGGTTATAGTCCAGTTGAGCGTTGACGACTTCAATGTCAATCAGGACTATTTTCATGGCTAACGTGATGGGGACATGGGGGAGGATTCCTTGGGATTTACTGGGGCGTCCACCATAAGCCCGCAGAGTCATGGAGGATAGTTGTAGAATTGGTGATCCAAGCTTCTGCCAAACAAAGGTAGACATGATGCACGTGGATGCCCCCTCATCCACTATGCATCGGTGCACAAGCAAGTTTTGGATGGACACCAGGATTTGGAAGGAAATAGTGGAGGGCATGTGTGGCTCTCCGTTCTCTGTGTCAAATGTGATTAACTTGGATTCAAAGGGGTCTACAGGCCCTAGGGTGGCTAGTAACGATTTCCGCTATGTTGGGAACGTTTTAAGTACCTCAAGAGTAGACATGGTGGTTGGCGTTTGGGCCAAATCATCCACAATGCTATAGTTGACTACAGCTCTAGCTGTGGCATTATTGGTGATTCTGCGTATGGGGAGGCATGGAATTGGGGGTAACTGAAGAGGTGGGTTGATTGTCTTAGACGTGGATGCTGCTGATGAGTCAACAGGTTCGGTGGTGGTATCATACTGATTCCGTCGAGTTTGTAAATTGACCTCTTCAATGGTCATGGTTAGCAGGTGGTGAAAACCTATTTCGGCCGTGGGACGTGTCCCTGAAGCATTGGGATTGGCTTGGGGAAGGGCAGCAATTGCCACCAATCCTTGGACTTGAAGTGGGTTTTGAAGCACCATGGGGGGAGGTCCTTGAGGTGCTGGGTTGGGTTGTGCTTGGTTTGTAGCGTTGGCAACCTGTTGGGCTTCATTTTGAATGGCCTGATTAGCTCGACCCATGAAGGGACACTCGAACGTGTAATGCCATAAACATCACAAAGTGTACATGGTTGATTTGTGCACAACAAAGCGTTACATCTTGGTGCATTCTGTCGTGGGGGGTTTTGGGCTAGCCGATTAGCCGTGGCATTATTAGGAGGATTCGGTTGTTAACCGCCTCCCTATGGTTGGTTATTGCCTTAATTATGGGGCTAATTGTTTCTATCTTGCCCTTGTTGATTGTTGGGGGTAGGCTGGTTGGGACGGTTTTGTTGTGCGAACACTTGTCCCAACAGAGCTAGTGGAGCAGGGGCAGGGGCTTGAACTTGTTGCACTGGTGGTGCATAGTATATTTGTGGGGTGGTGGTGCCACAAATGTGGGCATTTGCCCCAGATACTGTTTTGTTGGCCAAGCCATGGCCTAAGCCTGTTGCGGTGGAACAGGTTGTGCATAAGAGGTTGTTTCTATAGACTGGGACATCATTCTAGCATAGTCCGGAGCTTGGTTTTGGTAAGCAACATTAGCAGTGTTGCTTGTTTGTGGTGCAATAGCAGGTGGTGTCGGTCGAAGCTATGGTTGTTGGGAGGCTGACCCTATGATGTCGTCCGCAGCATGGGATGCCCCCGGTGTGTCGCCGTAGGAGGTACTCAGATAGGAAGCATCTAGAATGACAGTGTACAAGTATCCAAATTGAGAGTGGATCAAGTCAAATTGTTGGGCCTTCAGTATGGCCTCTTCTTCAGATTAAGGATGTTCAGATGTGACATCCTTTGCGATGGGTGGAAGAAAAGTCTTAAGGAACCAATCCAAGAAGATCATGTCGTCTAGTTGGATTTTGCATAAGCTACGGCGTCACCGCCACTCATGGATATGGTCAGTTATGTGAGTGGTGGTGCTTTGGTGACAGGATAATAGGATCTCCACCCCCTCGTCATATCAGAAAAGGAGTTGAAAATACTGTAGGAACATGAAGGCTAGGGAGTTGAAGTCGGGGTACTTGGCTTGTGGCAGCTCAATGTACCACTTGGCCACAGCACCTGTAAGGGTGCGTTGGAACAGCCTCAGCCTCATGGAGTCTTCTACAATGCTTTTGGATGAGCACCATAGATGGAATGTCATTATGTGATTTTGGGGACATTCCTCGGTTTTGCCTTCAAACTTCAGGATGTCTGATGGCAGCTTAGTTGGCATGGGTGGCCAGAAAGTTTGCTGGTGGATGGGATCATTTGTTAATCTAGCCAAGTGAGGCAAGTTCAAACAAGCCATGAAGGGCATATTTGACCCCAAGTTGATGTGGGATGGGGATGCAATGGGGGTGGGGTTTGCAGGTGCATAATGCATCTGCATGGCTAGGGGTGCTTGCGATGGCACCATTGCGGATGGGCCAATTGCCCCAAGTGCTGTGTGGGGGGCGATATGGGTGGTGGGGGCATTGCCCCCATGTATGACAATAGGGGCAATGTAGGTGGATGGTGCACTGCCCCCCAGTGTGGCCGAAGGGGCAGTGTGTGTGGAGGGGCCACCACCCCCGTGTGTTACCATTGGGCCAACTTGGCTGGTCACTATGGGTGATGGCAATTGGCTAATGACAATCTACATGACTATGCTTGGACAACTTGCCAAGCTGTGGGTGACAGGTTGTGATGTGGACATGGGTCCACTTGCTAAGGTTAGGCCAAAAAATGGATCTGGGTTTGCACTAGCCATGGGGCTTGATGGTGCGGTGTGGAGGTCTGGCTCAGACTGATATGGGTCTGAATCAGAATCAAAGGCTGTGCAGACCTCTAATGGTGTGGGAGATCACTGAGAGAGGCTTCGATGGTGCCGATCAAGTGTTCCAAATGGTGGTGGTTTGCCTCTTAGGCATGAGGAAGATCATGGAGGATCAATTGTGTTCGCTTTTGTGTATGAAAATGGTGGGTATGAGATTTGGACCCTGGTTTCAATGGATTCCTATTAGCTAAAGGTGGTCTCTCGGCCACCAAGACTGCCAGAAGACAGCGCTTGGCTTGTTCCTCATGGGTGCTTCTACTCAATCGGAAGGGGTCGTTGCCCATTTTGCTTGGCAATTCCTCTCAGCGGCCAGCTACTTTGGGGTTCTTGTGGTACTCCTCATAATGAGTTTCTAGGAAAATGCCAAGTACTTCCCACAGTTAAAGCAATCAGGGACTTATGTCCTCAAAGACTGCAGAATTGATTGAACTTAGTGTAAATTTGGTAAATTTTAAGGCTTACTCAGTGTCATGAACTGAGTTGGGTTAATTATTTGGTATGGTGTGTTGGAATGCTTGTTTGTTATGGTATTTCATTGCTGCAATATGGTTTATGAATTCATGGTAGAGTTCATATCATGGTTTTGTATGCAAGCATAAACAGAAATTTGAAAACAAGTACAGTGATTAACCCTGGATTGCTGGCCTAACTAAATGTCTACCTCAGAGTGATATTCTTCTTCAACCAAGAGAAGGTGTTGGGCTCTCAACACAATGGGATTAAGTCCATCTGTAGATCCTCAGGTCACCTCCTGGATGCTAGGTTGGTCAGCAGGGAGGATGCTTAGCGTCGTGAGAAGCCCTCCTTTTGTACCCCCTCTACCTTCCAGGTCAGCCGGTTTTAGTGGTTTGGGAAAAATATCATGGAGTGCCTAGATCTATATGATCTTTCCCTTCGTCGTATCCCAGAATACCCCGAAGGGTGATGACTGGATAAAGGAGGAAGGGGGAAGTAAGATGGTTATTTTTAAGTTATTTTTAGTTAGACTAGTTCATGTTATTAGGCCTTAAGGGTTCATTTAACATTTACACATTGTTCATGAAATTATTTGCAGAAAATACAAACTGAAACTGAAAATGGCCTGCAATGGTGGATAGAGGCAGCTGGGCCACCCTAACTGTCCTCTAAACTTGAAAATTACTGTCAATTAAACTTAAATTCAACTTCTGTGTGATAGGTCACACATTTCTGACCAAATATAGCAAGGGGGGCGCGAGATTTTTTCATAAATGAGTGAGGGGGTTCCATAGAATGCAAAAACAGCTGCAACCTAAGTTTCTGGGCTGAAGTTGTGCCTGTCTGGGGATTAAGTGTTCCCTGGGTGCACCTGTTTGCTCATTAAGAGCGCCCCATGCTCACCTTTTGCCCCAATAAGAGTGCCCTGCTCCAAAAAGGGGTTTTTTGGTGAGACAGGGTCAGATCTGTCTGACAGTAGCTAGTACTAGGGTCAGTTTGACTCAGCTTGGCCTAGCAGAGGCTTCGGCACTAACTAAAATAGGAAATAAACAAGATTTAAGACAGATCTAACATAAGATTTCTGAAAACTAGGGTAAAATTGAAAAAACTTGGAAACTTGAAATTTTTGGACCAGGGATCCTGTGGGATCGACCTGGTATGGTCACCAAAGTTGTAGTGAGGATTTATCCTCACTGCAGGAGCAGGAATGGATCCCTTCAGCCTATAGGGCACAAGGGTAGGTTCCTACTATTGGAAAATAGGAAAAATGAAATGGAAAATAGCATAAACAGAACAGTAAATTAAACTAAGCTAATCTAAACAAGAATAAGCAAATGGCAACAACTGTAAACTAGATCTAATAGCAGAAAAGAAAGAGGGAGATGAAGCCCTTGTGAAACGCTCTGCAGAAAATGGGTTAGGGTTCCACCTCCTTAAACGCTGCAAACAAACCTAAGTTATCATGGAAAACCTTTAAAACAATGTCAATAATAAAACCTGCAACTAGAAAACAAGGTTAGAAAGAAAAATCAACTAAATAAACATGTAAAGAAACATTATACCTCTCTTGGGTGGAAATGGGCCACCATGCCCTAGTTCATGGGACCACCTCTCTTGGTTGGGGAGCAACGGCTCAATGCGATGGATAAGGAGGAGAGGGATTGTGGGTGGTTTGAGAGGCAAAGGTCTCAAAGTAGCCACGGGAAACATAACAATAGGCAAGGGAGGATTGTTTTGAGAGTGACCCCCCACCCTCCTTTTATAGCTTTTCTAAGGGGATTTAGGGTTTTAAGCCCTTGGTCAGGGCTTTAGCCCCTTTTTTGGGCCTTTAGCCCCTTTTAGGGTTTTAGCCCCTTTTTGAGGGCTTGAGCTCCTAGGGGTCTATTTTGGGCTCTTTTTGGGGATTTTTATCCCTTTTCTTCATCCTTGGGCTCTTTTGGAGGTGTGGGGGTCTAATGGAAGGTCAGATAGAGTGATATGGGGGTTGCGAGATGGTGTCCTTGGGTGGTGTAGTCCATAGAGAGCTATGTGGGGGATTTTTGGGTTAACAATGTTCACCAAAGAAATTTTGTTTTCTCATTCCTTCTTCTAGCGTCTTCGGATTGTCATACTCAATCCTCTCTTTAAACATGATAGGAAAACAACTGAGAAAGTGTTATATCTTTGGTTTTTCATTTATTAGATATGATACATAATGAACAAGACTGAAGAATTTACTACAGATCTATTTCATGGTCATATCTCGTAGTCTTAACTCGTAGAATTCCTTAGCCTTATCTTCATAGTAATGTTCTAAGAGTCATTTTCGTTTAAACTGATGTTTAAATGTTTTCGAGGTTACATAGATTTCCTTTATTCCTTTTACTTTCTTTATATCCTACCACCATATATCCACTTTTGTTGTGAAATTATATATGGACATTTTCTCCTTCAATTCATCGAAGTAATTATAGATTTGGAATTATTTCTTCATCCCTGACAACTAGGATTTGCCTCTTATCCTTTCTCAATCTAACCATTAAACATACATGGTTTAAGTTTTTTAAATTGCCCAGAAATTTCTTCATACGGTTTGCACTTTTTTTTTAATTACCATCACTACTTTCACTGGAATCTTTTTTTTTTCTGGTGTGATGTTTGATTGATTCCTCACTAGAACATTCATCCCCATGACTGAAAAATCCCATTTTTCTTCCCTTATGTTTGTAAGGTGTAGCATTTGGAATATTATGTTTAGGTTCTATGTTTTTCTCTTTTTCAACATTGTGTATCTTATCTAGTAAAATATTATTCAGTTCCTCTCAAGCTTCTGGGATTTGTTCAGTATCCTCCCTAACTCTTTTTAACTCTGGCCTTAGTTCTTTAACAGTTCTTTGTGGTTCAGATGGGTTATTAGTTTGAATCTCACTAATGTTTAGCCACATTTCACCATCCCTTAGATTACCCTATTCATTGTTTATAGGATTTCTAGGGTGAGACTCTTGTTCCACAAACATCCCCACCTCTGGCATATTTTCCCTGCAAAAATAAAGTTATCCTTCTCTTTCTATTTTGTAAGAGAATCAAACCAAAAATAAGATTAAAAAAAATTATGGCTTTTTTAATAGTTTTAGGTTTGGGTCAGTTCAGGCCTAGTGTTGTAACCATGATCTAATACCATTCTTTCACACACCTCAAAAATCATAAATAAATAAAAAATTATACATACATTTAACCAGAAACACCTCTTACAAATCCTAACAATAATTAATACTTATAGCATGAGTTTATTTGATGATGTTGTGTATAGTTACTCATATAATTAATATTTCTTATGACAGGTTTCTCCAACTGCGAGCGTTAACATATTTTTAACTGCTTAGATCCATCCACACCCGAAGGTGATATTTTAATCCTTCTTTTGTTTTTATCGGAATTTACTAGGGGATTTCTTAGCCCAAGAATTGGGAGACTAGGTTATAGTCTTGACAAAACCCTATATTATGTAATAAGGTGCTTATAGGAACACATGGTTCACCATAGTTCTTATGTGCAAATGTTAAAACATAACATTGGAAGGACCTTGGTTTTAAAGTTCAAGGGTTAATATGTTAAGGTTTTGATTGTTTTGAATGTATGGTTAAAACATTAGTCTTTGGGTTGTAATCCATAATAGACCTGTTAATAATATGTAAAGGTCATTTGGTTGAAATTGTAAAACAAGGTTCATTGGTTGTATATGGTTATAGTCAATGTTTATGGGATTTAACCCAATGTTGGATCCTTTGCTTGAACAATGATTGTAATGACATGATTACACTTGGCCATGAGTTATGATTTATACCTTAGTTGAATTGAGAATTTATGGAGCTTCCTTGACTACGAGTTGATAGTGCAATCAGGATTTCAATATTGGCTCGAGAATGCATCTCAGTCATCCACCTGTAACATCCCCATACCCCATAATGCAGATAAATTAAAATTTTTTCTTCAAGAACCCTTGATCTCTTTTTGAAACACAGGGCATGGACATTAACACACTCTTGAACCTTCATTATCAAGCTTAGAAACAACTGTAACAGTCGTTCCTCCCTTGACAAATCCCTTCTACGACCGAAAACACCTTTTTCGCACTGACCCTATCCTTTATGCATGCCTCCCTACGCACTCCCCTTTCCTTCTTTTCGCTACGAACTACGGAAACCAAGAGCACAGTTTGTGACGGAGATATTCATATCATGTTCTTCCTTTTGCTTGTCCTCCCTTCCTCCTTCTGCCTTTGGAACTCAGAAATCGAAAGGATAACCTTTCGGTGGAATCGCTTAACGACCTCTCGCATTCTTCCCTTCCTCCTTCTTCCTTTGGAAATTGGAACTCGAAAAGATAACCTTTCAACAGAATCGTTTAATGAACTTATGCCTTCCACTGGTCCTCACTTCCACCTTCTTCCTTTGGAACTCATAATTTGGAAAGAGAAATTTTTAGCATAATTGTTTAACAGCCTTCCGTCTTCTGCCCTTCCGCCCTTCTGCCTTCCGCCTTCGGAAATTAGAAGTCGGAAAGACAAATTTTTCCTTAGAAATTTATCTACTCTTTCGATTCTTGACTTTCGACTTTCTGAATTCAGAAATCATAAGTCTAACTCTGTCTTGGAACATTCAACCATTCTTTCGCTTCCCGCCTTCCTCCCTTCTGCACCCAGATTGAGGGGTGTAGAAAACCACACTCTTCCCTATTTCCATTCCTGTTTTTTTATTTCCACCTTCTGCCTTTCCTAGGCATATTTCAAGGGGAAGGAACTCTAATTTAGATTCAAATTTTGACTCTGTAACACGATTCTAGCCTCCATGAACTTAGGAAAAATGCATTAAAACATACAAGGAAAATATAGATGAAAATATAGGAACATTCATTAACAATGAACTCTACTGAAGTCATTAGCAGACATTCATCATATTCATAAGAATTGTACATAACCAATATAGTCATTCATAAGAAAATACATTTCATAAACAAGAATAATAGAGAGAATACTTATCTTTGATGATGAGATTGTCCCGGAACTATCTATGTTCATTAATATCTCAACACCACTACTACCCCTGATCTGAGAATGATTTCCACAAGGAACTAGGGAACAATAGGCTCATACATAGCCAACACACATAGTTAGGACAACCTTTAGTTGGGTTTATCAGACTTCCCATCCAAGGATTACACAAGGCCAAATGCACAAAAGACACATCCAAACCAACCACAGTTAGGTTTATCCAGTTGCTAAGGCAATGAATCACACCTGCTTGAATTCTCACCACAAATCAACTAAACCAACCCATAGTTGGATTTATCAGGATTCTAAGGAAATGGAAAGGTAGAATTGCTAAACTAGTGATCTCAACCACAGAGCCATGGACACCTACACTAGATATATCAAGCTTGGCATTCCACAACACCTACACACCTAACACAAGGAAGTATTCCCTTCACTGCTACAAAGTTCCCTCAGGCCATACCTTCCCTTCCAGTTCTCTTGAGGGTGTGGAGACAAGGTTTTTCAGCCCCTCTTCATTTGTCTGTGAGGTTCCTCTATTCACTAGGTTTATCATCCAATTTAGGGCCTCTTCCAATCATAAGTCTTTCAGACCAAAACAGGGATGCACATCAGAACAACCCACAAGAAAACACACCGACAAAAGCTTCACTCTGTAACACAGAGAAAATGGGGTCTCATACCACAATGGACCACAAGGTAGATGGAATGAGCAATCAAGAACATAAACCTTATCTACGACTCAGGAGAGTGAAAATGCACAATCATGAATTTATAACCAACCATGCATGAATGATTGAGCATGTATGATCAGAATGACCACAACGTTCATATCAAGACCAATATGACCAATTTGGCATGCATTCACATGGTTACTTGCTTCAGAATCCAAAACATGGATTCTGTAAATTGCAAGCTTACATGTTTTCTCAGACACACAGTCATACTTCCATGCCTTGCTCTTCCCAAGGCATTAACTGCCTCAATCAACTTCTGGAAGAATTGAATGATTAAGGAAAAAGGACAAAAAGGTAGCTGAGGGTTCATGGGTTCCCCCATTGGCATCTAGAATAACCCTATTGGCTTAGGAGTTTGACTAACTCCCCTCCCTATTCCTTGTGAAATCATGCCCCCATCTCTTTGGCGTTGCATCCCCATAGCTAGTTGTCGTATTTATTAATTTCCTAGTTACATGATACATAAAAATAGACAGCGTCTGACTCAGCACCATAGCCATAGGTATCGACCTTTATCACCTATACAAAAAACACCAATCAATGGAAGGGCCTTGGACTTGAAATTCTTTCCATGATTCTAATTAAAATATATGCATTACGTACAATTTTAATACCATGGGGTAAAAATCGGGGTATTACACCACCCGTACAGTTCGTTGGCTAGGGTTTCAAAAGGGATAACGTGTCCTTTGTTTTGTCGAAACACTTCAGTGTTTGGTTTTTTGGTCTGTGGGAGAAGAGATTCTAGGGTCTACTCAGTTAATGGTATTTGTAATGGGGTTTTTAGTGTGAATACTTTCCATAGGTTTTAATGGCCTTCTACCTGGATTCTTTCCAAGTTTTACCGATGTTTTTCATGGCTCCAACGACTGCATGTAGCATGATTCTTGCACCTCCAATAGACTCAGCCACCATATTCAACTATAAAACTACCTTTTCTAGGTAAGGGGCTATAAAAGTCAACTCTACAAACTTTTCGTAAGTAGTTTCAGTTGATTTCAATCTAATTACTAATGTTACATTGTTTTTGGATGCAGATAGAGGAGGGATAACGGAAACCTCAAAGGAGCCGACCCCTGGCCATCTCTGCAACTCATCCAGGGTAAGAAATATGAAGTTTTAATTACTTTCTTACATTATTTCATTCTTTTATTTGAGTTCTAACTATAACTATTTTCTTTGCAGGTGGATAGAGCTGGAGAGGAAGGAGGCATGGTCACCTCCTCCCAACAGTGTGTCTCGGAATGCCCAGGTAAGCTATAACTCACAACCCTTTACTATGTTACTTTTCTATTAAGTTCTACCCATAGTTGCTAACTATTTTGTGGGTTGTTGCAGGTAACTCTTTGATTGAGCAATAGCGTCGAGAGGGAAAATAAACTCCAACTTCATGCAAGATAGGTTATCATAGTTTGTTTCAAAGCTTAGGTTTTAAGATCTTATTGATAGAGGGATTTATTGAATCTCGACTCCCACATTTGTTTTCTTGATGGTTATGAGCGTTGTAGCTTGTTTTACAGTTTTAAAGGTTTTTTGTGGGAGCCATCATAGATGGACTTACCGCCACATGTAACTTTAATAACTTTGATGGAGTTTTCTGTTTAAACCGAATGTGGACGTCATCGAATGGACTTACAACCACATTGTTGTGAATCATGTTTTTACCATATCACATTGTTTAAAGTTTTAATTGTTATTACAACCCATAAGTTCTTTGCAATTTCTTTGGAAAGTTCTTTGATTTATCTGTCTTGAATTCTACATTAGTTATATACTTGTATGTTTCATGGTTTTAAGCAACGGTTTCCATCCTTTGATGGTCTTATTGCCATGCGTTAGTTTGGAAAGATTCGTTGTTTTAAGAGAAAGTTTAGATGTTTTCAATGGGAACTCTATAGCATTGAATATAATATTTCCCGGGGTTAATTACCCATATGTTTATATTAGCCAATGCGATTTTTGGACAGATCTTAGAAGATTAATGATAGCTAACTCCAAATTGTGGTTTTAATAAATAAATAAATACGTGTGTTAATTCTTTGTGTAAGCAATGATTTCCATCCTTCAATGGGCTTATGACCATACCTGGAAATGGAAAGATTCACAACTGTGATAAATTGGGTGCTTGTTTGGAAAACTGTAGTGTTGGATTACTTTGATTACCTTTATTCCAATTGTTGATTGTTAGCTTTAATGATTAGATATGATATTTATGGATCTGTAACTGATTAGTTGGATATGTTGTGAATATCATATATAGTATAATATGTTATTGGTATATGTATGTATTTTGATGGTTTCCCTTTTGTATATTACATATTATTTTATATATATTTGTATATATAAATAGGGTATTTACAGTGATCACGTTGGATCCCAATCTATCCTTCTTAATCTTTAAAATTTGGATTAGTAACATAGTTTTTAATAGGATGCATTTTATATATATTATAAAATTACTAAGGCCTTTCGGCTCTTGATGTGATTTTATAATAATTGTTGATTAGTTTAAAACATTATATTTATCCCTAGATTAACATTTTGAGAATAGTTTTAGCAGGAATAATTTACAGACATTTAAATAATTAAAAGAATGCGTGTTGAGATTTGAATCCATAGTACAACAAGAATAACTAGATTTAAAGCAATTCTGCTAAAAAATTACTAATTATTATAATAGTACACATTACTATCAATCTTTGATTCAGATATGGATGCTCGATCTGAGATACACAAATAATTAATCTATTATTTTAAAGGAATGAATAAAATACTGAAACAAAGATCTAGATTTGATAACATAATAGGAAAGAGTACTAAACTGTAGAAAATCTACATCATATTTATACACATAATATATATTTTTCCTATACATATGCATAAAGCATTTCTTCCTAAAAAATATGAATACACTTCAAGTTAAGATAAACATCCTACTGTAACTAGATTTAATAATAAGCAATAAAATAAAAACATGGTACCACTGTTGGGAAAATAGAAATGGATAGTCATTCCTCCCAACCAACTCCGAAAGAGGCCAAATCACTTGCCCCAGAACCCCTAAGCATGTTTGTTGAACCATAAGAGAAAAATCCACTTAATGCCCCATCTCTTGCTCTATTAGATTCAATCCTCATCTAATACTAGCCTCCTTCTTGCTAATGGACATACTATTATATAATATTTTTCCTAAGACTTGGTCATTTATGAGCCTCCTTCTCTTAACAAAGAGTTGTGACCTGATTTTGGGGAAGATGCCTCCTACACCTAGAGTTCTCACTCAACAGGTGTAGCCACTTGTCTTTTCCTCTTGTGGGTCAACAAACACTATTAAACAACTATTTCATTTATGTCCCCTTAAGTATATTTTATTAATAAAATAATAATTCATTACATTTGTTTTATTTTTTACTTTGTGTCAAAATATTTAAGATAATAATATAAAATATTCTAGTAGAATTTAATAATAAATTATTTAAATCTTGGTGTATTAAATTGTAGGTTTTCCTTTTCCCCAATGGCCTCTAGGAAGAAAGAGTATATGTTGGACAATGAGCCTATGGTTGAGTGAAAAATTTCTCTTACAAGTGCATTTGCTTAAATCTTCTTTGTTTTATGATAAGTAATTTTTTTTTGTATTTGAATCTGAAATAATTTTATTTTATGCTTATGATGAATGTTCTTATATATGCATGTTGTGCTGGTGGATAGAAATTTATATCTATTGTTTTACAGATTTTTATGTGCACACATATTTGATTGTTTATTAATTTGTAATATGTCCATAATGTGAAATTTAGATTCCCATAAATTCGTAAACTTCCCCATGTGATGAACACTCAAGTGACAAAATTCAATAATATAAACTAGTTAATAAAAGAAGATAAAAAGGGATAAAAAACACAAAATATGGAAAAGAAACTAGTTAGTAAATGAAGATAAGAGGGATGAGAAGCATAAAAAATGGAAAAAGGATAAGATGAAGAAAATGTAGTTGAGTAATGAGTGGATGAGTTGGGAATACACTCACTAAACATGATTATTGGGATAATGTTGATAATGATGGAGCAAAAACATGTGATTTAGTGTATGCAAGATGAAGTGGAGGAGAATCTTACAAGTTAAAATATGCATGTAGATTTCATAAAAAAGTTAAAGAAATATAGAAAAAGTGCATGAGGAAATTTTAGATTTTTCTTTTTAGATTTATTTTAGATTTATATACAATGATCAAATAAAAACATTAGGAAAAAGATGTTAAATGAAATTATAAAGATTTTAAATATGTTCTTAAAATTGTTGAAATAAATCCAATAGAAGGACAGATGGAAGTGGGAGCTTGGAATTCAAGTGAACTGAAAAATGTAAAGGAACAATCGATGATATTTGTTTGAAGGAAAAATAGAAGTGGCACCTTGTAATCAAGTGAACCGGAAATATATGGATATATGATTTTTCATGTAGTTTATTTTAGCAAAGAAAATAAAATGTTCTAGCATGAAGACTATGCAAGGGTGTGTGGATGAAATTAATGAAAGGGAATAAACAAGGTTACTTACACAAAATTGAGGGACCTTTTAGATGCAACTGTAGTTTAATGTAACCTATGAGAGTTTAGTAAAACAAAAATTCTCAATTCTTTCTTTGAACTAGGCATGGATGGGCCTAAGAATGCCATGTCAATTTACACACATGATAGGAAAAATAATTATCATTATTTTTAACTACAAAAGACTCTAGTGTCATGTAACGAAAAAATGTTGTGGTTTTTTTTAAATACAAAAAACTCGAGAGTTCTGTAACTACAAAGCACTCTACTATTTTGCAACTAAAAAATTCTCTAGCATTTTTTATTACATGTATTTAAGGAATTAGGGGCTAGGGGTTAAGGGATTAGGTATTAGGGGTTTACGTGTTAATTAAGGGATTATATTATTTAGCGTTTATGATCTTTAGGGTTTAAATATTAAGGGGATGGGAGTTAGGGGTTAAGGGATAATACATGATGAACTAGAGTTAAGAGGACACGGCTTAAGGACTTAGGGGCTTTATATATTAAAGTATTTAGGGCTCATGTGTTAGGGAATTATTTTTTTAGAGGTTAGGGGTTGTGTTTTCAAGGCTTATGGGTTAAATGGTTTATGGGTGAGGGGGTAAATTGAAGGTTAGTTGTTAGTGGTTGAAGGATTAGAGGTAAAAATGTAAATGGGTCAATAGGTGTAGGAGTTGGGGGATTTAGTGCTTAATGGATTTAGGGATCTCGGTTTAGGGGGTTAGGGTTTAAGAGTTTATACATTAATGGATTAAGTGTTTGTATATAAACTAGGGATTAGGTGTTAGGTGTTAAGTTCTTAGAGGTAATGGGGTTTATGGGCTAGGGGCTTTATGCGTTAAGCGATTGAGAGCACCAATGTTAGGGATTAGGGTTTAAGATTTTAAGCATTAAGGGTGAAAGGTTTAAGTTTTGAGGTCTTGTACAAAATTAGGAACTTAGGGGATTAATGGTAAAGGACATAAGGGTTATGGGATTGTTGTTTATTTGAGAGGTGAGACCTTTAGGGGTTAGCATATTTAAAGGCTAAAGGATTTAGGGATCTGGTGTTAGGGTATTAGGGTTGAGGAGGTGAAGGGTTAAGTGTCAAAGGGTTAACATATTAAATGCTTGGGGGTTAAGGGATTAATGAATTATTCTATAAGGAATAAGGGTTTGGGGATTTAGGGGTTATGGGTTGGGTGTTTTAGGGTTAGGGGGTTAACTATTGATAAGGGGTTAGTATTTTAGAGGTAAAGGAATAAAGTGGCTAAGAAGTTTAAAGGTTAAGGAATTAGTTATTTAAGAAGATAGGGGGCTATGGGATTTATGGTTTAAGGGATTATATCTTAGGGGTTAGTTAACGTGTTAAGCGATTTACAAATTAGGGTCTTTAATGGTAAATGCTTAAGGAGACAAGGGTTAAGGGGTTAGTATTTAGAGTTCAAGAAATAATTAGGGTTAAATTTATGTTTAAGTAATGGCGATTTATAGGTTAGGGGATTTAAAGGTTAATTAATTTATGGCTCAATGGTTAGGGGTTAAGTCCTAAGTAGTTAAAGGTTAAATTTTTTAGTGGTTAAGGGATTATGGATTTAAGGATTTAGGATTTAAGTATTATGAGTTAGATTGACTAGGGATTAGGTATTTATGGATTTAGGCTTTAAGTATTATGGGTTAGGTTGACTAGGTATTAGGGATGGACTAGGTATTACGATTTATGGTCTGTGGGACTAGAGGTAAAGTGGTCAAGGGCTTTACGAGTTTTACGGAATTTAGTGATTTGGGCTTAAAGGGTTAGGTTTTATGAGGTTAGGAGTTAAGGTTGAAGTGTTTAAAGGGTTAAGCAATTATAAGAGTTAAACTATCTCTTAGAGGCCAATGCATAATCCCAAGCGATAGCGCACAAGCATAAATCAGAGTGATCAATCCAAAGAGAGAGATATGAAGAAAATGTAGGGGTCTCGTGTAGATGGATAGTGCACAAGAAAATGAACCACACACTTGAAAAATGGAGGTGGCACACGAAAACATAGATTCTACGTAAAAATTTATTTACCTCTAAGGGGTAAACTAGATATTCGAGGCTAATGGTTAACGGATTAGCAGTAAAAAATTATAGGACTTAAGGGGTTTAGGGGTGAGGAGATTTATTTGTAAAGGCATTTATTGATATAGGGTTATGGGGTAAGTTTTTATGAGGATAGGCATTAAGGTCTTGGGTGTTGTAATGTTATGCCAATTATGAAGAATAAAGGGCTTATGGAGTTAGGGGTTAAGGACTAAGGAGATGGAAGATAAGGAGTTAATTAAGCTACTAAGGATTTATGTATTATGGAATTTCTAGGTTAACGTATTTACAGATTGGATTTTATTGGGATAAGGTATAAAATGTTAGTTTTAAGTGTCAAGGGGTTAATGCCGTAAGGGATTGCATGTTAAGGGATTGGGTTCTTAAGATACAATGACTTAGAATTTTAGGGCCTTAGGGGGTTTGGGGCCCATGTTTTGTTGGTGTAATATTTAAATATATTCCCTTGTTATTTCTCTCTCCCCATTAATTTATGCCCCCCCCCCACCCTCTCGTATTCACTCTCTCTCTTAGATCCCTGGCCTCCACCCATTATTTAGAATATAGTCCCACCCCCCTCCTTTATTTGCCCACTTTCTCTATCTCACCCCTTATCTCCATACTCTACTTAGCATTTATAAAAAATAAATTTTAGAGTGGTTTGTAACTAAGAAATGGTAGAGCATTTTCTAACTAAGAAATGCTAAATCATTTTGTAAATAAGAAAATCTAGATCATTTTGTAGAAAAAAAACACACAAGTGTTTCTATTGATAAGAAAGGAGAGAATAA
Source organism: Pseudotsuga menziesii (assembly GCA_001517045.1). Lineage (NCBI taxonomy): Eukaryota > Viridiplantae > Streptophyta > Pinopsida > Pinales > Pinaceae > Pseudotsuga > Pseudotsuga menziesii. The sequence continues at coordinate 10,247 of LPNX010533283.1, read as the reverse complement.
AAATTCAAATTTAAAGATAGCGTGCTAGTATTCCTTAGCACCTAAAACATGCCTTCAAACTCACCCACATTTTATATGAAGTCCTATGTTTCTAGTTCGAAGTTAGTAGCCCTATGCTATGGAATATGATAAACCAATGATAATTGTTCATTTCCTCCATTTTCTCAATATGTATGTCTCTCGCCACTCATTCCAGTATGATAGAAAATCATTCTTTATCAAAATTTATACATAGATCAACTTTTTTTTGTAGATTCCAAATATGTAAATTTATTTTAAAATAATATGTTTTTCTAATTTTTCATACTTTTCTTGTATCATGAATCCTTAACTCAATAAACACATTACTAGTGTTTCTTCCATAACTTTTCATTTCATAATCATTTCAAAAAAATACTGTATGCTATACACTGACCTCTACATGCTATAAAATATCCATTTCAGAATCATTGCATTAAGACCTTCAAAAGTTGCACCCACAAGTCACATATAATTTTAGAGGTTTGATCATGAATTACATAATTAAAGAGAAAAAACATTTAATTTTGGAAAAGTGGTGTTGCACCTGGGCTACTTGTTTACTACATGTATATACATTTGTATATCCCAAAACCATCAATCATGCCTTTAAAGGTTGCACCCACAAAGACATATACCTTATAATTTGCTAAAAAAAATAAAATGTGACTATTAGAAAAGATGAAACTTGACATAATTATGAAAATTTCAATACATAAAATTTATATATTCGGAAACATGATTCAATTTCCTACATTTCATCCTTTTTTACTCAATGTAAGATATTTTATGTAAGTATCTAAAAAAGATCCATGTAAGTTGAGGGATGCCTGATTTTTTAGTTTTTGATTGCATCTAACGCGCCAAAAGTGACCCTCATTTGCTTGCACTCACACATAAATAAAAAAATAATTAGAATAGAAGAAAATAAAGAGTCCCAGTGAGTCTAGGAGTTATTATTTAGTTGAATTGAGTTAAAAGACACATGCACCCACAATTAGGGGAATGGGGACATGGGATAGATGAACATATAAGAGAAAAAATAAGAACTCTGAAACAAATATTTATTCGTTCATAGAGTAATATTTACCAAAAGATCTGGAATATTAAATAAGCCATAATAATATATTAATTGATGATATGAATTGATATAATTGATTTACAATGATCAGACTTACATATGTCCATTCGTGACTTTCCAACCTACGGTCATGACTCTTTGATAATTATTAATTATTAATTAATAATTATCTATTAATATTATTTTTAATATTTATATATTTTATGTTCGTTACATTGCCTTCCCCTTAAGGGAATCTTTATCCTCAAAGATGTATTTGACATTTATGTCTGATTTATTTTAACTTGTCATCTCGAAATTCTTTCCATTTTGTATTTGTGACCTTTGAGGAGATGAGCCGATACGAATTACGGATTCCTCAGGAGAATTGTCGCATCGTATCTGCTGTGATCCATCCTAGATCTATTTTTATCGGAGCTCTGAGATATTTTTGTGGGACAATTTGTCTCAATTGTTGCTTGGTATGTCGATATTTTCGCATGTCCACATAAGTCTTCCGTGAATATTCATTTTGACCTTGTTGTTGGTCAAAATGATGATTATAATTAGGATGTCTGTAAGGTGTAGGTGTTGTTTGTTCTTCTTTCTTTTGGATTGCGACAAGAACTTTCTTCACTTCCTCGATTTGTGCTTCTTGGTTATCGATTAGATTGTTGCGATTCTGAATCTTTTCGATTCCTTCCTCTTGCGACTTTTTTTCAATTTCTAGCTCCTTGATTTGGTTATGTAGTTCCTGATTATTATTATTTAAACCCTGGTTTTCTTCTTGCTTTTCTAGTAATTTCCCTTCGAGGTCTTCACTGGATTGTTCCCTCTTGCTTTTGTTTTTCAATTTTTTTATTTTTGTAATGAGGGTTTTGTTGTGATTTCTTAATCTAAAAATTTCTTCAGAATTGTTGGATATTATTTTATTACTCTTTGCGATCTCTAGCTTGTGTTCTTTTTTAGCGTCGCTATTTTGTTGTTGAAGAACTTTTATCTGTTGTCGATACTGGTCGACCACTGATTCTTGATCTGTTAATTTCTGTCGTATGTGCGTCAGTTCTTCATCCTTGTTGTTAATGATTTTGTTCAAGCGGATTGTTTCTACTTCGTAATCACTTATTTCTTTCTTTATATCTTGATTTGTTCGTCTCTGATTGAAATCACTTTCGTCTTTTAATTTCTTAATTTGGGCATACAATTTTTCTATATGATTGTTCTGGTCAGAAATTATTTGTTCCTTGCGCTCTTTTGTCATCTGACGTAATTTAATCAATATTTTCGATTTCGTATTTTTGTCCCGTAATTCTTCATTCTCTCTTCGATAATGCTTTAACTTGGCTTCTAATTTCTCTATTTGTGCTTGCAAACCAGATTCCATGATATATGGTTTCTTCCACACTAGATGATGATGGTCTTCGATTATTTTTTTGTTTGTTTTTCCTTTGACTTCCCCACCTAAGTTTAATCTCACTTGCTTTTTAATATCAATTATTATGCACCTTTTTTATCTTTTATTTCCCTTAAGTTTTGTAAAATGTGAGTAGATTGGGTGGTTGGGAGGAATGATTGTTAACTTCCCCACCCAGGTTCAAATCCCACTTGCTTCTTTTACTAGTTATTATTATGCACTTTTTACTATTATCTTTTCTTTTTTAACCTTTTTTTTTTCTTTCCCTTTTTTTTTCCTTGTTCTTTTAGTTTTTTTTTTGTTTTTACTTTTTCTTCACTTTTTGTTTTTTTAACTCTCTCTTTTTTGGGGAGTTACTTTTACCCTTTTATTTTTATTCTTTAAGGACAAAGTGCTATTTTTTTGGGAAACCCTCGGTTTTTGTTTTTACTTTTTTCTTCACTTTTTTTTTAACTCTTTTTTTGGGGGGGAGTTACTTTTACCCTTTTTTTTAAATTCTTTTAAGGACAAAGTCCTATTTTTTGGGAAACCCAAAAATTCCGGGAAACCTGGGTGATGGCTAAAAGCCAAAAAATATGGCCAAAGGCCGGGATCTAGCCAACGAGGCTCTGATACCACTGAAACAAATATTTATTCGTTCATAGAGTAATATTTACCAAAAGATCCGGAATATTAAATAAGGAATAATAATATATTAATTGATGATATGAATTGATATAATTGATTTACAATGGTCGGACTTATATATGTCCATTCGTGACTTTCCAACCTACAGTCATGACTCTTTGATAATTATTAATTAATAATTAATAATTATCTATTAATATTATTTTTTATATTTATATATTTTATGTTCGTTACAAACTCATATGCACCTTCATGAGAAGGTGACACACAGAGGGTGAATAATACAAAATAAAAAATTTAAAAGGTGACACATGCACTCTATTGTTGGATGGATTTTTAATGGAAAAATTATGAACTAGTGTTATATGTTGATTTTGGTAAAGTAAGTTCTTAAGAGATTCGAAGATCTCCAAATAGGATTATACTCCTTTGATAGTGTGTTTTTCTCTATGGCCCCTTATAGATTGGGGGACTATGAATACGAAGAGTACTCTTAGTGAGGCAGGGTGGCCAATCAAGGATTTGGTCGTCATTTTGGAAATATTAGGTTGGTACATAAGGCTATGTTGACATTGGGACTTCACTTAGTGAACCTATCACATAGCATGTGTGATCATGGGATATTAAAGAATACCCTTAATTTCGAGAGATATTGACCCAAACTCTTTTTGTTGAAACCCCCTCCTAATACTTAAAACCTCCTCCCCACCCCTTTTTATACCTTAAACCTTATAAACCACCGTACCCACCCCCACCTTAAACCCCTCATTCCCCCAATACCTAGAATATATTGGTTCAATTTTTGATAATTTTAAAACCCACAATATGAACTAACGTGATAGGATATTGGTTAACAAGTAAAGCCCCCGTGTATGTTGACTTCAACCACTTGGGAAACTTCATCAATAGTTGGAACGACCTTCGAAAAACATGTTTCTTGATATGCATATATTTTAAAAATTTAATAATTAAATTATTTTACGAAGAATTTGATCTTGAATAGGGTGTATTCAATTTTTCTCACGCTATCAAGTAATCACTAGAAGACAAGAGGTTTCCACACAATTTCTTGGGTCAGATCAATTTTCCCATGTGTGACGCACTTCGAAATGTGCTAGTGTCGAATTCAATTCTATTTAATTAGATGAATGTGCAATAGAAAAAATTGGTATATTATTGTACGATGCTAACTCATTATTGATGCAATCTGAGTTCTTTATGATTTGTAATTAGTTTAAAATTGAAATGAAATTCTATAAACATGTTTATTGTGTTAACCCATCGTGTCTACAATCCAAATCATTTGTGTTTATATCAATTTGAGTGGTTTTAGCTAGGGTGCCTCAAAGAGGCACTGAATTCAAAGAATTTAACATATTTTCATTTTGTATTTAAATAAAAAAAAGTATAATCAATTTATATAGAGTTAATAAAACAATGTTAATTAATGATATAAAATCGTATACATTCAAATATAAGTTTATTATTTTAATATATAAAAATTCTTAAATAAACATATATATATATATATATGATGATGATGATGATGGTGGTGGCGGTGGTGGTTAACGTCCCCTAAGACCAAACTTTGGTATATCAGACCTAAATAAACGAATTATTTTATTTTTTAAATTGTATTTCTATGCTCAAAGAGCTTAGACAGAAGCGTTCCGAGCTCACTATAATTTTGACAAGTTAAAAGGCTAGGAAGGTCGGTATTGCAACAAAGATTATGGAACTAAGATCTAATGTGGGTGTACACAAGGCACTCTAAGAGCATGTGATTTTTATCCTTAATTTTCATATTCTCGCAGAGATGGCATATCCTTTCCACCCATGGTGTTTTATGAACTTCCCAATGACTTGTTTCACTATGGAGCTCATGCGAGTTCATTCTTATCTTAGCTATATTAATTTTTTTCTCTGAAGTAGTTAAAACAGAGAGATACTTTTGATCTTCTAGAGTAGGGTCAATGACCTATTTATAATATCTTAATTTTACTTTAGCCTCTAAATCTTTCTCACACAATATTTTCTCTTTAAACTTAGAAGTAACAATATTTTTAATGTTATTAATATTTTACAATGCAACAGTTTCTTCAATATCCCAATGGTTTAACCAGGCTCTGGTATCTTTATACCAACCTCGCTTGAGCCTTAGGTGATTTTCGATGGAATTCAAAGCTAGATTAGGAAGTCGATGGTCTCTCATGTTATTGTTTTTCTACTTTTATAACAGGATCCTAGTCATAGCGAGGCTTTTGATAAGGGAATTACCCACTTCTATAAGGATAATAGGGTAGGGTGTATTGCTTTTAATTTTGAGGATATACGTTATAAAACGCTTCTGGATTTGCTCAATATTTCTCCAAGATTCTCTAGAGATGCTACAACCCCAAACCCCAAACGTCACACCCATACAAGATAACAGGAGTGACTAAAGTTTCAAAGAGGAGCTTCTTTTTATCCCACATCACAAGGTTTGCTACTTCACAATTATTTTCGAGACCAAAATAAGCTTTCCACCATCCAGTAATCCCTTTCTCAATGCTATAGTTCAAGTTGAGCTTGTGATGATTACCAATTCCTAAGTATTTGTAAGAAGACACTTTCTCCAAGTTGCTATTGTCATATACAAAATTAGTGTAAGTGTCTTTTTAGGATTTGATAATCATAACTTTTGTTTTGTGAGTATTAATAGTCATACCCATGGTAGAGAAAAAATAATTAAGAATTCTTAGCTGCTTATCAAGATCATATGGACACTTGGCCAAAAGAATAATATCGTCAGCATAGAGAAGAAGGATGATGGCTATTCCAGCTAAGATCGTGCTAGCACAACCTCCTTCCTCTAAACAACCTTCTACCTTATTGATGTAAATTCCAAATAGGGTAGGGGTTAGGGGGAAACCTTGTTTAACTCTGCTATTACACTTAATATCTTTCAACCACTCCTCATTGCTCTTAATTAACTTAGCAATGACATTCTCGTATAACCTTATTGCAACAACTCTCAACTCAAAAGGAACCTTTAACTCTTCTAATATGTTCGAGAGGTCGTTTCTAGGTACCATATCAAAATCCTTTCCAAGTTCAACAAAGCAACAAAAGATATTGGATTTATCATTACGGCATTCCTCCATGATGATCATGAGAGTAACATAGGTGGTCCGTTTTTTAGTGCTTCCTTCTAAAACCCACTTGGCCTTTTATAGCCCGCTTACCTTCACTTTCAATCCATATCCTAAGATTCTTTTCCAAAATAATACCTTATAACTTAGCTAATAGAAGGCTAATCATAATTATCCAATAATTCAAGGGATTATTTGTAACCCNATATATATATATATATATTCAAAACATTAACACATAGCATGGAGTTAAAATATAATATAATATTCAATTATTATAAACCAATTCTTAAAAAATATTACCATAATAATGTAATATGATAATAATAAATGCTTTGAGGAATTGTTGATAATTTTTTTAATATTTAAACATTGTTAAATAAGTAAATAACTAAAATTATTTTAATTTCGAAATAGATTAACACCTTATTATACCTTATTGTAATCGATTGCAAGTCAAACTCTTTTGACTTTGTATTAGTTGCTCTCTTTTGAGGGAGGTATAAAAAATTAAAATCTGTTTTGCAAAGTATAACTTAGGGATTTGTAAAATATTTTTTTTTAATTTTGTTAAAAACTATTTTGTAAACAGCTTATTGGTGGATAGAAGATGATGTAAACTTTGGAATTTGGTATCTGTATTTGAGTTGACATGTGGCAACATGACATCATAATAATAAAATTAAAAAAATAAAAATTATATCCCATTGCCCTCTGTTATAGCAAGTGGTACCATCGAAGCCAGCTCTTCTGGTTTTTTTCGGGCCATGAGACGAGGGTGCATTAGCTTAACAATGTCATCCACAACAACTAAATCGGAGTCGAGGTAAATGATTCTCCCGAGTCAAAGTGATATAATATGAAGCGCAAGTATGGAAAAGTGGCCCGAAGCTTAGCCTTGAGATCACGTTGAGAATCGATAGAATTCCGGCGACCAATCCTCTCAGATAAGCAGCGTCCAGCGTCATGGCTATATGCACGGCCGTGCTACCACATAGCTCTGTATCATCATCTTCTTCTTCTTGAAGTTGAGAATAGCCTGATCTCCACGACGAAGGTGCCGAGACGATGCATTCTTTACCATTTTGAAAAGCTGGAGCTTCTAGGAAAACCGGCAGGGTCGACGATCGGATATGCAGCAGGTCTAGCAGAACGCTGGGAAGCTTGGCGAAACCAGGATCGTCTCTCGCATAATTATTCAATTTAAAGTTAAATTTCATGTCCCTGATGATTCTAGCGGCCACCACGCCAGTCATGCTCAGCTGGATCGAAACCAGAATGCTTGCAAATAGAAAGAAATAAAACGTTCTAGTCCTTCGAATTAGCATCTTTTCCATTAAAACGCGGTTCAGAGGCTTCGATCGGCAAGCCCTAGATATGTGTCTAGACTCTAGATAACCTGGAGGCACCAATGCTCCGTGCGGCTAGACATAGCCAGTCTTGAGGGCAAAGAAACGGTCAGCATTCGGGATTCAAGATATTCAGGACTACATTAATAAATATCAATTTGACAGAACACCCAAGAAGACAAAGATCCAACTCGTAAACTGCGGCTGAATCCGCTTGCCTCGATATGAATGGCAGAGGACAATTGTGCACAAGAACAAGACGTAGGAACGCCAAGACAAACGCAGATTGCACACCAAGTTACTGTAACCACAAAGTCCACATTGCTTGGGAAGTAGTGGTTGTTAGGTCCGCATTGCGGCGAAACTAGATCTTATCACAGTTTTGCGTACAATGCAAAGGAAAGGAACGGAAAGCCAAGCATCACCGTCGACCGGTGAGCAGATTTAATTATGCTTCATGCGTGTCATGCGTGTCATGTTAGAATATGTTCAGAACATGGCTACCGCTATTTCATACGTAGGATCTACTCAAATGATGCCCCTTAATCTACGATTCGCCAATAGAAAGGTAAGCGTTTCGTAATGAAAATGCATTTCAAGGTTTGCATCGTCCATTTTAAGTGTAATAATAACATGTTGGAACATGCCTCCCTCTAATACATAGGATCTACTCAAATGATATACCGAAACCTAGGTAGTAGGATTCAATTTAAAACGCTGTGCAGAGTCTGAATGCATATGCGTTGGTCAATACGACTGCTGTAATTCTTGGCGAAAGAAAGAACAGGAAATATTACACTCTGTTAGTAGTGGAGCGTCTCTAAAAACATCCTAGTCCACATGTTCTTCAATATGTTGATCAGTGAACTCAGATTTAGAATTCACAGATCAGCGAACTTGGATTTAGCATTGGTTTTAAATAATTCGTTAAACAAAAAGCCCTGTGTAAATCTAATGTGTTTGATCCTCGCCCTCCATGCAATCCAATGTTAATTCTCCTCTTTAAATATATAATTTTGTGTATCTCCTGTCTTCTATCAAGCTAAGAAACTGTCAGTGCACTTCTGCATTCCGCTTCCGTTATTTGTATGAGGTGTGGATTTTGAAATTCTCTTTGGTTACAAGAAATGTTATGGCCGGACGGCATAGAGTTTATGTATAGCCATGAAATGACTGATCATGATTTGAATTATGTCGTTTACGATATAAATTATGTGGCACTTTGTTTTCCATGGGTTTACCTGTCAGCTTTATCAAAATTGGCACTAAAATTAACAGTTTCGTTAGGTATACGATTTTCATGTAGTGGCCTCGACATTATTGTACTATGACATGATATAATGTACATGCTATGGACCTCTCGATTCTTTTTCTTACTTTTTCCTTCTATATTCCAAAAACTAATCAATGCACGCGCACTTATTACGCCGATAGGCGTTATTCAATGGTATTTTGGGGGGTTTGGGGGGAGATGGACTTGCTTGAGCGGATCATCAAGATCCAGCAAATCCTGTCAAGTGGATGCTCAAGATCTGTTGATTCGTCTGATCTTTTAACGGCCGGAGAGTTAGGAGAGTTAGGAAATGGCGTGCAGTCTGTTAGGAAACGTGCCTGCGGAAGAGATAACCGTGGAGGAGCAACCGTCGCGGATATAGCTGGAAGCGTGGAGGAGATACACGTTCAACATTCTGTTAGCCGCCCCGAGGAGTAGTTTCATAGCCCGCGCAGGAGAGACCTGTCACTTTCCCCGTCCTGAGCATTCGCCGTGAGATCGCTTGAGCATTAGCCGCCGAGGAGCAGTCGTTGGAGCGCCTGTGCATTCGCCTGCAATCGTCTTGGAGTTTCGCCGTCCTGCAGTAGAGGTAAGCGCTGTTTAGGGTTTCTTTACGTGTATTTTCTTTCAATACGCACGTAAACTCGGGAAAATATTAAAATACCTGACAGTTTCGCCCACGATCGCAGCATTCGCCGCACCTGACAGTTTCGCCCACGATCGCAGCATTCGCCGCCTGCAATCGTCTTGGAGTTTCGCCGTCGTGCAGTACAGGTAGGCGCTGTTCTGTTTAGTGTTTCTTTACATATCAATACATAGGCAAAGTCGGAAAAATATGAACAATGGCAGTGAAACGAATATAAATGATTTAAAATACCTCTCATATTACTCAAACAATCGTCATTTCTCAACTTTACTGGACTCCTGTCAAACTCTAGGTCTTTAGTATATACTCGGTCTTATACAGGCTCTTTGACCAACTCGCGTCGCCTTCTCACAGTTTCAACTTACCTTCTCACCTTATCTGATGAATGATAAAAACAACTGAGAAGTTACATGCACCAGATTTTAGCTGTAAATGGAGATCTCCATGCAGAGGATCGTGCCTCATGACATGCAATTACCAACCTGTCTTGTAATAATCTTCCACCGATTTCCTTCGTCATATACCAAGAATATAGGTTTGTAAGTATGATAACATTCTCTATCTGGCATTTCGAATGAACATTCTCTGTCTATCTCTAACCCTAATCTTCAGTGTAACATTCTCTCTCTGGCTCTAACCCTAATCTTCTGCAGTTTATCGATTTGATTCGTCGTTCGAACCTCCACAGTTTATTGATTTGATTAGTCGCTCAAACCCTAATCTTCCGCA
>LPNX010533261.1:0-14103 GCA_001517045.1 Pseudotsuga menziesii | reverse complement strand
TTGATGTAATTGTAACTTCGGAATGTATTTCACTTGTATTTCTTATCTATTGTAACCCGATGTTTATTCCGAGATGTTATCATGTTCTGTCATGCCCCGATGTTTTGATAAGGAGAATCAATAATGTAAACAAGTCATGTTAAGTCATTGTGGGTAATGCTCTTATTGTCTCAGGGTTAAAGTCCCCGCAGTTTCGGGGAACTAGGGTTATTAGACTTTCCTAGTAGAGGTCGGCCCTAGTAGGGTTTTAGTCATGCTAGGATTAGTATAAATAGAGATATTGACTCTCTATTTAGCACACAACACAAACACACTCAAGTGTAGCGTATAGTTGAGGAAGAAGAAGACACTGGGACTAGACAAGAAGAAGGTTACTGCTGTCAATAGAGCATCTTCCTGTTTTGTGGTTTTACCTTTTCTACTGATTCTATCTCTGAGGAAGTTGCAGGGCTTTCTCCATTTATGGTTTCCCCAAGGAAAAAAACTGTGTTCATTATCTCTTGTTTTTTATTTTTGTACTTCTTGTTCTCTCAGTTAAGGATCCTAACATAATGCTAGCTTGAATGTTGAAAAACTAACATGGTATCACAGCTAACCTGAGAAGAAGACACTGTGCAGCTGTGGGAACTAGGGATTCCTACTTTGTAGATCTCTCTCCATATATTTTCAGAAAAAGTAAGGTGGAATAACTCTCCTCCTTAGGGCACATGTTTCTGTTGAAGCAGAATCCAATTCTAAGGTTTTTCAGTTTTGGACCCGACACTACTGCCGAAAAAAAAGGGATTTTCATAGAAGAGGTATTTTTTAGTGAGCCCAGGTCTGGATTGATCTCCTCCCCAAAATAGAACTTAGGGATAATTTTCAAGGCATTTGGTTGAACAAAACTCTAGAAAAGAAAAACCCTAATTTGCTCCTGAACTAGCTCTGCACGATTTCAACTCAAAATTCAAATCCGACCTCTTGACCTGGTAAGATCTAAAATATTTTGTATTTCCATTTGAGGTTCTCAGTTAAGATCTCTCATCATACCAAGCTTGATGAAAATCTTGAGGGAGCTGATAACTTTTGATCTTGGAAGTATAGGATCTCCCTGGTCCTGGAAGAGAATGAGTTAGACTCCTACATCCATGAGGAGGTTCTAGTTCCAAAGGGAGATGGGGCTAAGGCCTTGCATAAGAAGAAATTGGTTATGGCAAAGAGAATCATTGCTAATTCTATCAAGGATGGTCTCATACCACAGGTGTCCTCCCTAAAGACACCTAAAGCTATGTTTGATGCCCTAACCAAATTGTTTGAAGGGAAGAACATAAACTGGAAGATGAATCTGAGAAACCAACTAAAGAATGTGAAGATCAAGAATGCAGAAAAAATCCAGTCTTACTTCACAAGAGTTTTTTAGATCAAAAAACAACTAGAAGAAGTTGATGAAGAAGTGGAAAATGTAGAGATTGTGATGACTACCTTTAATGGCCTTCCTCGCTCATGGGATTATTTCATCCAAGGAATCTGTGCTAGAAAGAAGTTAGTCAAGTTCAACAGACTATGGGAAGAGTGTTCGCAAGAAGAAGCTCGGATAGTAGCTCAAGAAGAAATGATGGGAAGTGAAGATCAAGCTCTCATGGTACACTCCAAGTCAACCAAAATAAGATCTCATCACCATAGAGGTAATTCCTATCACAAAAAGGATTTATCTAGAGTCATATGTTATACATGTGATGAAGCAAGAAATATGTAAAGAATTGTCCTAAGAAACCAAAGCTAACAAAGAAGAGCAACAAAAGAAGACATAATGCTCATGCTGTAGAGGATGATGAACCATCCAAGAAGAGAACCAGATATGAAAGTGAAGATTCTTCAAGCAATGATGAATATGTTTTGATCTCTGCTCTCATAGGAAACATTACTCGTGGAAGCAATGATTGTATCATATATAGCGAGGCTTCCAAACATATGACAGGATTCAAGGAATCCTTTGTAAGACTGTCATAACATGAATCACCTCACAAGATGAAGCTAGGAGATGACAACCAATATCCAATAAAAGGTAGTGGGGAATATTCCTATAAACTAGACTCTGGAAAGTCTCTGACAATGAAGGAAGTATTTTTTGTGCTAGGACTTAAGAAGAACCTCCTCTCCATATCGATGTTACATGCAAAAGGAATGCGGGTTGCATTCATAGATGGTCAAGTCATCATGTGGCCAAAAGGAAATACTATTGATTATGCAATAGTGATTGGTGAACAAGAAGGAGGTTTGTAGAAATTAAAGGGTAATCCAGAGCAAGCCTTGGTCTATGACACAGTAGATCCAAGTGAACTTTTGCATAGAAGGCTTCCACATGTGCATTACAGAGCACTACCTATTGCAAGCAAAGATGTTGAAGGTATTCCAGAAATCTAAGCAAAACATGATGGGGTCTGCAAAGGATGTGCGAAAGGAAATAATACAAAGAAGAAATTTCCAAGTAGCGAAAGAAAAGAAAAAGGAATCTTGGAAATCATCCACTCTGATGTATGCGGTCCTATGTCATCAAACTCACTAAGTGGGTATGCATATTATGTTTCCTTTATTGATGATTTTTCTAGGAGGACATGGGTTTACTTCATGAAGAACAAAGACGAAGTATTCAACAAGTTCAAGGAATTCAAACCCTTGATCGAGAATCACACTGAAAAGAAGATCAAGATTTTTCAATCAGATAATGGCGGAGAATTCACTTCAAATGAATTCAAAGAGCTATGCAAAGAATCAGGGATTAAGAGGGAGTTGTCCACTCCTTATAATCCACAATGGAATGGGATTGCAAGAAGGAAGAATAGAACTATCATGGAAGATTCAAGATCAATGCTTCATTATCAATACCTTCCTATGCATCTTTGGGCGGAAGCTGCCCGAACAATGGTGTATGTACAGAACCGCACTCCACATAGAGTACTCGAGAACAAGAATCCTGAAGAAGTCTTCTCCAGCAAGAAACAAGAAGTCAGAAATTTCAGAATATTTGGTTCTCTAGTGTACATACACATTCCAAAATAGAAGAGGACTAAATTAGATCCTTCAGGAAAGAAGGGTAAATTTTTGGGATACTTTAAAAGCTCGAAGGCTTATAGAATATACTTCCCAATATTCAAGAATACTGACATCAATAGGGATGTGACATTTGATGAAGATACAACTTACAAGAAATACAGAAATAAACCCGCTGAAGAATCCAAAGAAGTAAAAGCACCTAGAGTTCATGATACAACCATGAACGAAGATGATCAAGAATTTGAAGAACCACAAATACCTATAGATCCACCTGTAGAGAAGAATCCTCATAAGAGGAAACCTACTTGGGTACAAGAACTTATCCAAGGTGCAGAGAGATATGGCGCTCCGGAAGAGAATCACAGAGAAAGAAAGAGGACTAGATCCTGCTCCGGGTATGTAGCTTTACTATGTGATTTCATTGATAAAGAACCTTCCAGTTATGAAGAAGTGGATCAATGGAAAGAATGTAAGGATGGTACGATCGAAGAATACCAATTGACCAATAAAAATGTCATTTGGGATGTTGTCCCAAGACCAGAAGGGAAGTCAGTTGTAACTTCCAAATGGATCTACAAAATCAAGCATGTTGTAGATGGTAGCACTGAAAAATATAAGGCAAGATTTATGGCTTGAGGTTTCTCTCAGAAAGAAGGAATAGATTATGAAGAAACCTTTGCTCTTGTATCCAGATACACTTCCATCAAATTAGTACTTTCTCTGGCTGCAGTAATGTAATGGAAGATACACCAGATGGATGTCAAGACTGCTTTCTTGAATGGTGTAGTGGAAGAGGAAGTGTATGTGGAACAACCACTCGATTTTGAGACACATGACAAGGAGTCTCATGTGTGTAGATTGAAAAAATCCCTATACATTTTGAGACAGGCACCTAGGACATGGTACGGTAGAATTGATAGATTTCTATCCAATTTGGGCTTTACCAAGAGTAAAGCAGATTCCAACCTGTACTACAAGGTTGAAAATGGTAACCTAGTGATACTTCTACTATATGTAGATGATCTATTTGTGATAGGTATGGATGGGTTGATTGGTGATACGAAGAGAAAGCTTTCTCTTGAGTTCAAGAAGAAGGACTTGGGTATGATGCATTATTTTCTAGGTATGGAGGTGTGGTAGAGTGCAAATGAAATCTTCCTTGGACAAGGGAAGTATGCAGTAGAGATCATGAAGAGATTTGGGATGATGGACTGTAAGCCTATGGCCACACCTATGGCATTGAACTTGAAGCTATTGAGTGATGCTTCATCAGAGTTGGTTGATGATACTATGTATCGTCAGATCATTGGGTCCTTGATGTACCTGATGAACACGAGACCAGACATTTGCTTTGCTATGAACACCTTGAGCCAGTTCTTGACTGATCTGAAAAATGTTCACTTGATTGCTGTAAAGCATATTCTGAGGTACCTGAGGGGTACAGTTGATTATCGGCTCAAGACGATGCGAATTAGAAGATTAACCTAAAGGGTTATGTTGATTTAGATTGGGCAGGAAGTGCCATCGATAGGAAGAGCACTTCTGGGTATTTCTTTAGTATGGGATTAGGTGTGATCTGCTAGTTTAGCAGGAAGCAATCCTCTGTGGCATTGAGTACAGCTAAAGTGGAGTATGTCACAGCTTGTTCAGCTAGTTGTGAGGCAGTATGGCTGTGAAAGCTACTGTCTAATTTATTTGATCTCCAGATGGATGCTACTTGTATACATTGTGACAACTAGACTTGTTTGAGGTTATCAGAGAATCCAGTGTTTCATGACAATTCAAAGCATATCGAGATCAAGTATCACTATATCAGGGATATGGTGCAGAGGGGAGAAGTGAAGCTCCAATATGTTGCGACGGAGGAATAGGTAGCTGATGTGTTGACGAAGCCATTGGCTAGGGTGAAGTTCAAGTACCTCAAGGAGAATTTTTGTGTTTTCCAGATAGAGGTATCCTCCAAGGGAAAGTGATGAGTCCCATAGCAGTTCTGACGAGTAGGTTAGATGTAAGGGCTGAGCCATTTTATCATGGTGAGAGGATTGGTTCCAGCCATGTTAGATATGAGTGCTGAGATCCATAGCCATTCTGACGAGCAGGTTAGATGTAGGTGTTGTTCCATTCTATCATGGCTAAAGGATTAAGTTTCTCCCATGTCAGATGTGAGTGCTGGCCATTCTGACGAGTAGGTCAAATGTAAGGGCTATCGCCATTCTAACAAGAAGGTCAAATGTAAGGGCTGTTCCATTATGTCATGGCTAAAGGATTAAGTTCCTCCCATGTCAAATGTGAGTGCTGGCCATTCTGACGAGTAGGTTAGATGTAAGGGCTACCACCATTCTGATGAGAAATTCAGATGTAAGGGTTATGCCATTCTGTCATGGCTAAAGGATTAAGTTCATCCCATGTGAGATGTGAGTGCTGGCCATTCTGACGAGTAGGTCAGATGTAAGGGCTACTGCTATTCTAATGAGTAGGATAGATATAAGGGCTATGCCATTCTATCATGGCTAAAGGATTAAGTTCCTCGCATGCCAGGTATGAGTGATGGCCATTCTGACGAGTAGGTCATATGTAAGGGCTACCACCATTCTGACAAGTAGGTCAGATGTAAGGGATACCAAATACCTATGAGGAAGTAGGAATACACCCAGCATGAAAGAAGGATGGATATGTAGAACTTCCTATAATGAGAACAATCATGATGTAGCACATATGATGATGACCATAGGAGATCCAGATCGAGCTATGATCGAGATCCAGTTATGATGACTCCGAGAGATCCAGATCGAGTGATGATCTATATCTAGTCTAGTGATGATCCAAATAGAGTGATGATCTAGATCCAGTCCAGTGATGATGATCTAGGTCGAGTGATGACCCAGATCTAGTGATGATGATCTAGATTGAGTGATGATCCAGATCCAGTGATGATGTTCAATTATGATGATCCGGATCCAGTGATGATGATCCAGATCCAGAAAAGAAGATGGCATGAAGATAAAGATGACTTGAAGATGAAGATGACTTGGAGATGCAGATAATGAGAAGATCCAGAGAAGAAGACCAGTGATGAAAATTGTGTCGAGAGAATACCTTCCTAGTTAAGAGGCAGTGTTGATGTAATTGTAACTTCAGAATGTATTTCACTTTTATTTCTGATCTATTGTAACCTAATGTTTATTCTGGGATGTTATCATGTTATGTCATGCCCCGATGTTCCCATCAAGAGAATCAATAATGTAAACAAGTCATGTCAAGTCATTGTGGGTAACCCTCCTATTGTCTAAGGGTTAAAGTCCCCGCAATTTTGAGGCACTAGGGTTATTAGACTCCCCTAGTAGAGGTTAGCCCACGATCAGCCCTAATAGGATTTTCGTCATGCCAGGATTAGTGTAAATAGAGAGATGGACTCTCTATTTATCACACAAAACAAACTAACTCAAGTGTAGTGCATAGTTGAGGAAGAAGAAGACACTGGGACTAGACAAGAAGAAGGCTACTGCTGTCGAGAGAGCATCTTACTATTTTGTGGTTTTATATTTTGTGCTGATTCTATCTCTGAGGAAGTTGCGATTTTTTCTCCATTTATGGTTTCCCCGAGGAAAAACACTGTGTTCATTGTCTCGTTTGTTTGATTGTTGTACTTGTTGTTCTCTCAGTTAAAGATCCTAACGTAATGCTAGCTTGAATGTTGAAAAACTAAAAATTTTCACTCAAATTCCCTCAAACAAATCATATTTGTAACACCAAAATAGTCTGGAAAAAAAAGGCACTACAATAGTGCATCATATGAATATAGTTATAAAATTCCATTTGTTCATGAGTAACCAAATGCATCATCATCGTCAAAGAATATATGTGTGTGTGTGTGTGTGTGTGTGTGTGTGTGTGTGTTGTTTCATATTATAAAATTTAACCTTGTTAGAATAATCAACCCATAGTTAGCTACCTTAGACATTAATTAATCCATTTTTGTCTTATTTTCCTAGTTTCCAATATTCCACTCTATGCAAGTTGTCTTCCACATGTCCTAGAAGTCAAACTTGCTAAAAATGAGTCATGGAGTGCTTGAGAAACCTCCTGGAATCCATACATAGCATATCTTCTTTATTCCAGATCCTCCCTAGCACATATCTGCTTTTTCTGCTAAGTTTCGTGCTTTATTGAGATTTATGGAAAAAGGGAAACTAAGACTAGGTGTAGTTGACTTGTTTTTTTCCCTCATCATCCTCCATTATTTTCTCCTAATAAAAGCATGTATGATTTTTTTCTATCATTTATTAGCTTTCCTACTTGACGTTTCCAATTCATGAGCTTCTAGGTAGATTTAGAAACTGCTTTATGCACCTATGGGGGATTTGACTAGATTTAGTAAGCCTACTTTTTTACTATGTCGAATGGAATCCTTATGCATTCAAATATCTCATATAATTATAAATTTTAGTAGCCTGTGACTTCATAAGGTTGGCTATTGTACACTTATTCAATATAGATTAGTGTTATGCTCCAATTTTAGTCTCCTTTGTTTGTAATTTTTCATGGTTGATTAGCAATTTTTGTGAGTGAAATTGTTCTATCACTTGGGTTAAATTTCCACATGGTATTAGAGAGTTTGTATATTGATTTCTCTCCTTCCATATTACTATTGCAGGTTTGACATCTTCACTGGGAGCACATTATGCTGGTTGAAGGGCATAGTTCAGAGCTATGGATCAATCTCAAAAGATCATATTAACTCCATTTAATTTATTTGAATGGAAAGCAATGATGGACATACTGTTGAGAGCAAAGGGTCTCTACAGGGGGACTATGGAAACTAAGGCATACCCAAATGCATCTGTAGAGAAAATTAAATGGCACGATAGGAGGGATGAGGCCTATGGTCTTTTGTGTCTGAGCATATCCACAGACCTCCTTTTCCATCTTAACGGATTGACATCACCTAATGAAGTGTGGGAGAATATTGTAGATATTTTTGGTAAGATATATGAGATGAGAGGACATCAAATCGAGAATGAATTGATCTCTTTGAGTCCCAGTAGCTTCGAATCCCTACAACTCTAATTTTCCAAGTTTAAAGCCCTTGTTTTGCAGCTAAAATGGTGTGGAATTTAAAAGAAGGAGGAGCAACTAGTTTTGGCCATACTCTCGAAGCTTGGCCCTAACTATTCAGTGTTTGTTTTGACCTTCCATGCCACCAAGTTGATAGCTTGAGCCTGGAAGATGCCTAAGCTTGCAGATTTCATGGAATCCCCCACACAAGAACAAGATAAACTGGTGATGATGGGCACCATCAAACCTTTCAAAGACCAAGATTTGGTTTCTCGAGATTCGAGGGTGGATTCAAAAGGAAAGAAGAAATATAATAAGCCACCTGAGCAAAACAGAGACAAGAACAAGTCTCAAGGGGAGCCCCAAGGCTCCAAGAAGAACTTCCAGAAGAAGAAGAACAAAGGAGAAATGAGCAAGTGCGCATACTGTAGTAAGGGATATCATCCTGAAAGATCCTGCATGAAGAAGCGAATTGACATGTTGACCCAAATCCTAGAGAAGAATAACATCTCCCTTCCTAATTGCTCAAAGAAGAGGGAAGGAGGATGAAATTTAGAGGATAGAGAGAGAGAGTACATGCATTGGTTGCTAGCACATCAAGCTCACCTAGCTTCATCATAGACTTTGGAACTTCAAGACATATGGTTTCAACCAAGGAGGAATTCTCCTCTCTTGACATGTCGAAAGGTCCACCAATATTGTTGGGAGATGACTCTCTCACTGACAGTTTGGGAAAAGGAAGGATTGATCTTGACCATGGTAAGTTCAGTAATGCATTGTATGTTCTAGGTCTTGCCTCCAACCTCTTGTTAGTGTATCATATGACCCACATAGGTTATCCAAATAAGGTCATATTCTCCCCTGATGATGTTGATATCACAGAGTTCTCGAATGGTAAATTCATTGCAAAAGGAGTTGTATATCACGCTTCGAAGGTATACATGTTTTCACATTTTTTGCCCTACTCAGACCCCTATGCTCTTCTGATTCATGCTAATGAGGCAAGCAAGCTTTGGCATGAAATATTTGGCCATATTAACTATAAGTGTCTTTCTGATCTAAGTGAAAAGGAAATGATCATGGGGTTACCAAAGATTGAATTTTCCAAGCGAGTCTGTCAAGGTTGTATCCTAGGAAAACACCCAGAGCAGAAATTCGAGAGAGCTAGTCATGAGAGAACCTCCCGACCTCTTGAGTTGATCCATAGTGATGTTGCTGCTCCATTTCCTCACATGTCAATGATTCAAGACAAATATGCATTGAACTTCATAGATGACTTTTCCAGGTATTGTTGGGTTTACTTCCTAAAACATAAGTCTAAAGGTTTTGGCCTCTTCAAAGTCTTTAAGGCTTTGGTTGAAAACCAGTCTAGGGGGAGAATCAAGATCCTTAGATCTGACAATGGTGGTGAGTATGTCAAGTATGAGTTCATTCAGTATTCTAAAGATGTAGGTATTTAGATGCAGCATTCAATCCCTTACACACCACAGCAAAATGGTGTTACTGAGAGAAAGAACAGATCACTGAAGGAGATGGCAACCTATATGATGGAGGCTAAGACTTTGCCACCAAAGTTTTGGGCCGAGGCTATAAAATATGAATCCTATATCCATAATAGGGTTCCTAATAAATAACTTTATGGTATGACTCCTTTCAAAGCTTGGAGTGGGAACAAGCCAGATGTGACCCATTTCAGGATTTTTGGCTCAAAGGCTTGGCCTAGAATTCCAACAGAAAAGAGGAAGGATTTGCAGCCCCAAAGCCAAGAGTGTCCATTTTTTGGGTACTCTAAAGATTCAAAAGGGTACAAGCTAATCAATTTGAGCACAAACAAATCCTTCAGTGAAAGGAGTGTTCAGTTCCAAGAAGATCCTTTACCAGCATTTGCAGTTGGAAAGTCTTCTTCACCACCATAACCATTGAATGTAAGTGAAGAGACAAATGAGTTTGCTGATTCTGATATGTCTGATAATGATGATTTAATTGCATATATTGATATTCCTATGAGACCAAAATGTGTATCAAATACCATTCATGCAGCTGGGGAACTAGCTTGAAATCCTAGTGATCCTAGGAGGACTAGATCTCAGTTTGAGAGTGTCATGTGTATGAAAGACCCTTTGTTTGAAGAGAAGTGCTATCTGATGGTTGAATCAGACCCACAAACATATGAATATGTAGAACATGATCCAAGATGACAAAAATCCATGAAATAAGAATTCAGCTCACTCCAGAAGAACAACGCTTGGGAACCGGTTGATCTCCCTCCAGGGAGGAAGCTAGTTCAATGTAAGTGGGTTTTCAAAACTAAGTTTGCTTTTGATGGTTCAAATTTGAAATACAAGGCAATATTGGTAGCCAAGGGCTACTCACAAGTACATGGTATTGACTACAAAGATATCTTTCCACTGGTGGAAAATATGGACTCCATCAGGCTAGCCTTAGCCATTGTAGCTTCAAAGAAGTGGGAGGTATATCACATGGATGTGATGTGTGCTTTCCTGAATGGAGATCTTACTAAAGAGATTTACATGCAGCAGCCTCAAGGGTTTTTTTGTAATCCATATTTTGTGTGCAGGTCAAAGAAATCATTGTATGGGATTAAACAAGCCCCCAGGGCTTAGTATTCCAAGATTGATGGATTTCTACTCTCATTGAGTTTTGTTCAACGCAAGTCTGATCCTAATTTTTATTTGAAGTTGATTCATGGTTCTTTGATGATTATTGTATTGTATATGGATGACTGTAATGAACCCATATCCATCGAAAGAAATAGTTTATTTCTGAAGGACTATTTATGCCTCACCTTACGAATAGGATCCTAAAAACATCATAACATGACTGTAATAAAGTAGATCATTTCAAACTTTCCACATATTAAAATCATGAAAAGAATACTCAACCTGTTAGGCAAGGACCTAAATCAATAATTCTATCTTTATTACCATGTTTTGTAACACACCCGATCTTCACTTTATCATTTTGGGTGATGAGGTGATTTCTTTCAAACATCTTCAACTCAAGCACCAAACATTAGTCCCAAAAACAATGCATTCCACGTTCAATATTATATTTATATACAATATAAAGTAAATGGGTGCTCATATAGAATCTTATACATATGGTTCCTTCTTCATTCAAGATAGAATGATACTATTACTTTAATTCATCTCATAACAGACAATTATGTAGAGTCCTAACTTGTATTTTTAACTGACAATGCTCCATAGTTCACTTAATTAGGTACAATTACAAAGTGAATATTTCTTAAAACATATAGGGATGACATGGAATTATCTTGAGTGCACTCATGGAAATAAGATACATAAAAAAAACAAAGTAAAAGAGACACCAATATACATTGTTCACCCCTAACCAGGGGTTACATCCACCAACATTTCAGATTTCTATTAAATTATTTATCCAAAGGATTACAACAATTTTGTAGTTCTAATACTGCATCCTTTCCACAAAATAGCTCATGTAGAGAACCAACCAAAATTACTAAATATCCTTATCACAAGTCCCTTCCCCTTTTAAGATTGATATTTATTAAAATGATACCCAATACTTCCACTTAAATGATCCAAAGTGAAGCACCTAAGGCCACCCGAAATGTATATTTATATCTCCAATAGTGATTAGTATAAAAGCTCAGACTCAGTCCACAATCCAATCGAAGACTCTAAAAATATCGGGCTTATACAATTTAGGCGTATATATATATATATATATATATATATATATATATATACATATTCCAAATCATAGGAAGAATTCATATTTAGTCCAAATCGTAGACTCTGAATTTTAGGCTTATACATTCAGGCATGTATATTCTCTTAATTATAAATCACATAATTATTCTTTTCTCAAAAATAGACTCTAAATTTAGGTTTATACGATTCAAGTGTATATATCTACATATTCCAAATCATAGGAAGAATTCCCAATTAGTCCAAATCGCAGACTCTGAATTTGGGCTTATACATTTAGGCATGTATATTCTCTTCATTATAACTTGCATAATTATTCTTTACTCAATAACAGACTCTAAATTTAGGTTTATACCATTCAGGCGTATATATCTACATATTCCAAATCAGAGGAAGGACGGCTAGATGATTTTGTTAAAAGTGCTCCAGATGAATAAAATCGAATGATCAAATAACATTAGATTTTTAGTCGAGCCTAGACAATTAAGCAAGAACCAGATAAAATAAGGATGCCCTACGAGCCAAGTCCCATTTCAAGTCATGCCTCCATAAATTTCAAAAGGGATTTCGTTAAGAAACTAAAAGTATACATACCAGTACACAGAATATTCTAAAGGATGGCCTAATTTTCTAAAGATCGTGATCATCACATGTTGGAATCTTATCTGCACAAGTATACTGGTCGTTGCAAGTTCTAAGTGCATGAGTGCTACTATCATAAGGTATTGACTCTTCCGGTGAGTCCCGGGAATCGACGAGTATTGTTGCGAACCATGGCTCTATAGGGAAACAAAATCCATGCAAAAGATAACACTGCATACCTGTGCAACAATCTTAGTTGCTATGGAGGAAGGCACCAAAAGAATTAGCCATCCGAGAGTCTTCTTCATGCAAGGGCATCCTTCTTCTCTTCTATCCATAAAGATATTTTTCACACAATATGCTCGGATTTGGCATTACTCAATCAAGATCGGCTATGCAGGAAGTTTTTCTAGTAAGGAGCCCTCTGCCTTTTCCCTCTTCGACTGGAATACTCCACAAACTAGCTGCCATCAACATCAGGAAGCTCCATTCACCCAAAACTATCCCACGCTAACAATAGCCGCGCTGGGAAATTTTGAACCCTTAACAGAACTAATCCCTTCCTTGGAACGCGTATCCCCTCGATGTAACCATATACGCTTCATCAGATATTGTAGGTTCCTCATCTTTGTTAAACCAAGAAACAAAGCAACTTAAAAGAAAAACTATTGTTATCACCAGGATTTTGCCCCATTGATTTCAACCATACAAAGAGGAAAATGTTGAGTTTTTCCCATGGGTCTCTCCACCAATTGCGCAGAGGTTTCTATGGATCTCCCAGCTCATACGCATAAGAGATTTGCCATCTTGGAGTTATTAGGATCTCGCTGGAGATGTACAACTAAAAACCCACTCTTGGATTTCCAAAGGTGTGCAGAGATACCTTCCTCCTCAATGTAGAGAGACTATCCCTTTTGAAGGCGCAGAGATACTTTTATTCCCTTCATAAAATTAATTGCTTATTTAATGGGTAAGACCATGCTCTTCCTATCACGTCGACCAGATTTATAAACATAGCATTGTCATTGCAACTGTCAGGTACAATTTGATGCTAACAAATACCATGATTCTAATGGATGGATAGGCGCTAAATGGTCACAATTGTCAAGTTTTAGTGGTCATTATTCCCTCCCTCCAAGCCAAACCCCTCCTTAAGTCACGCGAATATCAAGGCACGAATGGAATAAAAATTCATGTTTTTGGTTGAAGGAAATTAATTCTTCATCTTTATTTTTCCCACAATAACCTCTAAAAATATACAAAGGTTTTAAACTCCTTCCTTAATCCATCATAACCATATCTAATATTAAAAATGCTCAATCTATCATTTTTTTGTTTTTCCCTAGGATAAAATAATCCATGTCCCTTTTTTTATTATTAAAGGGCTTAATCTATCATTTTTTGTTTTTCCTTACAATAGAATATTCCATGTCCTTCTTTATTATAAAAGGGCTTAATCTATCATTTTTTGTTTTTCCTTACAATAGAATATTCCATGTCCTTCTTTATTATAAAAGGGCTTAATCTATCATTTTTCCCTTTTCCTTATGACATAACTTATATAATAAAAACCATGTCCTTTTATATAACAAAAAGACTTAATCTATCATTCTTTTTATGATAGAATTTATATAAATATAGTTCATGACCCTTTTATAAAAAAAAAGACCTAATCCTTCATTTTTCTTTAACTGAGGAATCACCTTTTCCATAAATT
>LPNX010533256.1:106245-134684 GCA_001517045.1 Pseudotsuga menziesii | reverse complement strand
CTGATAGCTCAAAGAAGAGGGAAGGAGGATTGAATTCAGAAGACAGAGAGAGAGTTCATGCATTGGTTGCTGGCACATCAAGCTCACCTAGTTTCATCATAGAATCTAGTTGGACTGATTGTTGAACTGATTGCTGGCCTGGTTGGTGTATCCCGTGCAAGTCGGAATTGGAATCATGCACACACATTTTTCTCAACTGCCCTTATATGAAAGAGGTGTGGTTGGAATGCTCGAGATTGCTGGGATTTCCCTGTCGGTGGGAAGGACTATCAATGGACCAAGCATGGGAGACTTGTTGGGCTACTACAACTCATAAAAAATACAAACCCTTGCTTCTCTTGGTAATTTGGGGTTGTTGGTTGGCCCGTAACTCTCTTATACTCCAAGATAAAGCATGCACTCCTAAAATCACAAGTGCATTGACTGTTGGCATCTTTACAACCTTCCCTTAGCACATCAAGGCTGCAAAATAGAGAGAGGTTCTTGATTTGGAGATTGGTAAGGAGAATCTGTGGGGGTTCTTAGATGGGGCGGCACAAAATGATCTTTGTGGGGGAGGAGCTCTCTTATTTCTATATGACTCTCACTTCTCTGAACTTACTATTGGTTTAGGGGAGGGTACAAACAATTTTGTTGAACTTATGAGCCTCAAACTTCTTTTAATTTTTACATCAGAGAAAGGATGTAGAATTATTAATGTATTTGGTGACTCTATGAATGTGATTAATTGGACAAGGGGCATACAACAATGTAGGAATATTAGACATGCCAATTTATTATCTATGATAAGGGAGGTCCTTCATGGTTTTGACTCTTTTTCCTGCCATCATGTTTATAGGGAAAATAACCAAAAGACGGACCAAGCCTCTAAAGAGGGGTTGCAAATGGACTTGGGGACCTGGAAAGTGAAGGATTTTAGGGAGGGCCTGACCCAGGAATACTACCATAGGCCCTTCATTGACTGATCACCATCAGAACCTTTTTCAGCTTCTCTGCTTTCAATCTTTTTTGTTATTTACAGGCATACAGTAGTCACTTGGTGATACTTTTGGATCTATTCAATTTTTCTATCAACAAATATTTGTCTACTCAGAAAGCATATTTTTTGTATAATTTTGTTGTAATCAGCAACAAGATGCTAGAACTTTTACTGAAATTTTGAAAGAAGACTCAAAAGTCTCATCAAAAGATCCATATTTTGAAAAAGCAATTCACATTCATGTGAATCTACAGAATGTAATTTTGTTCTGGACTGATGAAATAAAGTTACGCTTTTTATCTAGGGAGAAAAAATAAGTTGAACAAAAACCCTAAGTTAATCACCTTCTGATCCACATAATTCCTCAGTTTGCAATAATTTCTTAATGCTTTTTTGGTCTTCTTCACTCAGATTATGTACAATCTTATATAGTTTCTTTAAATTTTTGCTTTGTATGACAGACATACACCAATACACATAATTTAAACATACAAATTATTCAAATAGATTTATTTTATATTAAAAAAAAACTTGCCATCTTCTTTGTGCCAGATGTGTTTCTCTTGCTCCCTTCATTGTGATTTTTATTCCATGGTCATTTATTGGCCATTTTTTTAATCAAGCAATGTATTGCATAATGAAACACAAATTATAAAACATTTTTTACAAAATAAGTAAATAATTTCAGGTAAAAATGTATTCAAGACAATTAGTGCGCACAATTCAGCACTAGTGCTTATTTTCTATATATGCATCGATAAAGGTGCTTACATTTTCTAAAATAAAACAAATCTAAATTATGCGTTGACGAAATATTGACACACATATGCGACATTTTGAAAAATGCGCACTGTGAAACGTGAAAGCGTTTAAAAAAAAAATTCTGATAATGATAGTCTGGACAGGTTGGCTTCAAACTGAATCACATTATGGTCTCGATCCAAGAGTGGCCCAAGCTCCCATATACTAATACATCAAACCAAGAAATTTACAATGCTAAAAATCAAATCTTATTATGAAATAGAAAGAGAAATAGAATTCACAATAACAAAACAAGAAGAATTATAGGGTTAGCAGTAATAAAGGTAACTTTGAAGGAAGAAGACCATAAGAGTTCTCATCATTGAATGTAATTTGTATCTCCTCTATCTTCCGAAAACAACATATACAATTTATGTCCATTTTTATTCTATTGGAGGAAAAACTAACTTACTTAAAATGTCTCCTCTGCAGAGTTTCATGTGTCCACTATGATCCCTTACAAAATTTGTATTCAAAGAAATATATATGTCTAAACTCTTTCGTGGTAAATCTCTCTTGCATATATCACTCCTCAAATTTTTGGATAGAAAAGGTTTAGGTATTAGGATTTTCTTTTTATTTATAAGCTCATTGTCTTAAAATTAAATGCTCACTTTTTTTTTTGTTCACAACCATGGGGTTTCTTTCAACGTACATGCTGTATTTTTAAAAAATGATAATCATTATTTCCTTTTATATATGGTTCAGGTCAAGGAACAAACAATAGAGCAAAATTCTATGGATACTAATGAAAGTAGATATTGATTTAGGTTTAAGCATGTTATAGGTGCTCGCGGACTCTCATATTTTGTTGGACTAAGCGAATGGAAAAAGTAAATGGACAAATATAGCCCTCGGTCTGATAATGTCAAAAAAATTGAAGGAAAAAGTGCAGTTTGAAGAAATATCCTTTGCACATATCTATAAGGAAGTAAATTATGAAGCATACAATCTTTCAAAAAAATCTCTTTTAATGAAGGAAGGAACTTTGGCAGAAAAAGAATTCAAAAGAAATGTCTTTTTTTATGAATATGTCAAGTCACTATTTTAATGGTTCTGATTTTTTGGTTAGTCTACTTCTTAGAGCTGTTTTTATTCAATATTGTTTTTTATGGTTGGGTAAAAAAGTCTAGAGTATGTAAAATTCTTTGTCTTCTTTGAGAGCTACAAATCTATTGACAGAAAAATGTAATATATCTTAATAGTATAGGTGAAGGCATTTGTAAACTATTTAAATATCGAAAAGCATGATCATGTGTATTTTTATTTCAATCTCATAAATATCAAATAGAAACTTATTTTTTCCTAAAAAAAACGACTTGAGGTACTGAAATGATTCCTTGAAATGTAAAAGTTAAATACACTTAGAAAAATTGAACCTAAAAGTTTTTTTTTTGCTTTGGTCAACTAAATAGAAACAATGTTGACTGCTTGATGCTTCCGCCATATTCAAGAAATTGCATGCTAGTGTTAGCCACCACAAATCAATTTATGCTAAAAAACAGCTTTGAAAACCCTCTTTTGTCTCCTTGAGTGTTGCTATAGGAAACATGAGTAAAAGACAAAGTGTACAATTGAAGGGATAAAAAGAAAAACTTGGGTTTATTTTGCCTAGGTAATGGGAATTTGTTTTTCCTGGTAATGGACCCAACACGGAAACCATAGGGTTTGTTATGTAGAACCACATAAAGTATTGCCCATAATGGAAATTTTTGCTGTAAATTTTTTTGTTTTAAGTTTTTGAGGATATCCCCTAATGTTGCATTTTGCAGCATGGTGGCATCCCCCAACAAGCCAGGGACATCTCGCACTATTGAGGATTTTTCATACCTATCTCGAGTATAGGAAACATGTTCCAAGGATGGGGATGCATCCCAAGGTAACACATCATGTGAGGAAGAAGAACCTCTTGACAGATCTATCACATGTGCATGACTTATAATCATTAAAGTAAAACAAGAACACATTTTTTACAATTAGGTCAAACCCTAAAAGACAACTCTTATTCTCTTCTACATGGAATGATGCCTTTGCTACCCCAATCCTTAGAGATAGTGTTTCTTGAAGAAGAAATGGCCATTAAGAAGTCATTGTGCAAGAAGATGAGGACAGGCTCATATAACAACTTGATGGATCAATGTCAGAGAGTATCCAACCACATAGGGACAAGCAAAAGTATTATAGATATTTGGCCTAGTTCTTCATGCATCTAATGTTGTCACCATGTAGTTTCCTTTAATAGCATATAGGTCTCTAGTTTTAAAAAGAAGTGGTTGAAGCATGTCTCGTTCAAATACCATGAAAAAATTGTCTTTTTGGTTTTAGTACAGTAGATGTTATAGGATCCTTTTCCACAAACCTTTTTCCCAAACAAAAGAAACATACACCCTTCAAGAAGCATGATGAGAAAGTATGAATGAGAATGATGGTGAAATACAACTCTCATTACCAAAAGTAAGACAATAAGGTTCTATTTTTAAGAACCCTAGTTTACAAGGGACACTATTGAAGCACATCTCAGTCGACTTACCATGAAAACTATCTTTAAGTGGTTTTATTACAGTAAAAAGTATTAGATTCCATTTCAACAAACCTTTTCCCCAAACAAAATAAACATACACACTTAAGACAACACTGTGAGAAACTATGAATGAGAATGTTGCTCAAATACAACTGTACATACAAAAATTACTATAAAAAAACTAGGGTTCTATTTCTTATAACCATAATTTACAAGAGACATGATTGAAACAAGTCACAATCAACTACCATGAAAACTATGAAACAAAACACATCCCTTAGGGGCTCCATGTCAGTGATTCAAGTGTCATACATGAATATGCTATGACATGTGCCCTAGACATGTTACACTATAAAAAATATTTTTTGATGTGTTTTCTCACTTTTAGTTGTAGGGAAAGAGATGCCACAGTCTTTGGTTGTGGTGGTAAATGGTAGAATTTATATTTGAAGCGATTCCAAATTTTTTGTAAATGTTATAGTTTAAAAAAATGGATCTTTATCAATATTTTGTATTTATAATAAATTTTAAAAGTGTGTGTGTGTGTGTGTGTGTGTGTATATATATATATATATATATAACAGCATCCTTGTGTCATGTTTGCTGGGTCATCATGTCACGTTTCGAATACTCATATTTCAATGTCCTTCGTTTCCGATGTCCTCTTGTCCACAAACACCTCCCCCACCCACACCACCCCCCCACCCGCACAATATATATATATATATATATACACACACACACCATTTCGACAACACAATGAGAAATTTTGGATGGGAATGTTTCTCAAATGCAACTTTACATACCAAAGAAAAGAAGCTAGATACCGATGATTAATTAGGATGCACTATGTTTTCTTTTGCATTAACTTTTAAGAATGAGGCTCATTGGGAAAACAAACATTGGTGTCACTATAAAGTACCTAAGGATTCTAGAAGTGTCTATATTTTCCTAGGGCATTTCTACATTGATATCTGTAAGTTTGTTATGATTCAAACAAAGTGAAAATTTGACTCATGTAATTATCATATTTGAAGTTGAGGGAGCAATGCTTGATAGTGGAAAACGTAATCACAAACAACAAATCCTCACAAAGAGTTTCTCTTTCCATTGTTAAAAAATGCTATACAATGTGTTCCAATAATGTATTTATTTGAGCCTATACTACAACAATATCCTTCAAGAATCTTAGTTGATTGGCACTGGCGGATTGATTTGAAATAGTAGGATAGTTAAAACAAGATCACTAAGAGCCCAACCTAAATTGACTTATGACACCTTTCTTGATGCATCCTAATCATATTAAGTGAATAGACAATCCAACCCTGGAAGATATGGAACCCTCCAACAACTTCCTTAAGTTCCTAGTCTGGTAGAAAAGGACTTTGGTTAATGTCAAGATCACCATACATATATAATAATTTTGTTGCATAAATTCGTAATAATGTTTTTGCATAAAGACTACACTTCACATCCTTGTTAAACAATTTTTACTTGCTTAAAGCGGGCAAAGAAACAAGACAAGAAAGATGCTTGGAAGGTTGCATTGCACTTTAGACTTTAACACCTTTTGATGAGGATTAACCCTAAGAGTGGAGGATATGCCACAACAATTAGTGGTGGAAGCCCCATATTGTTTATCAAGAAGTTCATGATCTTCTGCATCTTAAAAGTATTGAGTATTTGAGGGTGCTTCCTTATAATATCTTTAAATCCATCTTCCAAGAGGACAAAACTTGCCAAATACTTGTATTTTTTCAAAAAATTCATACATGTTGTACTTACCAACATGAGTAAATATGAAAATGTTATTTAGGCTCCAAAATACCCAAATTTCTCACATATGATGATGTAGGGCAACCAAGCCCTGCTCTAAACTTCTCCTTTCTCTCCACTAATTACGTTCTCACTTTACATTATATGCATGCTATCTTCAAATAACAAACTCATTCAGGTTTGATTTCCTTGTCAGCTTTATTCTTATACAAATTTTAAATGTCCTTTTCTTAAATAACAAACTCATTCAGGTTTGATTTCCTTGTCAGCTTTATTCTTATACAAATTTTAAATGTCCTTTTTTTAATTGTTGAACTGATTGCTTTCTAACGGAAATAATATTTTCCCAAATTGATACAGGTTTCAAGAGGTTTCAAGAGGAATGCGGAGTTAGCTAATGTTTAGACCATTTGCATTTTTTCAGGCAAGTTTGGAGGGAATCCGGCAACACGATTTGTTGTTGAAAATGAGATTTTCAGTGTTAAAATTGCAATTTTTATTGCAGAAATAGATTCAGGACCCTCGATCACCCCTGGGGCACCCAGATTATGCAATTCCAATCACTGAAAACTATCATTTAAACAATTTCCACCAGATTTTGGCCAAAAAACTTGCCGGATTTTAGGTGCAAATGGTAGAGTTTATCTTACTGCAATTAGGAATGCTAAAACATCAATCAATATCAATCCAACTTTGAGCATGATAGCCAATCTCAACATAAAAGAAGAAATAAACCAAACATATAGGAAAATGTCAAGCCTGTATGAAAGAAGACCCAAAGTACACTCAGTTTCAAGTTTCACAGCTGTAATCCACCACAACACATTCACTTTTCTATCAATCACTCACCTCATTACATGGCAATATTCACTTCACATTCACTTGAACAAATTTTAAACCTGTAGCAACTTCCCCAAAGAGCTGGCCACAATTATTGCAATTGGTGTTGTTGTTTACTTCATTATCTAAATGGAAACTCAACCCCAATACATACCTTGATGGCCGAGGTTGATACTAACGATTCCATAACCCAACGCTCTCACCAGGTTTTACTCATTTCAAGCATACATGTTATCACATTGGCTCTATATTGTTCAGACTTTCAAACTCAACCACACGTTCTTCTTTCATACGCTTTCAATGTCACTTCAGGTTTCAGGCAATTTTCTTCTTTCTACGTAAGTTTTCCATGTTACTTCAATGGAGTTTCGGCTCTTTTCACGTGTCTGATGAAGAAGAGTCACAAACTACCATCATCGCTCTCAAATTCCAGGATATATGCACGTATTTTTAACTACAAAAGTTTCACACCATGAACCCTAACTTCAATGGGCTCTCAAATAGTGTAACAGCCTGAACACATCTCTAAACTCCTCAAGACTTTAATCATCCCATTCATTTAAAAGTTGAGTGAATTACTAACCAGTTATTCTCAAGATATATATGTACGCATTAGTAACCAGTTATTCTTTTCTTATGCCTATTAAAGGTGATATATATGAATCACTCGTGAGTATTAATTTATCTCGATATGTCCAAAAATTTTCAATTTTCTAACGTTTGTAAATTTTTTATTAAATGTATTTAAAAAAAATACAATTATTTGAACATTGATTGGTGTTTGGTTGCTTATGTTAGCGTCTTTATTTTTACTTTCTACATTGGCCGCTCGGTGACGTAGGGTAGGTCTGGAATTTTCAACACCCTTAGTGACCCATCATAAATTTTACCCAGCACCCGAGGCTTTCGTGTCAATTCAAAAACCCTCCTTACTTACCCATCATAAATTTTACCCACCACCCGAGGCCTTCATGTCAATTCAAACCTCTGTCATCCTCCTTGCTGTGCATGGAAACAAGCGTCTGCATACATATACGTGTACCAAATCCACCTTGACATTGTCCTCCTCCTTCCCTGCACACTTTCGTTATGTAAGAAGCTCATCGTCCTCTGCCTAATTTAGTTTATTGGTGGGAACTGAATTAAATCTATTGATCTCAACTCGAAAATGACGCGCCATTCTGCAATTTTGCTTTACTGGTCATAACGCTTCGAGGCGAAAGTGGGTTTGCAAAGCACAGTTAAGAGGAAGAGCATTAGAGTGAACCATTCGGATATAGCGATGCTCGATACAGAGCCATTCGGCAAGGTAAATATACGCAATACACTATCTAGAAATATATAAAATAAAGATTGTGAATTACCTTTTCTCTTAACGTCAATAAATCTTGCTTGCTCTAGCGACATGCGCTTGTTATATACGAAAAGTTGCAAAGCGTTGTCTTTGCAACATTCTTCATACCGAAGTCAGTAATTACCAGCAGGATATAGCATTGCTCGATACAGAACCATTCGACAAGGTAAATATACGCAGTACACTATCTAGAAATATATAAAATAAAGATTGTGAATTACCTTTTCTTTGAACATCAATAAGGCTTGCTCGTCTGCCCCCTGAAGTAAGTAATTAAGTAATTTGCATATGGTAATATCCCTGAGATGTATCCCGTTAAATGCCGGCAAAGACTCAGTTCTCATGATTCTAATTTGTAGTCATGATGTGTGATTTCGGCCTCAAAAGTGTTTTCATCATGGGAGGTGGCGAAGGCTCCACAACCAGGGAGGTATTATGGCACAAGAATGTCAAGAAAGCACACAACTAGGGAGGTATTATGGCACAAGAACATCAAGAAAGCGGTGATGTGTGACTTCCATAAGGTCTAACCGCCCGTCTCCATTAATTTATGGTTTTGTTGTTTTTATTTTGAATTTTTATGGACTTAAATAAAACGTTGCTTCCAGGATGTTGTTGATTTTTGCCGCAAATACGAATTTTTAAGCTTTAATCGAAATTCTTTGACGTAGGGCTGTGTTAGAGAGCAGAGATGAACTATTCGACGTCATAATCACTGATCCTATGGAAGGAGGTTATTGTTATCAATTGTACACAAAATATTTATATGAGCTTGTTCTAAAGCCAAAGCTGAGCCATAGAGGATTGTTCGTTACTCAGGTATAACATCACAATAAAATGGCTCAAATTATTATAGAAACTATTTCTTGACAGCCTTCTTTTGCTATGTCACGTTGTACATCAATTAACAAGATAAATAATAAGTTGATAATAATAAGGCGTGCTTCTAGCACTACTGTGTAGTTCTAGGTCTCTCACCTATAATTGCAGGCGACTTCAGTTCGAAGCTTGAGTTTCATAGACAGCTCTATTCATTTAGTTTAAAGTTCTTAAAAATATCAAGTGAGAGGATAAATATCAAGTTAGAGGAGTGGTTGATCTCCAGGGTCCTCACTCACTAAAGTTTCTAAAATTAGGGCAACCCGACCAATAGTGTCATAGAAGACGAATTCTATTAGAATTCGACATATCTACTACTGAGAATATTCTCGATTTCGACAATTTTTCTTTAAATTTAAAATCAAATCAGCGGAATTGCCTTCAAAAATCCAAGTAGGGTTCGATGCCAAGGGTTGATACCCTACTATCTATGCATGTATGCCGAGAAAACCTCAATCACAGGAGGTCTCGATTCTCGGTTAACAATACCTTCTAAAATAGAATTACCAATTGCATTGGGTAGAATCAAATAATGTGCTCAAATACTTGAGAGGTACAGTGGAATAGGGATTTCCCTATTGTTTTGATGGATTTGTTTCATTGCTCCGCTCCATCCTCTCTCTGTTTCGACCAACTTCACCTGGAATAAACTACTTATCAGTAAGAAAGAAAATATGTATTTTATTTTGGTCCAACTTTCTGGAAAATAAATTCAATATAAATATCTAGAAGCTTAGGGAGAATGTTTGTATCAATCAAATGAAACCTATAATTGGACAGATGTGGTGTCGGCTCACATTCGTCCTTAGCCGACACGTGGGGATGGGTTATGGTACTGGCAAGTTCTTTGCTTAAATTTTCTTATCCTAATTTTTCTTCCCATTTTAACGGAAATTTCGCCGTCACTAAGAACATTAAAAATATATAACCTAATTTTTCTTCCCATTTTAACTGAAACTTTGCGGTCACTAAGAACATTAAAAATATATTACCTAATTTTTCTTCCCGTTTTAGCGAAAATTTTGAGATCACTAAGAACATTAAAAATATATAACGGAAAATGTGCAGCATCAGATCATCAGCGAGAGATTAAAGAAAAGAATCAAAGGGAACCTACTCATATCAAACGACAACTATGAGAAACCCAAGGTCGAATTATCAATTGCAATTCATATCAACCAAAGTTCAATCATAGAAATGGAATATTGTGCATTAACTATGATTTGGAGCACATGATATTGATGAGGTAGCATACCTAGTAGTAAGCTTACGAGATAGTGGAGGTAAGTTAATTCCAATTGGCAAGTGGCAGGCTAACGGACAGATATGCCACATGCAAAACACTTTGGCATTTCATTATGTTAAATCAATACAACCTATTTTAGATTAATTTATTTTATAAAGCAAGATAGTAATGATTGTAAATCTCAAGAAGATCTTATGTTTAATGTAATTAAATTTAATACTCGTGAATTTTAGTAACTTGGGTTTGCTTTTATGTGTCAAATAAATGGCCGAAAAGATGGGAGTGTACTTCAATGTATGCAGACCATAATGGGTCAATTTTAGTTCTTAAATTTAACCCCTCTTTTAAGGAATTGGCATTTCCTTCTGGGGAAGGACCACACATTGGAAATCGTATGATCTTGTCATGCACTTCCGACGAATAGCACGCTATGGCTCACCGTTTGATTCTGGCGAATTTTATATTAACCTTTGTTGTCGTCTCAATGTTGGTTTGTTATGTGATTATATTTTGGTTTAGTTATTAGATGATATAGTGGTGATTGCAGGTTGACCTCATTTCTATAAATTTCATGCTATGTGATGATGTAATTTATTCTTTCTTTTCCATAATTATGGATTATAATATCTCATCGGAATTGTACAAGTAGGTTGACCCCACAACATTTGGCACTACCAACAAAAAATATACCGTCTCTGTTTTTATTATGGTTGAGGAATTTTACCTAGAAATAATGTTTAATATATTGAAATGCCACTCACATGTTTTTTACATGTCTATTTACAAGGAGTGCCCTTCATTAATTTTTGTTTTTTGTTATAATTTTACTTAATACATATATAATAAGGTCACTAATAGTATGTTTAAATATATTTTTATGAAAACAAAGTTATGAAAATACTTTATATTTATATTTTTATTGAAACGCCACTCACATGTTTTTTACATGTCTATTTGCAAGGTGTGCCCTTCATTATTTTTTTAATTTTTTAAAAATATATATATATATAAGAAGTTAGTATTAATATGTTTAAATATATTTTTATCTAAACTATATTTTTAATTTTTTTTAAACTATATATATATATAAGAAGTCACTATTAATATGTTTAAATATATTTTTATCTAAACAAAGTTATGAAAATACTTTATATTTATATTTATAAATAGTACTAAGACAAGACAAGACATATTTGTTGGGAAATAATTTTGAAAAAGGATTGTGGTTGGCGTGTGCATATTATACATGTGGGGGTTTGTTGGTGGGTGTATAGGTGGAGAATAATGATAGATTTAACAAAGTGAAGTGTGGGAATGGTTGATAGTTCAGCAATAACGAATGGGTGCAGAAGAGGAGAAGGAATGTACTTGGAGAAAATAACCATTGCATTAGTTAGACATGCAATGTGGGGTTTTATTTGTTGGGAATGATAGAATCGACCATGAAAAAAATATAACATTGCTAACAAACTAAAGATGAATGAACGAGATTCTGAGAGGATTTAGTTTAAATGAATGGTTTGGATGAAATGTATTGATGAACAAACCATTATTAGAAAAAATCTATCAAAACAACCAAACAAACGGTTCAATGCTTCAAAGACATTAATTCATAGAAGATCAAGTAAGGAATATCATTGTGAGAAATCCAACATTCAATATCTTAAAAGTTTATTAGTAGTTGAAACCCAAGATTGAAACGATGAGAATTCAAGTGGATCTTAAAGTCAATGAGTTCTTAAATCCCAAGCTCGACATGATGAGAACCCCACATGGCATTATCAACAAGGATTTGGAAGATGTGTTATGTGCAACATCATTGAGCTTCCAATTCTGATTTCAATACCTTCAAAACTTAATGATTGAGCTACCTTCAAACTCAATGATTGAGGACACATGTAAGAATGAAGTCAAATCATTGTATAACAACTAAAATGATTTATTAGGTCATCATTTTTTTGTGTTCCACATATTGGACGATTTATATGTTCTGTATATTAATCATTAATACTTGTGTGGCTTAAGAGGGAAGAAAATTTTAAAGTTGTTGACATCATTTCATGATTCTATGGGATAGAGATATCTCATTGTTAGTATACATGTGATTTTTTGTATACATATACCAGAGAGAAGAGGGATGAGACGATTGAGCAACTGAACATAATTACGTTACAACCAATCAAATATTATGTTAATAGAGGAACATTATCTATTTGGTCACCCTTATTGGTATCAAGGTCATGGTATATTAGCTCTAAGGGCTAGCTCAAGTGATCGTGAGTTAGATGTGAGATATCTCCCCTCATGTAAGGGAGGTAATAGGTATGACACTCTTTGATTTCCTCATGACAAGATGCTTGGAACTTAGGCATCGTCAGTTTAGCTTAGGTGACATCCTCAAAATGAGAAGTGCCTAGTGGGTTTCCCTAGGTAACAAATTGCATGAAAAAAATTAAGAGGAAGCTTATAGGTTGTCATGGACCAACGTTCATTGAATCATAGTTATTAAGGACACTACATATATAGAAACCATTATCCAAAGAGATAGTGTAATGTTTAACAAAGTATCAATGATAAAAAATATCTCTAGGAGTAAGGATTGTAATATTTAGGGAATGTGCTTAGATTGAAGTGAGGCAAGATGTGATAATATTAACCTAAGAACCTACATTGCAAAGTCAACTTTTGGAATAATGAATTTTTTTGTATATGTAGTGTTTTATAAACCACCTTTATCTTATAATTGCTATGCATGTAAATGATTCACAACATGCATAATTAAAAGGAGAGTATTAGCTTTATTGTAGGGCCTCAGCCTTAACTCCTTAATTTAAGATCATAAATATACTAACTAAAACATGCTTATAACCATGGCATAACAAATGATCCAAGTATAACATAAATTTAAATTTTAACTTGCTGAAAAATACTTGTTTTAATGAGAAATTTGTCCAAGAACGTAGTAGTTTCCTGCAACAACAAGCCTTCCCTTCCTTTGATAACCAAAAAGGAATTATACCTCCTTTCCAACTAGGAGCCTCGCCGGATTCCTAGCTCCAAGAAATACTTTTGGTTTCTTGGCCCTCCGTGCCCTTGGCTCTAAGAGAAAATATGTCTTCCAAGAATTCCTTCATGAATTCTTCAACCTCTCAACAAACTCAACATATACATAACTCGAAAATAAAAAGAAATATCCAACTCCTCTTCACAACTCCTTATTTATCAAATTTTCGTACACTTTTCCCAAGTTTCCTCAACCATCAAAATAGAATGACAAGTCTATTTTCTCATCCCTAGTTATTAATACAATTTGGCAATTTTCCCAAAAATAATGACAATCCACCATACCCATTTAATTCATCTTTTCAACTAATAATCATAGTCAATGATGGTATTTAACACTACTTGATATTTATGTGTATGCAAAAATCATTTACATAATCATTAAACACTAACAAACTAATTAATAGTCCAATTTATAACAAATATATTTAGTAATTGTATTATTGTAAATGTGCAACACATGTATGCGTAGCTAGTGCATATATATATTGTGTATGTACTAATGATAAGAAATCACATCCTGTAATACATGGTTTATGTATTCTCACAACCAAGCATGCCAAACAACAATTGATAATCACAACATCTAACAATGTCATTGGACTAGTTTACAGTAATACAATACAAACTGTTTATGCCAGAAATTGTTCCGAGACTACAAAAGAACAAGCCAACATAATCTCAAATATCTCAATAAAACAAAACAGGGTTTTTAGGGTTTTTAAGGTTTTCTGGTTGAGAACTTTGATGACAAGAGGGAATGCATTCATAAATCCAAATAAAGACTAAATCATGAGCATAGAAAAACTGAGATGCATAACATAATAACCATGTATCCAACAGAAAACAACACCGAGGTTCATCCACAAATGGCAAGCACTACAAGTATAAAAACTTTAAACCAACAATGAAATTACCAACTGAGTAGCTAAAACAAGCTATAAATGAATCCAAAGAACAAATTGAAGGATAAATAGAGCATATATTTCATAATCAGTCTTTCAAATACACATAAGAGTCATTTACTTAGCTTATGAACAAGTCTGAAGACCTCCTCTTGCCAGCCAAAAAAATCGAACCATCAGTCCTCTTTGTGACATACATTAATACTATCCTTCAAATTGGTTAAAGACTAAACCCTAACTTCTTTTCAGCCTACTCATCGAAATAGTTTTATCTAAAGAATAATTACAAAAATGAAATATCCTTTAAAACATAACTAATAATTGATTGTGTTAACAAGCTTCACAGATCTTTCGCTGCTTTAGCTAACAAGGCTATCCCTTCTAGGGCTTGGGCCTTTCTTCTAGCCTTCAGTTGATCTGCTTCCATATCTGCCATCTTTCTAGTGAGTTCTTCATTTTGCTACTGTAGATCCTTGATGGTTTGTTTCAACATTGTAAATTGACTTTCTGTATTCCTCTTCCTTTTCAATGCCTCTTTTGAGACTGCAATCAGCTCCTAATAGTGGCTATTCACCTCATCCAGATCCTCTTCGAGTCTTCTATTTTCCATGACCAAGCCATCATTTGTATCCTGCATATATTCCACCTGATATTTATAATGTTTTACAGTTCTCTGTAAATTCTCTTTTTCTGAATCAAATGCTTTATTTCCTGCTGTGGTTTTCATCTCATTTGGAAGCCATGGAATGTTTAATCTCTTATAGATTTCTTCATCTTCTGGCAACAATTCTGTAGGAGTTTCAGGAAAACTTAGGTTTTCTTCAGTCTTAGCTTCATAAGGAACATTTTCCTCAACCATCACCTTCTTTTCTAAGTGAGAATCCTTTATCTCACCTTCTTGTTGTTCCTGCAACATTTGACTTCATATCTCTGGAAATATATTAGAAAGTTTAGTCTCAGGAAGGGCAGACTCTCTTTCTGATTCCATTGGCCTTTTTCCTTTACTGTCACCCTTATCAACATCCAATTTTTCATCAGATGAGGAGTCATCGATCACTGTTACTCCTTCTTTATTCAATTTAGGGTTCAACAATTTCTTCATATTCAGCTTGAGCTTGTTTCTAGGTCTAGTCTTTGGTCTCCACACAAGAGCAAGTTCCCCTAACATTTTGAAATTTTTGCCCTGATGGGTAACTGAGGCAAATTCAATAACTTTTAGTTTCTTTCTCTTTGGTACTGCTACCTCATCCTCCTGGCTGTAAAATTCATTTTTAATACAAACCCTAGTTTCATGAATAACAGGGACTTTATCCTCCTCAAACAGGCATTTCTCATCTTCTGACAGGACTGTGATTGGACTTTGTTTTTGAACTTTAGTGTCCTCTTCATCACCTGAAATTTTCTCTGCAGGTACAATCTTTTCAGCAACAAATGTCTCCGCTGGTGCATCATTCTGAACAGGCTCGGTCTCCTTATTACCAGACTGCAAATCTTTGCTCTCAATGTCATTAAGATGTTGTTTAGACTCAAAATCTTCCTTTGCAGGATCTGAAACTTCCTCCAATTTAATCTTGTCCTCATCTTTAACCTTTGTCTTTTGTCTGAGCTTTCTGATCAAGGTCTATCATTTATCAACTTATTTTCTGTGAGACTGTCCTTCTTGACCATTCTGAAACCATGACCAGGAAAGGAAATATTCTCAAGTTTTCCCCTTACTCTGCAAAACGGTGTTTATAATGAGTTTGATAAGTCCATCGTGGAAAATGGACTGTCTAGTATGATTCTGGTGTTCCTTAATTCTGCAAGACATCTTCTGCAGGCTCTTTAGAAAGAAGAAGGGTAGGTTCATCTTTGACTCATTACTAAGGTGTTGAAGAAATCTGAAGTGATATTTAAAAATGAAGTCATATCTTCCTTCACATGTAATATAACTCTGTAAAACCTTAATAGGTTCTATCCATTCAGGCCTGAAGTTATGAATGGGTACAGCCTTACCCCAATCTGCAATTACACTAGGCAATAGGTACTTTTGTGCATTAAAGGTGAATGGCACCTTCTTAAACCATAATTCTCCCTCATTTTTAATTCCTGTTGCCTCAGCTACCAACTCCTTGGTCAATTTGAACGGTAAAGTATCAAAAGATACAGTGTCTTTGTCATAGCACTGAGCAAACTTATGGGAGACCTTTGCATGGTATCCATCAATCTTCTTGAAAAATGTCAACCATCCTGCATTTTCAAACAGCTCTACACATTCTGGAAATTTATCTATCCAACTGAGATCAGTGGGATTAGCTCTATTAGTTTTTCCACTTTTCTCCATTTTCACTATGGTTTACAGCATCTGTTAATTATCCCACAGTCTATTTATCTTCAAACTCTCACAGTCTGCCCTATCACACAGTTTAGGAAATCTTTTGTACCAAATTGCAACAATTTGACCTAATCACAAAATTCAGGGACCTCCAATAGTTCTGCTCTGAAGTTTACTAGTTTAAATGATGAATACTTAGATATATTGTTAATATTTCATCATTCATAGTCTATTGAGTGAGCAAATTCATATCCTCCTTTCGAATTTTGACATTTTGAATTTGATCAGAAAACCCCAAATTAAACAAACCCTATCAAATGCCACATAGGGTACCTACTAAGAAGCTCAATATAAGCACTGGAGTGTGATCTCTTCAAGGGTTAGGTGTCTAATTTCACATTCCAGCTGTCTCTAGTTGACCATATCACTTCAAACTGTCGCTGCTGGAAAGCCCTAATTCTCCATTCAGTTGTAAAAACTTTGATTTCTCAGCAGCATGTTCTCATAATGACTTTCAATACCTTCGTATCCTTCAAATTAAGAACATATTCCTGAAAATTCTGTCTCGTTCAACTCAATGTCATCATTCACCATGAACTGCATGCAATTGCCACGATTTCCCTCATACGATGCCCACACACCTGTTTCAGTGATAAAATTGGCAAGACACGTATCAAATGTGATAAATGATTTGGTTAACACCTCAGGGACAAGACACCCGAAAAAATTGGACTGAAAAATAACGATTTTGGCCCTCGCGACTTTCTTGTAGCACTCTAGTGTATTAATTTCGCTCTTGCGCTACAAGAAAGTCCTAACACATAATTTCACCTCATTAAATCACTAATCAGGTTTAAGACTTGGTTTATATGCTTAATCTCGACCTTAGTGTCATTTATGAAACCATTTAATCAATATATACCTTGTAGAACCCTTCAAGAATGAACTCTAAGCAAGATTTATAAAAGCAGGCTTAAAAATAAGAAAAATCAAAATGATGAAAACTAAAAGGCTTAAACTCAAAATTAACCTTTATAACCCTATATTTCCTAGAAGCAAAAATATTAGAAAGTTTCAAAAACATAAACAAAAGCATAAAACTAAGGAAGACAAAATCATGACCTAACATCTGGCTCCTGCTGCGGGATGAAGTCCTCCTTGAGAGGCTTCAAGAACCTATAGACCAGTGCCTTCTTTACTGCTACCTGCTAATATGCAAAATTTGCATTGGGTTATGGAGTCCTTATTGTGTTTTACTGACACTAGTATATACAATGAAAAACTAAAATTCCCCTAAAAAAATGTAGAAATGCTTGAGGAATCGTCCATTAACTGGACTTGACAATTCCTCACCCTCCAAATTCTATAGGACAAAAGTGTTATTTTCCAAAAACTTAGATACTAGGAAAGGGCCAAACTAGAGGTTATCAAATTTGCCATGTTTCCCTTTTTGCTCTTTCCTAGCATCCCACCTTAGAACCATGTCACCAATTGAGAAAGTGTTATCTTTGATTTTTCTGTCAAATCTGTCTTTTATCTTTAGTTTGTATAGCTGTGCCTTTTCTTCCACTTTTTCTCTGTTCTGCTGCAACTCTTTCATTGCATAAATCCTTCTCTACATATCATTAGGTTCTTCCTGATAATCCTGAAAAAACTTCATCACTGGAATGCCCAACTAAACAGGAAAAACTGCATCTGTACCATACACTAATTGGAAAGGCGAAGTTCCAATTGCTTGCTTGACTGTTATTCTATCATCCCATAATGCATATTTCAGCGTAGAATCCCATGATCTCTTATTGTGCTTTAGTAGTTTCCTGATACTCTGAATGATATTTTTATTGGAGGACTCAGCCAAACCATTACCTTGGGGATAGTAAGGAGTCGAATGTTTCAACAAGATGCCATTCTTTTCACAAAATGCTCCTGTTGCCTTAGACTTAAAAGCTTTTGCATTATCTGTTACTATTTTCAGAGGACACCCAAACCTATTGAGGATATTTTCTTCAATATTCCATAATCACCTTATCTGTCGCATTCCTAGTAGGGATAGCTTCCACCCATTTGGTAAAGAAGTCTGTTGCAGTCAAAATCCACCTGTGTTTTCCTGAGGAAGATGGACTTATCTCTCCTATAAAGTCCAGACCCCACTGCTAGAAAGGGGCACTTACTGCAATTGGTTTTAAAGGTAATGACAACAATTTTTGTTTACCAGCAAACTTCTGACAAGGGATGCAAGCTCTTACCTGCTGATATACATCTGCAAATAAAGAAGGCCAATAGTACCCAGCTCTTAAGATCTTGTATGCTGTTGCCTTCCAGTACTTGTGACCTCCACAAGCACCCTCATGAGATTCAGAAATCACTCCTTCAATTTCAGGTTTATCTAAGCATCTGAGTAGAATACCCCCTGGATCCTTCCAAAATAACTGTTGTTCTACCAAACAGTACTTAGTAGTTTTTAGCTTCAAAGATCCAGCAGCCTTTCTATCTAAGTGTTCGGGACATTGCAAATACAACAGAAAATACACAATGTCTACATACCATGTAGATGTTGAATAGAAGTCCATAATCTTTTCTTTCTCCAGCTCTGTTTGATTTTTTTCCTAAGCTGGCTCTTCTGCCATCAAATGCAATCCTAAAGCTTGGCAATTTGATTTAGCCAATAGCTTGGCTAAACCTTGTCCCTTAACTAGTTTGGTAGGTCTGATATTTACATCATACTCCATGATTTTAGCAAACCAGTTGCCTCTTTTCCCCTCGCTGTCAAGCTATGTCAAAACATCTTTTACAGCAACATTAGGCACATATGAAATTACTTTGGAATGCAAAACATAGATTCTGAAAAATTTCAAAGCTTTTACCAAAGAGTAAGCCTGTTTTTCCAAGATGTTGTATTTTAATTCAGAATCTCTGAGAGTTTTGCTGAAGAATGCAATAGGTTGCTCAAGACCATCCTTATTGTTCTGCAACAGAACATCTACTAGTGTATCTTTAGATGCAAAGGAAAAGGTTAGAAATTCTCTGGTAAAATCTGGACTTACTAATACAGGAGCTTGGTAAGAGCCATCTTGATTTTTTCAAATGAGTTCTTTGCTTCAGTGGTCCATTTGACTTCTTGATCCTTCTTTAGCATGGCTATAATCTGCTCGATAGTCTCAGC
This sequence comes from Pseudotsuga menziesii, assembly GCA_001517045.1. Lineage (NCBI taxonomy): Eukaryota > Viridiplantae > Streptophyta > Pinopsida > Pinales > Pinaceae > Pseudotsuga > Pseudotsuga menziesii. The sequence goes on along the minus strand of LPNX010533256.1, from coordinate 114,843 downwards.
AAAGTTTGGTATAAACAAACGCAAAAAGTTGATTTTACCAATGAAAGATTGGACATATTTTTTACTCCTGGGTAGACTTATCTTCAATATTGCTTTTACCCTTTCTGGGTCAATCCTTATACCATCAGCAAAAACTAAATGACCCAGTAATTTGCCTTCCTGTACAGCAAAGTGTGACTTCTTTGGATTCAAGGACAAACCAAATTTTCTGCATTTTAGGAAAGTCTGTTTCAAATGTTTTAGATGTTCATCATCTGATTGTGAAAATACAGTAATATCATCTAGTAAATTACCACAAACTTGTCCTTTTCCCCAATAAAAGCTATATCCATAGCCCTTTGAAAAGTTGCTCCAACGTTCATTAAACCAAAAGGCATCTTATCATACATGAAAATTCCCCAGGGAGTAGTAAAAGTTGTTTTCTCTTTATCATCAGGATGCATAGAAATCTGATTGTATCCTAAGAAACCATCAACCATAGAAATCCTCTGTGCCCCAACAACCTTCTGCAATATTTGCTCAATTATAGGCAGAGGATAATTATCCTTTAGTGAAGATCTATTCAAGTTTCTAAAATCAACACACAGTCTGATTTCTCCGTTCTTTTTCCTAACAGGAACTAGATTAGCCACCCATGAAGAGTACCTAAGAGGAACAATGATCTTAGCATCTAATAACTTCTTCACTTCTTTTTCAATAACAGGAAACAAGGATGGATTAATCCTCCTTAATTTCTAACAAAAAGGTTTAACATTCGGTTTTAAAGGGACTTTATGTTGTATAATCCCAGTATCATATGTTCTCAATTCTTCATAAGACCATGCAAATACATCAACATGTTCCTTTAACAATTTTATGTACCTATTTCTCTGTTCAGCTATGAGTGCTTTCGAAATTTTCACCATTCTAGGATGTTCTGCAGTGCCAATGTTACAATCCACCACATTCTCTTCTGAAGACTGTACAACAAGTTTTAGGGGTGTATCATCTTTCGAAAATATCCTTTCTAAAGGTACCAAACCTTTTGGGATTAAATTACCTTTTAGTTCAATAATATGGTGGCCAACAATTTCATTTTCAGCAATCTCTTCAACATCTCCATCCTCATCATCTTCCTCTTGATCAATCAAGGAATTAGAAAACTCATGTGTAAGCTCCAAAAATCTTTTAATTTCAATGTCATCTTCAAACACTCTCCACTACTTTACATTATCAGGTACAGGTGGTCTATACCTAACCTCAATGGGATACCTCAACTGTGTGGTTTTGGGAATTCTAAAATGTGTAGCAGCTAAGGCCAATGAATCAACAGTCTGATTATGGTCCCTTGGAATATAGGTAATGTTAAAAGCTACAAAATAATTATCGATCATGTCCCATACCTCATTTCGATAGACTTTCAGCAAATCCTGTTTCACTTGATAGTTGTTCCTCACCTGCTGAACAACTAATTCGGAGTCGCCATATGCAGAAATCTGCTAAATGCCCAAATATTTAGCAGCCTTCAATCCTAACAACAAAGCTTCATATTCAGCAGTATTGTTTATAGTAATGAATTCTAATCTATACATCAGCTTTACTGTTTCAGCACCAGGGGATATGAGAAGAACCCCTGCTCCAACACCTTCCTTGCAAGATGATCCATCAAAGTATAATTTCCAAATCTCATCTTCTTGTTCCTTGCTGCATTTAACTGGCTTTTCCTTTTCAACCTGTAACAAACCAGCAGTATTGTCATCATCACTAAAATGTAACATGCAAGTACCCAAATCTTTATCAACAACATACAGAGGATGGTTTGTAGGGTTCTTGTCATCTATCACAATATAGGAAAACTAAAGCTCTCTGTATAGCCTTATGTTTTCTCCTCCAAACACAGGAATAGTAGCATATGATAAATCCATTTGTAAAGTTCCACCAACTTTATTTGCCCAAGACCTAGAGAGAAGTAACCCAAATTTAGGTGTAATATTTGCTACCACCACATCCATGATTACACTTTTCATTGGTAGCTGAGCCAAACTGACAACCATGTCTTTAATCACACCCAAACACTCTATAGCTCGTGAATCAAATGCATACAGATCACGATAGGGTTTGGTTATACTCAGACCTAAAGCCTCCATGACAGCCTTTGGCATTAAGTTGTGTGATGCTCCTGGATCTAACAAACAGTTATGTATCATTTGTTCATGGACTGTCAGAGTAATGTAAAATGGAGGCGAAGCACCTGCTTCATTCTCAGTTTTTTCAGCCAAAGCTGATCCAATAAAGATCTTAGGATTTTCTTCTTACAGATTCACTGTATCAAAAAGAGGCTGATTGTTTGCTAAACCAATCATTTTAAGAACTGATTCTTTGTAAGAAGGATTTTTCATTAGTTCAGTAAAAGGCATAGGAATCTTTATTTTGCCTAATTCATTTTCCAGATTAAAATTCTGCACAGTTTTATTTACCTCTTCAACCTCCATGTTCTTCTTTTGCCTATCTTGAATTTGTTTTTTCTCTGACACAGGATCAGATTGTTGTTTAGTAGGTACAACTACCTTCTTCTTTGGGTTCTGTACTACTTGTTTTAGGCCTGAACTCAAATTCAAAGTCTTCTTCGGTTCATTCTGATAGACATCAGCAGTTACAACAGTCATCTTCAGATTCAAATCATCCTCTGTTTCAAAGTTATCAGCATCATAATATTCTGCATTTAAAAATTCTTCTTTAGTGACAAAACCCTCAATCTACTGTTCTCCAAAATAGTTCATATCCTGATCTATGTCTTCAAATAACACTTCTTCATCAATCTCTTCTTCATCAACAACATTGTTCTGAAGAGGTGGTGGCACCCTTTGATCCTCAGTCTCCTTTCTCGCTGAATATCATTATTTCTTCCTTCTCTAGGTATGAAGCGAGGAGCAAATTGTCTTCTGAATTGGTTCTGATTATTAGGGTTTCTTTCACCTTCTTGAACAGACTTGTTTGAATTTCTTTCTAGTTCTAACTTGTTTAATTTTGCAGTCAAAATATTCACTAACTTGGCCATCTCGTCAATTTTTCCTTCTGAAGAATGAGATGTTGAAACCCCTGGAGCTGCTTCCTTCTTACCTTTCCTGTCATACATCTGCTAAGCTGTTTCCTTCTTCAATCTATTGGAAGCCAATATGTTAGACTCCATCCTGCATATTCAGTAAAGAAACAACTGTTCTTTATCTTAGTAGTAAGGAAAATTCATGATCGAAAGCATTTCCATATGTGAGTTTTGCAGATGTTTTTGAAGGTTTTATTTCTACAGGAATTCTGCTGTACATTTTATTAAATCTTTTTGAAAATTCTGCAATGGTTTCATCATTTTTTCTCCTAAGGGCTCCAAATTCAGTTATATTATAAGTATGATCTTTGGTGTCACGCCATTGTCTCATGAAGAGGTCCTGAAGCTCTTCTATGATAGTGATAGAATTTGCATGTAGCTCCTTGAACCATTTTCTAACATCTCCATCAAGGCTCTGCACAAACATCCTCATCCATACATCCTTAGCTTCAATATTCTGGTTATCATCATAACTGAGAAAGGCTTCCTAGGGCTCTTCAGCTGTAGTTTCACCCTGTCCATTAAACCTAGGCAGGTATTTCTGATAGTCACCTCCAGCAAGTGCATTCAAAGGGTGAGGAAAAACTAATGGTGCATACCTGGCTGCAACCATTCGGTCCATCATATCTATAGGCTGATTTTGGGATGCCATTTTAAGGTTGACTGACTTTGGTGATGGAGGGATTCGACTGGAACTTGGCTGAAAAGGGATTTTACCAACTTTCAAATGAAATAGAGGAATTTTACCAGGAGATACTGTTTTTTCCTTTTTGAAGGATTGAGGATCATTGAAAACTTGAAAGTTATTGACAGGAATTATAGGCTTTAACCAAGGGGAAGTTTCTTCTTCTTTTCTCAAAATAGATAAAGGTGATGAACTATCCAACTAATCAGGGTCACATAGGGCTGGTAATGACTGAGACCTTCTAATCTTCCTTGCTGTTTTCAATATCTGTTCTAGGTCTGAAACACCCAACTGCAAAGGTGAAATAGGTCTGTTTCTAGTTCCAATTCCCCTATTAGCCACTATGACAAACTGGTGAAAAGTAGTCTTTAAGATATGATGGTTTAAGTTCGCCTCTTAAAACCAGTGAAATGATAAGTATCCTAGGGAAAAATATGTTTTCAACTTCGTCCCCCGCAATGACGCCAAATATGTTTATGCCAGAAATTGTTCCCAAACTACAAAAGAACAAGCCAACATAATCTCAAATATCTCAATAAAACAAAATAAGGTTTTTAGGGCTTTTAAGGTTTTCTGGTTGAGAACTTTGATGACAAGAGGGAATGCATTCATAAATCCAAATAAAGACTAAATCATAAGCATAGAAAAATTGAGATGCATAACATAATAACCATGTATCCAACAGAAAACAACACCGAGGTTCATCCACAAATGGCAAGCACTACAAGTATAAAAACTTTAAACTAGTAATGAAATTACCAACTGAGTCGCTAAAACAAGCTATAAATGAAGCCAGAGAACAAACTGAAGGGTAAATAGAGCATATATTTCATAATCAGTCTTTCAAATACACATAAGAGTCATTTACTTAGCTTATGAACAAGTCTGAAGACCTCCTCTTGCCAGCCAAAAAAATCGAACCATCAGTCCTCTTTGTGACATACATTAATACTATCCTTCAAAATTGGTTAAAGACTAAACCCTAACTACTTTTCAGCCTACTCATCGAAATAGTTTTATCTAAAGAATAATTACAAAAATGAAATATCCTTTAAAACATAACTAATAACTGATTGTGTTAACAAGCTTCACAGATCTTTAGCTGCTTTAGCTAATAAGGCTATCCCTTCTAGGGCTTGGGCCTTTCTTCTAGCCTTCAGTTGATATGATTCCATATCTGCCATCTTTCTAGTGAGTTCTTCATTTTGCTGATGTAGATCCTTGATGGTTTGTTTCAACATTGTAAATTGACTTTCTGTATTCCTCTTCCTTTTCAATACCTCTTTTGAGACTGCAATCAGCTCCTGATAGTGGCTATTCACCTCATCCAGATCCTCTCTGAGTCTTCTATTTGCCATGACCAAGCCATCATTTGTCTCCTGCATATATTCCACCTAATATTTATACTGTTTTACAATTCTCTGTAAATTCTCTTTTTCTGAATCAAATGCTTTATTTCCTATTGTGGTTTGCATCTCATTTGGCAGGCATGGAATGTTTAATCTCTTATAGATTTCTTCATCTTCTGGCAACAATTCTGTAGGAGTTTTAGAAAAACTTAGGTTTTCTTCAGTCTCAGCTTCACAAGGAACATTTTCCTCAACCATCACCTTCTTTTTTGAGTGAGAAGCCTTTATCTCACCTTCTTGCTGTTCCTGCAACATTTGAATTTGTATCTCTAGAAATATATCAGACAGTTTAGTCTCAGTAAGGGAAGACTCTCTTTCTGATTCCATTGGCATTTTTCCTTTACTGTCACCCTTATCAACATCCAATTTTTCATCAGATGAGGAGTCATCTATCACTGTTACTCCTTCTTTATTCAATTTAGGGTTCAACAATTTTTTCATATTCAGCCTGAGCTTGTTTCTAGGTCTAGTCTTTGGTCTCCACACAGGAGCAAGTTCCCCTAACATTTTGAAAGTTTTGCCCTAATGGGTAACTGAGGCAAATTCAATAACTTTTAGTTTCTTTCTCTTTGGTACTGCTACCTCATCCTTCTAGCTGTGAAATTCCTTTTTAGTACAAACCCTAGTTTCATGAATAACAGGGACTTTATCCTCCTCAAACATGTATTTCTTATCTTTTGACAGAACTGTGATTGGACTTTGTTTTTGAACTTCAGTATCCTCTTCATCACCTGAAATTGTCTCTGCAGGTACAATCTTTTTAGCAACAAATGTCTCTGCTAGTGCATCATTCTGAACAGGCTCAGCCTCCTTATTATCAGACTGCAAATCTTTGCTCTCAATGTCATTAAGATGTTGTTTAGACTCAAAACCTTCCTTTGCAGGATCTGAAACTTCCTCCAATTTAATCCTGTCCTCATCTTTAACCTGTGTCTTCTGTCTGAGCTTTCTGATCAAGGTCTGTCCTTTATCAGCTTGTTTTCTGTGAGACTGTCCTTCTTGACCATTCTGAAACCCTAACCAGAAAAGGAAATATTCCCAAGTTTTCCCCTTACTCTGCAAAATGGTGTTTATAATGAGTTTATTAAATCCATGGTGGAAAATGGAATGTCTAGTATGATTCTGGTGCTCCTTAATTCTGCAAGACATCTTCTGCAGGCTCTTTAGAAAGAAGAAGGGCAGGTTCATCTTTGACTCATTACTGAGGTGTTGAAGAAATCTGAAGTGATATTTAAAAATGAAGGCATATCTTCCTTCACATGTAATATAACTCTGTAAAACCTTAATCGGCCTGAAGTTATGAATGGGTACACCCTTACCCCAATCTGCAATTACACCATGCAGCAGGTACTTTTGTGCATTAAAGGTGAATGACACCTTCTTAAACCATAATTCTCCCTCATTTTTAATTCTTGTTGCCTCAACTACCAACTCCTTGGTCAATTTGAAGTGCAAAGTATCAAAATATACAGTGTCTTTGCATAGCACTGAGGAAACTTATGGGAGACCTCTGCATGGTATCCATCAATCTTCTTGAAAAATGTCAACCATCCTGCATTTTCAAACAACTTTGCACATTCTGGAAATTTATCTATCCAACTGAGATCAGTGGGCTCAGCTCTATTAGTTTTTCCACTTTTCTCCATTTTCACTATGGTTTAGAGCATCTGTCAATGATCCCACAGTCTATTTATCTTCAAACTCTCACAGTCCGCCCTATCACACAGTTTAGGAAATCTTTTGTACCAAATTGCAACAATTTGACCTAATCACAAAATTCAGGGACCTCCAATAGTTCTTCTCTGAGGTTTACTAGTTTAAATGATGAATACTTAGATATATTGGTTAATATTTCATCATTCATAGTCTATTGAGTGAGCAAATTCATATCCTCCCTTCGAATTTTGACATTTTGAATTTTATCAAAAAATCCCAAATTAAACAAACCCTATCAAATGCCACGCGGGGTACTTGCTAAGAGGCTCAATACAAGTGTTGGAGTGTGATCTCTTCAAGGGTTAGGTGTCTAATTTCACGTTCCAGCTGTCTTTAGCTGTCCATATCACTTCAAACTGTCGATGCTAGAAAGCCCTAATTCTCCATTCAGTTGTAAAAACTCTGATTTCTCAGCAGCATGTTCTCACAATGACTTTCAATACCTTCGTATCCTTCAGATTTAGAACATATTCCTAAAAATTATGCCTCGTTCAACTCACTGTCATCATTCACTATGAACTGCATGCAGTTGCCACGATTTCCCTCATACGATGCCCACACACCTGTTTCAATGATAAACTTGGCAAGACACGTATCAAATGTGATAAATGATGTGGTTAACACCTCAGGGACAAGACACTTGAAAAAATCGGACTGAAAAATAACGATTTTGGCACTCGCGACTCTCTTGTAGCGCTCTAGTGTATTGATTTCGCTCTGGCACTACAAGAAAGTCCTAACACATCATTTCACCTCATTAAATCACTAATCAGGTTTAAGACTTGGTTTATATGCTTAATCTCGACCTTAGTGTCATTTATGAAACCATTTAATTAATATATACCTTGTAGAACCCTTCGAGAATGAACTCTAAGCAAGATTTATAAAAGCAGGCTTAAAAATAAGAAAAATCAAAATGATGAAAACTAAAAGGCTTGAACTCAAAATTAACCTTTATAAACCTATATTTCCTAGAAGAAAAAATATTAGCAAGTTTCAAAAACATAAACAAAAGCATAAAAGTAAGGAAGACAAAATCATGACCTAACACAAACTATACAACATACCAAGCTCATATAACATGATTGAAGCAAAACTTCTAGCACACAAATTAAATAACCAATATGTTAAATTATTATCTCGCAACATCCTTCTAAATTACATCGAACCATACTTCCTCCCCAACCTACTTCCATCTTCCACATACTATCATTTCCTCTGTTGGAATATGCTGGAGTGTCAACTATATTGACTTGACCCCAAATAAAACCTGTAAGTGAAAGTGAAAGTTTCAACTAGATCGACCAAGTCTCTCCAATACGTAGGTGACAGTCATCATCACATAACTTGGGGAGTGTGTTTCTGCACAACCGTCCCACAACTATGGGCTTGAAAGGATACACGGTGGGCAATTCCTCCACCCCTCCTGATATATCTAGGGTCGACACCCTATACTGAGAAATAGTGTGCAATTATTGTTCTTATAGTCACGTCATCGAACAACCATTAGAGAGAATTTGAGGTCAAAAATGGGCCTCCTAAGAGATGTACTACAAAAATATAAGATGTATTAAAATATTATGAGTTAGGGGTTTTATGGGGTAGGTATATATGACAACTCACCTCCTACACTACTTTTTATGCACAATATAAATAACCATGGTTGAGTTACTTTTCTAAATTGACTATAAACAAAATAAATAAAA
>LPNX010533256.1:79085-100871 GCA_001517045.1 Pseudotsuga menziesii | reverse complement strand
AGAAGCTAACTTTGTGAAGAAATTTTAGAAAGGTCATGGAAACTACAAAGGTAAGCTTCTTTTCAATTGTTTTGAATGTGGTAAGATAGGTCATTTTTCCTTTAAATGCCCCTATAAAGAAAAGAGATAGTGATGAGGAGGAGGACCATGAGCATGAAGAAAAGAAATATATGAACAAAGGAAGTATACATGAAAAATTATAAAATATTTGGAAGGAAAAAGAAAATTCTTTACTCCAAAGAGGACAACATTTCAACAAATGAAGATGATAGTGATGATTATGGAAAATAAGTATTTTTTATGGCGATAGAATATGAGAACTCTAAAGATGAAGCAAGCATTGAAGTAGACTTTGAAGGAGAATGCATAATTTCTTCAAAATACTTGAAAACTTCAAGAAAAAAGAATAAGCACTTGAAGGACCAACTGTTGAAGTATGCATAACATGTAGGAAAAGTCAAAGGACTAGAAGAGGATTTGGTTGGAAAATTGAAAGAGAAAGAAACAAAATGTGAGGAATTGTAGAAATAAATTATTTTCTTAAAGAAGGAACTAAGGTGTTGGATGAAATCAACAAAAGTTTGGAAGAATCTCTAAGGTGTTGGATGAAATCATCAATAATAAAATATTGATTTCAAATAGGTATGGGTTGGGATATGAATCAAAGAAAAATGGTAAGAAATCTAGCTAAATTGCACCTACCCATGGAGCATGCACAAAGAGCTTTGCATATGTACTTAAGAGTCTTGTCAAAGAGAAAGACAATAGAAAGAGTGACCAACAATATTCCCTTGTCAACAAAGGAGATACATAATCCCTCACTGCCAGGTATCAAACTATATTAATACATCATTGCTATTTTTATCATAATTTTGTTCATAAGGTTGTAAACTGCATAGCATTGGCAAACGATAATTTTGAGAGAAATATAAGACCTCTCAAAAGCATTAGAACTGACAATTTGAACCAAGAGACTACAAATTCTAAGGAGGTCAGTAATCCTTTTAACCTTTTGGAAATGGACATTAAATGCTATTAATGTCACAACCATTGACTTATAGCTTGAGAATGCAAAAACAAGTTAGAAACTGCGCACTAGGATGAAACTAAAGGTTACTACTACAAGAGAGACCACACAAAGTTCTGGAAAAAAAGGACCAAAGAATAATGCCAAGAGGAATGCAATCTAGTTTTGCATAAGGGTCATATGCACATTACTGATGGGTGTTCTAAAGATAGGATTGTTGAAGCCTCAATTGTGTATGTGGCTGAAAAGGGTGTCTAAGGCTTACACCACATAGAGAAAACCCAGCCAAAGGCTTCAAACAATCCCACGCAAGTATTGCTTTATCCTCAAGCTGTTTAAAGTAGTGATCTCCCACATATATTTCAATAGCCTCCGCTGGCTTTTGTTAGTTTGATCCACAGAGGATCTGTTTCCTAGACTGGAAAACAAGGCGAGTGATAGGAAGAAATGAAAAACCAAATCTAACAATGAAAGTAATCCTGATCTAAATCTAAGCCACCTAAAGAGAATTGTCTAATTGATTTACAGATTATCCTGAGATATTTTAAAAACAAGTAATTCACCACATTGACAGAAACACAAATGAGATGATAAACTCCTTACTTAAATCACAATATTTTAATGAAAATTAAATGGAAGCAACTCAAGATTAAATCATTCATGATAACCTGCAGATACGTATGTTAGTTGAAAAACCAACATTTCTTGCTATAAATCTTTTACTGTTCAATCACTTGCAGAAATAGATAAAGACAGTTAAAGAATAAATTCCTTAAAGATTTGCCAATGCACTAATCAGTAACAAAGATAAATCTGGGTTACAAATGAACACATTTATCAGTTGCAAGTAAACCACAGCATCACCTGGCCATTCAAAAAAAGAAAAATTGAGATCTGTCGAAGAAATTCAATCAGATCATAGACAAGAGATACAAAATAATAGTACTATGTTTATTCAAAGTTTTGCAATAAATTACATAAACCTTATGAAAAACAGAGGTGTTTTTCAGTCTCCTATACCAATCCTTCTTTCTCCCAAAAAAGTCCCTTGATGCATTCAAGAACTACCTCTTAAATAATTATTACAAAGAATGAATCTCCCTAAAAAGGGGATCAGAAAACCTAACCAAAACTAAAATCCCATAAAATCTCTCCATATTTTCCATATACGTAACAATTCCTCAATATCAGGATATCTTGCGGATTCAATGCCAAGTTGGGAATTGCATTTGTGATCTTCAATTTCATTCTTAGCCAGTTTATGCCAAAAAAGAATAAAGAAATGGATCTTCCCCTCCACTGCAAACGGTCGTTTGATCAAGCAATCCACATCATCTATACCAACATGATCAAGCTCCTTGATCTTCTCTTCCGCCTCATTCTTCCTCTGTTCAACTTGTTCGATCATTAACCCAAGTAGACATGCTTTGTCAATGAGATCCATTGCAAGAAAAGAAAATTCATCCATGATATTGTCTGCAACATACCTCTTTCTGCTACAAATAACATGTGCCTTCTTTATAGCTTCAGTGACTGTTTCATCTAGATCTTCCCAGGCACTCAAGATAGTCCTGATTTTCTTAAACTGGAAGTTAGTGAAAATGATGACATTGTCTGGTTTATCTTTCATGTACCTTTTCCAGTATGTAACTTCATCATAAGCCTTTGAAGCTTGTTGCCTTTTTTCAACCAGATCTGGGCCAAAACAACAGACATCTTATCAAAAGTCACATGAGTTTAAAAAATGTTATCTAAAGTTTTAAACAACTCATTGACTAAATCATAATGCTCCCTGTTGGTCTGAAGAGCTAACTCCTTGAATTCCTCCTGAGAAAATTTAGAAAACAAAGATGAAGTTGCACTTGCAGTTGCATCTTCATACTGTTTTTCTAGGAAAGCTACCTTTTGTACCAAACATTGGTAGTCTTTTCTCTTTGTAACTCATCATGTAGAGCAACATTCCTCACTTGTAATTCATCATACTTGTCCTCATGTTGTCTTTTTACCTATTTCAGTTCCTCCTTCAATCTGACAATTTCTGCCTTCTGCTTATCGAATTCCCTGTTCAGAGTATTGACAACATCAAAGTTGGCACCTATAAAATCCCCTAGGATAGATGCATCGTCAATATCATCCACCTGTGGATCACCTGATCGTTGGGTCCACAGAATTTCATTTGAAACGGATGGATCCACATTAATCTGATCTCTACTTCTCTTTTTCCCTCTTTTCACCACTAATTTGTCAGCTTTGCTATAACAATACTCCCCCAAAGATATTTAAAAATCTTCATTAAATTCATCTCTCATCTCATCAATAGGGGGTACATTAACACCTGTGGATATCAAAGAAGAGGTTCGAGTTATAGTGTGAGAAGGTATGGGCATTGTAATATTAGAAGTGAGTGAAGTGGAAGTACCACTCTGGGAAACAGTCACTTCAGGGATTGAAGGATTATCTGAAACAAAAGTTTCAATGGATGAAACCTTCACAATAGTTACTCGAAGTGATGATGGTGAAAGTGTTGAGGATTTTCCAGGAACAGGAGATAATACTGAACTAAAAGAAGGAATATGCAGTGGAAATTTAAAAACTGAAGGTGTAGTGTATGATGGAATGGGAATTTGTAAAGAAACATGGATAATAGAAAGGGGTAAACATGTGGCATCTTAATATAGTTGGGACATCAGAGGTGTCATGACATAACCAATAGGTAAGGAAGATAAGGCTTGAACTGACGAAAGCAATAAAGCAGAAGATGATGAACAAGGTTGAGAAGAAGGTTGCGATTGTGGAAGAGAAGATGAGGACCTCTCATTGCTACCATTAAACAAAATTTTCAACTCCTATAAACCATTGCCATTTCCAGCTTCCACAGTAATAGGCATAGGGGAAATCCTTTCATCCTCTTCCTCTGAATTAGTCAAATCAATAGTAGAAGCAGGGATGGATGAAACTTGAACCCTTAGTTTTTTGAGTGGCTTTTCCTCAATCTGGGTTTGTTCAGATTGATCTGTCTCCACAATAGTAGTCACCTGAATAGCTTCAATTGGTTGAGAAGTTATAATCTCTTGAGTGTCCAATGCTGAAGTCATCCCGCTGAGCTTCTATTTAATCTGTTGTGAAGTATGTAAATAGTCTTTAACCTGCTGTTCAACATAAGCTTGTGGGATTTCTTCTATGGGACTTTTCCCTTTGTCTGCAGCTGAACTAGTTGTTATGGATATGTTTTTAGCTGCATGAGCTTCCTTTGCTTCTCTGTCCTTCACCATCTTTTCTTGAATGTCTAATTCCATAGCCTTGTAATGTCGAACCCTGTCCCTAAATTACTTTTGATACAATAGGATTTGGCTTTGTTCTTCTTTGCTTTTAGCCCTGCCTAAAACCTCAGAAAATGTATCAAATCCCTGATAGATGAAGTCATCTGGGACTTCCTCATGAGCGTACCCTGTTTTGAAGTGATTATGCTTAAGGTGAAAATCAACAATACCCTTGGGATCATGCTGTCTCTGACTGGAAAAACCCAGCTTAAGGGACACTATATGATCACTGAGTTCTGACGTCGAGGTATAGGTTGGTATGCTCAAGGATCCAAAGGTTTGAGGAAACTTGGGCCAGACCTTCTTTTTAGGTGTTGCACATTTCTTATATATCCCTTCGGTGACCATCTGAAATGATATTTCTTCAAGGACCAACCTGTGAGGCACGACCTTAGGTAGCATATGAGTAGCATTGCTTCCATAGACCCTAATGTACGCAAATGATTCACCGACATACCGGTCCCCCATTGTGGCTATAAGGGTTTTAACTTCAGGGGATAAAGCAGGAGCTTCCTTGTTGAAGATTAGGAAATAGACTCTGCCTAGGAAGCATAGATGATTTTAAGGAACCATACTTATTTAAAAGTGTATAAATGTTGGCGAATCTTACCAATTCTTAAAACGCTAAGTATAAAATGTTTGGCGATATTTTTCAAAAAATATTATAATTTCCAAGTATTTTATATCGTTTATATAATAATTTGGCGATTTTTAGGGTGAAAAAAGTTTACCCCATCAAAATTGGGCGAACCAGGGATTCAAAAAATGCAAAATGGCGAATCGTTTTTTTGGAGAAAACCCCTAAAAATAGCCCATGGGATAAATTTCGCCCCTAAAATTATCCCTTCTAGGAAGCTTTCACAAATGTCATAAAACCTGTTCACATAATTGGTGTCCCACAACTCCGCATGAAAAATGTGCACAGGCAGGGTTGGCAGTACTCAGCTCCGTCCTAAATTAGGATAGCGGAACTCAGCATAGAAGACGTCGACTATGTAGGCAAAAAAAAAAAAAACTAGGTTTCTTCCTTGCGGTAGCTTTCTGAAATTCCTGTATAGTTGTTTTGAGTTCCAAAGACAGACTTGAAGCCCATGGGAGGGATTGACCTATGGTTATAACATGGTGGGCAATCGGGGCACATTCTTCCTTGAAGTAAGAACAGTTGGGGAGACCATAGAGCCTGCACAACATCGCTGCAAGCAGGGAATAGTGCTCCTTAAACCATTCAATTGGGTAAAGTGCATTTTTCCTTTGAGAAAACTTTCACGGCTCAACCATCCAAGACTTCAACATTTGGTCAAAATTAAACCTGGACTTAGTAGCTTTAAAAAAACGGCATTAAGGAGTTTCCTAAAAGGTTTGAGGGCATAAATTTTTACAAAGGTTTCATAACGGTAATTGGTAAGGAGAAATCCTGTACTATTATTAAAATAATGATCTTTTGGATTGGAAGGATCAACAATCCATTTGGAGCGTCGTTGTAAGGGAGGATGGCAGGCCTTGCAACAATCATGTGGATGTCGGAATCCCTAATTCTCTCATAAAGGGGTTGGTCTTCCTGAAAGTCTGAAAGGTCATTGTTGTCAAAGATAGAATAGACTCGGGACTAATGCAACTGGTAGGTATCACTACCTCGACCACTGGTACTAGAGAAGACACCAAAATTCGGGTCTTTGGTGAGCATATCTTTCTGCAGGTTTTTGCACCCGGTGATTCGAGGTTTTTTGAGGTTGACATGTTCTGTTGGGCACATAAACTAGACACTAAAAATAATTTATATTGGAACAATAGTAAATAATTCAAATAGGAAAGACAACTCGAAAACTAACCTGTAACCAGAGCGAATGATGGCAAAGTTGGTTGGTAAAATCTCAAAGTAAGTCACGCAGCGCAACAAATTACAGTGGTAAAAATGGTAAAGAAATCGTCAATAATACCAACATATATATAATCTGCGGGAGATAATTAAGACCGTAGGATGAGGATAAAATCAATGTTTAGGATCAAACTTTGCGGGATGCAGGCTTAAATCACGAAATCCAAACTTTTTTAATCGTTCTGTAACCCACATTCCACATTTGCGGGATGCGGGGTGCGGAATCACAAAACAACAAAACTTTATTCAAACCTCTCTGCAGCCCGCATTCCGCACTTTGTGGGATGCGGTTTGCAGAAACATGCAAACCAAATGACATATCAAATGATACCTCGCATCCCGCATTTCACATTTGCATGATGCGGGTTGACCAAAACATATTTTCAAAAAAAACTTACCGCATCCCGCATTTTGCATTTGTGGGATGCCAATTGCGGGATGATAAAGTTTAAAACATATGACTACAAAATCCTGCATCCCGCAACTTACGGGTTGCAGGGTGCGGAATCGCAAAACAATCCCAAACAAAACTAGATTTCCGCATCTTAAAAACACACAAATGAAGTATGGATTTTTGGGGATTTTGGTTAAGTTAGAAAATCCCATAAATCAAGAAAAATATAATAGAAGCCAAGAAATGAACAAAGGATTCCACTAAGTTACCTTTGTATGTGTAATTGGGCTCCCATGTGAGAATAACATGGGATCTATTGTACCTACAACAATGACAAAAGATAAAGGAAATCTTATAATCCTACAAAGGGAAAAAGGAGACAATGGGAAATTCAAAAAACAAAACATTTCGTAGAAAGAGTTATGCATAGAAAGAAACTATAACAAAATATCATAAGATACTAGGGAAGTGGAAACAATGTTAGACATAATTCGAACATCATCTCAATCCCTAGCAGTAGATAGAGGACAAGCTTCAGTATAATTTGCGCAAAAGTAGTATGGATGATAAGGATTGTAACAGCCTGGTTTTGACCCCATGGTATTGAAATTGTACATGATGTATATATTGTATGTAAGTCATGGCAAGGAGTTCAAGCACAAGGCCCTGCCATCGATTTGTTTTTTTGTGTATAGGTGATCAAGGTTGATACCTATGGCTATAGTGCTAAGTTTGGCACATTACATTTTGAAGTCATTATGTAAATATACAATTTAATGAAAATACCACAGCTAGCTATGCACTGCAACGTAAGAGATGGGGCATGATTTCACAAGGAATAGGGAGGGGAGTTAGTCAAACTCCTGAGCCAATAGGGTGAGACCAGATGTTAATGGGGAAACCCATAAACCCTCAACTACCTTTTTTTCCTATGTCCTCAATCATTCAATTCTTACAGAAGAGCGGTTGAGGCAATTAATGTCTTGGGTAGAGCAAGGCATGGCAGTCGGTTTCATGACTAAGCTTGCCTACATCCTGGGAAGCCACGTTCTTGCTTTTAACACAAGTAAGCATGTGGATGCGTGCCAGACTATATTTCCCTTAGTCGCGAGAAGGTTTTGTTGTTGTTCTAGGTGGTGGTTGTTCATTTTTTCTCCCCTATCCGGTACTCACGATTGTTCTGGTAGAACATTCGAAGGTTGATGACTCTCCTGAGTCAGGCAACGATTTGTTATGCAAGTATTTTCCTTTTCCAAGACCTTGGTTTATGGGTTACAGTGTTATTCTAAATTACAAAGTGGTATGAAACCTTGTTTCCCTGTGTTACAGAGTGGAGCCTGTGTTGCTGTGTCTCCATGGGGCTTGTTGTGATGTGCACCCTGGTTTGGGTCTGAAATGTATGCAAGACTTAGGAGTGGAAGATACATTGAATGGTCTTGATAAACCTAGTGTAGAGAAGAACCTCACCAAAAATATAAGAGTGGTTTGTGAATCTTCTATGCACACCCTGAAGAGTAATGGAAGGGAAGGAATAACCCAAGGGACTGTGTAGCAGAGAAGGGGATGCTTCCTTGTGTTGGGTGTGTAGGTATTGTGGATTCCATGCTAGATAGATCTTGTGGAAGTGTCCCTAGCTATTGAATGAGCAACTAGCTTAGCCATTTTCCCTTTACACTGCGTTAGAACCCTGAGAAACCCAACGGTAGTTGGATTGGCTATGTCTTGATGTGCATTTGGCCATGTGTAATCCTTGGTTGAATAGCCTGAGAAACCTAGCAGTAAGAGATGGCTTGGCTAAGTGGCCTGAGAAACCCATCTGTTAGTTGGCTTGGATGGTCCTTAATGTGAATGTTGGCTTGTTTCCTATAGCCTGTGAAACCTAATTTTACTGTGTTGGTTTGGCTAGACAGTCTGATAAACCCAACTGAAGGTTGGATTGACTATGTGTGATATGATCTTGCTTTGTGTGAGTCTACTGTTCCCTATTTCCTTGTGGAAGTCATGCCCAACTCGAGGGTGGTAGTTGTGTTGAGATATTAATGAACACAACTAGCCTATGGTTGGGTGGTACTTTGGAACGACATAGCTAGTTGCAAGATAGCTTCATCTTCAAGATAAGCATTCTCTGCTATTCTTATTTATGCAATATATTTTCTTATGAATGAATTGAATATGATGAATGCTTGTTAATGGTTTCAGTAGAGTTTACTGTTAATTAAATACTCCTACATTTGCATCCATATATGCCTTGCAAGTTTCAATGCATTCTGCTTATGATCATGGAGGCTAGAATCCTGGTTACAGAGTCAGAAGGAAGCTGACTTAAGCATTCCTGCACCCCGGAATCCTCCTGTGGAAGGCGGGATGTGGAAGAGAGAAGTTGAAACAAAGAAAAATGTTGGGTTTTCTGCACCCCGAGATCCGCCTATAGAAGGTAGAAAGCGGAAGAAAAAAAAGGGCCGAAAGTGTGTTATCCACACCCAGGGGTCCACTTGCGGAAAGTGAAAGGCAAGAGCCAAAAAATGGGAAAAAGGTTAAGGCAAAATGTTGTCCTTCCGATTTTTGAGATCTTCCTGCGAAATGCAGAAGGTGAAAGGAGGAAGGCAAAAGGCGGAATGTGGCTGAATAATTCCGTCAAAATTTATGTTTCTGATTCCCGAGTTCTGAAGGTGGAAGGCAGAAGGCGGAATGTGGCTGAATAATTCTGTCAAAAGGTATGTTTTCAATTTTCGAGTTCCGAAGGCGGAAGGGCGAAAGGAGGAAGGTGGAACATGGTTTGAATGACTCCATCGCACGCTATGCTTTTGATTCGTAATTATGTAACAGAAGGCGGAAAGGGGAATGCAGAAGGATGAGTGCGAAAAGGACAGGTTCAATGCAGAAAAGGAATTTCTAGTCATAGAATGGATCTGTCAAGGGAGGAACGACTGTTACAGTGATGCTTATTCCTAAGAGTGAATGTTAAAGGATGTTACATGACCCATGATTCTGTTAAAAGAGATAGTAAAGATAAGTTTTAAATTATTCTGCATATCAGTTAGGTGTATGGGTACCAGGTACATGACATCGTGGCAGTATCAGTGTAGTGGACACGTGATATTATGGTATCAGAGCGAGTAGTAGAGTCGCGTTTCTCCTCCAAGGCGGGAGGGGAAGTGACATTGTGGTACTAGAGCTAATGGTTACAACTTTGGGCCTAAATGGGCCAAGTTAAGTAGTTGCTGAGAGAAAGTTGTAGCAAGACAGAGTGCTAAAATGCTAAATCTAACTAACCCCTCTAAATCTAACTGAAAAAGTTGTGCATCCTCGACAAGAAGGTCATAGTGCTCCAGAATCAAGCCGTTAGACAGTTAAAGGTGCAATGGAAGCACTACGATCTAGATGAGGTTATGTGGGAGCTAGAGGATGCCTTGCCATTGGCACATCAAATTTTGTTCAATTTTGTAAAGCACTAAGGGCAATGCTAATGAAGAGGGATGGGAATGTAACACCCCGGTTTTGACCCCATGGTATTGAAATTGTACATGATGTATATATTGTATGTAAATCATGGCAAGGAGCTCAAGGCCAAGGCCCTGCCATTGATCTGGTTTTTTATGTATAGGTGATCAAGGTTGATACCTATGGTTATAGTGCTAATTCTGGCACATTACATTTTGAAGTCATCATGTAAATATACAATTTAATAAAAATACCACAGCTAGCTATGCATTGCAACATAAGAGATGGGGGTATGATTTCACAAGGAATAGGGAGGGGAGTTAGTCGAAATCCTAAGCCAATAGAGTGAGACCAAATGTCAATGGGGAAACCCATAAACCCTCAACTACATTTTGTCCTCTGTCATCAATCATTCAATTCTTCCAGAAGAGTGGTTGAGGAAATTAATGTCTTGGGCATAGTAAGGCATGGCACTCTGTTTCGTGACTGAGCTTGCATGCAACCTGCAGTATGGGAAGTTGTGTTCTTTCTCTTGACGCAAGTAAGCATGTGGATGCGTGCCAGATCATATTTCCCTTGGTCGTGAGTATTTTCGTTATTGTTGTTCTAGGTGGTGGTTGTTCATTTTTTTCTCCCTTAACCAGCAATCACTATTGTTCTGGTAGAACATTCGAAGGTTGATCACTCTCCTGAATCGTGGAACGGGTTGTTCTACAAGTATTTTCCTTTAGTGAGACCCTAGTTGATGGGTTACAGTGTTATTCTTAACTACAAAGTGGTATGAAACCCTGTTTCTTTGTGTTATAGAGTGGAGCCTGTGTTGTTGTGTCTCCTTGTGGTTTGTTGTGATGTGCACCCTGGTTTGGGTCCAAAATATATGCAAGAATTAGGAGTGGAAGAGACACTGAATGGGCTTGATAAACCTAGTGCAGAGATGAACCTCATCAAAAATATAAGATTGGATGGTGAATCTTCTATGCACACCCTAAAGAGCACTAGAAGGGAAGGCATAGCTAGAGGGACTGTGTAGCAAAGAAGGGGATGCTTCCTTGTGTTGGGTGTGTAGGTATTATGGATGTGAGGCTAGATAGATCTTGTAGAGGTGTCCCTAGCTCTTGAATGAACCGCTAGCCTATACATTCTTCCTTTCCACTACCTTAGCATCCCAAGAAACCCAACAATAGTTGTCTTGGATATGTCTTGATGTGCATTTGGTCATTTGTAATCCTTGGCTGAATAGCCTAAGAAACCCAACAGTAAGATGGATTTGTTGATTAGCCTGAGAAACCCATCTATTAGTTGGCTTAGCTAGTCCTTAATGTGAATGTTGGCTTGTTTCCCACAGCCTGTGAAAATCAATTGTGTGTTGGTTTGGCTGGATAATATGATAAACCCAACTGAAGGTTGGCTTAACTGTGTGTGATATGATCTGGCTGTGTGTGAGTTTGTTTTTCCCTATTTCCTTGTAGAATTCATGCCCAACTCTAGGGTGGCAGTTGTGTTGATAGATTAATGAAGACAGCTGGCCTATGGTTAGGTGGAACGTTGTAGTGTGTAGGACAATCATATTCAAGATAAGTATTCTCAATTGTTCTTATTTATGGAATGTATTTTCTTATAAATGAATTGAATATGATGAATGCTTGCTAATTTTTTTTCAGTAGAGTTTACTGTTGATTAAATGTTCATGCATTTGCATTTGTATATGCCTTGTATGTTTCAATGCATTCTGCTTATGATTATGGAGGCTAGAATCCTAGTGACAGAGTCAGAAGGCATTTGACTTAAGCGTTCCCGCAACACGAAATCCTCCTGCGGAAGGCAGAAGGCGGGAGGAAGAAGAGAGAAGTGGAAACAAAGTAAAATGTTGGGTTTTCTGCACCTCGATATCTGCCTGTGGAAGGAGAAAGTGGAAGCAGAAAAAGGGCCAAAAATTCAAGGCAGAAAGTGTGTTATTTGCACCCCGAGATCCACCTGCGGAAGGAATGAGGCGGAAAATGGGAAAAAGGTTAAGGAAAAAAAATGTCCTTCCGATTTCTGAGATTCATCTACGGAATGCGAAAGGTGGAAGGAGGAAGGGTGGAAGGAGAAAGGCAGAATGTGGCTGAATAATTCCATCAAAATTTATGTTTTCAATTCCCGAGTTCTGAAGGCGGAAGGCGGAACGTGGCTGAATAATTCCGTCAAAAGTTATGTTTCTGATTTCCAAGTTCCAAAGGCAGAAGGTAGAAGGAAGGAATGTAGAAGGCAGAACGTGGTTTGAAATTTGAATGACTCCGTCACACGCTATGTATTCGATTCCTGATTCCACAGCGGAAGGATGAAAGGGGAATGCAGAAGGCAGAGTGCGGAAAGGATAGGTTCAATGCAGAAAAGGAATTTCTGGTCACATAATGGATCTGTCAAGGGCATAATGACTGATATAGTGATTCTAATGCCTAAGAATGAATGTTAAAGGATATTACATGACCCATGGTAGTTGTAAAAGAGATAGTAAAGATAAGTTTTAAATTATTCCACATATAAGTCAGGTGTATGGGCTATGTGACTTGTGGTATCGGAGCGAGAAGTAGAGTCGCGTTTCTCCTCCAAGGCGGGAGGGGACATGACAAGGATAATTCACGTAGCGAATGAAGGCAGTGGATTGGATAAAGTTGAAGAAAAAGGAGTGTGATAAAGATTGAAGTAACTCATATTAAAATTAGAAGCCACGCACAATTTTTAAGCATCAATATAGATAATGGACGTTCACGTCATCCATTAAGACATGAAACTAATATGGACTACATGATTGCATCATCATTCATAAGAATATTCAGAGAAAAAACAAATTATAAATCAAATTCAGAACACCATTTGTGTGCACTGGAAAGTTTGATGGAGTACATACATATATTATATTCAAAAGGTTCCCATTAAAAAATTATGAGATACATATATTCAAGAGTATGCTAAGAGGGATTTATGTTGCTAAAAGAAGTATACACATCAGGATGTTTTATGAATACAGATTCCAAAATTTGATTCTCGAATTACAAAAATGAAAAAGAAGGAGAATTTGTGCAAATGTCACTTATCAAGATTTTGTGATGACAAGCATAGCTATGTATATGGATGATGTGTCTTCTCTGCAAAGTCTGATTTGCACGAAATTATTCGAGCATGCTTCAAATGGTTGGCAATGTATCATTCTTGTATCTCTAGTTGTTCAACATGACCCTTTAGGAGTGAAATTTCTTATTCATGTCTTTTGTTTACCTGCACCTGTGAGTACCACTCCTTGACATCGACGTCCTTGGTTTTTGATGCCCAGTTTTCTAGGTCCTTATTAAGTTTGATAAACTCTATGCTTTGTGCCTGAAAAATCATGGAAATATTGTCTACAGAAGATTCAGCATGTTGCTTGGACATCATAACAATATAATATATGAATTGGCTAAAAGTTTGAGGAATGGATGGTGACATAACAAACATGATAATTGGTCATGAAGGATTTAAGATATAATTGCTAAATTTAGTAAAATTCACAGACAAATTTTCATCATAAATGGTTTAATTGTCACATTTGTGGGATATCTGAAAGGACAAAAAGAGGAGACTGAATTGATTACTTTGTATGATTGAATTGATGACATCTCATTATCTTATTGAAGGATGAAGTGTTAGGAAGTGACAGTAAGGAAGGTCTTCATGCATGCATGCAGAAGACTCAAAACAGGAAGCCAATTGTATTTAATATACTTTTCCTAAGTTTACTTTGGAAAATAAATTAAAGTGATCTAATTATTAATTTACTTTATGATAAAGTGAAATTAGGGTTTTCGCTTAACATTAAGTTATAAAAGAAATATCAATTGGTGGAGAGGACACAATTGCATTCCGACAGAGACGGAGGAAAAGAAGTGTGAGAGAGAGAATTTTGGCAAAGAAGACAGAGGAGCAGAAATTCAGGAAGGAGCCCTAATTCACAGAGGAGAGAGACATGCAGAGAAGGAAAAGGGACCGTAAATCAAGGAGGTCGTACAACAAGAATCCATACAAGCTGTGCAACCGTACGTATCCGTATAACAGGTCATACGATGCAGAACTGTACAATAGCAGGTCATACAACTGCTTCGGGAACCAGGCCCATCTTCCAGGTTTTTCTCAGTAAATTTGTGGGTGATTTGATTTTTCCATATAGGGCATAAATCAAAATTTCTGATATTGTAAAACCTTCATATTTTCTTAATATCCTCTCATACTTCTGCACCGATTTTCCCATCTTGGGTTTTTTACGGGGTTTTCTACCCAAAAAGACTATGTCATTTCTATTGATGTGATTGATGTTGTAAATGATTCTCAATTTTATACTCCATTGCATACTGCAAAGGAGTTCATGTGTGGTTATTTCAGTTAAATTTAAATATACTGTTTCATCCCTAGTTTGAATCTCAAAGGGAAATTTACATGGTATCAGAGCTCTGGTGAGCTAAAGTTGAGAGATTTACAGCAATAGTGATAGATCAAGGGCATATCTATTTGAAGACATAAACCTAGATTGCAGATATAGGGTTTGGCAGGTACACTTCAGTATGGTCATGTAAATGAGAGTTGAGGATAGACTCTAGGGTGCTCAGAACTTTCCTACATGGAAAGAAAGGATCACAGGGACCCTGGATGTCAGTGATGCAGATGAGCACATTGACTCCCTGAAGGTTGCACCCACAGATCCAACAGATTTGATAGCTTGGAAGAAGATTGATTCTAGATCCATGTTGATCATCTTGGATGGGGTGAAGGACCACATAGTCCCTTACCTTTCTGGGAAGAAGTCCGCATCAGAGATGTGTAAGGCTTTGGAAAGTATGCACCAGAGAAAGAATGAAAACCAGAAGATATTGCTGCAAGAGAGGATGCAAAGCACCAATATGTCCAAGGGAGTAGTGGTGCCTTATCTCACAAGGCTCACACAGATCAGGGATGAGCTTGGAGATGTTGGCTCTAAGAATGAAGATGAGGAGCTAGTTCATATAGCCCTTAATGGCTTATCTAAGACATGGGACACCTTTGTCAAAGGTGTTGTGGCTAGGGAGAAGCTCCCTGATTGGCAAAGAATATGGGATGACTTTGTGCAGGAGGAGACCCACATGGGTCAAGGATTAGGATCATCCAATAGTGCCCCACAAATTGTGAATGAGGAGGCTCTAGCCCTGACGGGGAAGAGAAAGGGTAAGGCAAAGAGGAAGAAGGGTAGTAAGAAGAACCTTGACATGTAAAAAATTGAGTGTTTTATCTACCACAAGCAGGGTCACTTTTCCTCCCAGTGCCCAGAAAGGAAGAAGAAGAGCAACACTCGGATGGTTGGATCTACAGAGGTGGAGGATTTCAATAGGAACCTCAATGAGGATTTTCTCTTAATAGCTTGCATGGCAAGCACCACATGTAGCAGTATTTGGTATATTGAGAGTGGAGTAGTTATATGAATGGACATAGGATATTTTGCAAGGACTTGCAAGAGTGTGGAACATGTATCCACGTTGAGCTGGGTGATGATGCACGTTATCAGGTGTAGGCTGTTGGCACTGTTTCATTTCAAAGGGAGTCTAGAAAACCCCTCAGTTTTGCTGATGTGTTATATGTTCCGAGGTTGACCAAGAACCTCATATCAGTCTCCACTCTAGAGGACAATGGATTTCAGTTGAAATTTTGAGACCATAGAGGGTATATCAGGCCCAAGGGGTTAGATAAGATATTGGATTGGGTGATTGGGATAAGGAGTGGGAAAGTGTATAGAATACACTTTGAGCCTGTAAAGGCTCTAGCCTGAAGTGACAAGAGCCGAGGTGAGTTGCGGCATAGGAGGATGGCACACTTACACCATGGAGCAATGAGGCACTTGATACAGTAAGTCATTGGAGTTACTCAGGTACAAGAGGCGAAGAATAACCACTGCAAGGATTGTGCTTTGGGGAATAACATCAGGAAGCCTTTTCCACAAAGTGAGCACAAGTCTAAGGAGCCCTTGGACTTAGTGCATTTAGATGTATGCGAACCTATGAATGTCCATTCTTTCAATGGTTATAGTGATTGTGTGGCCTTCATTGATGAATATTCCAGGAAGACATGGATGTATTTCCTGAAGGAAAAGTCAGAGGCCCTTGAGAGGTTTCGGGAGTTCAAGAATCTAGTGGAGAACCGGATAGGAAGGAAGATCTGTGTTTTGAGAACAAAAAAATGGGGGAGAGTACACCTCCAATTAGTTCTTGGAGTATTTTTTGGCAGAGCGAATCAAGAAAAAGCACACTGTGCCTCATATCCCACAGCAGAATGGATTAGCATAGTGGAAGAACATGACTATGGTAGGAGCAACCAAGGCCATGCTATTTGATCATCGATTACCACTATTCCTTTTGGTCAAGGTATACAGGATTGTAGTATACATTCAGAATAGGTGTATTCACATAGCTTTGGGGAGGAAGACACCCGAGGAGGTATTCATAAGGACTCAACTAGATGTGAGTCACATTTGCATATTTGGGAGTGTTTGCTATTGTCATGTTCATACTAACACTAGGAAGAATCTAGACCATTATGGGGAGAATGGGTTACTTGCTGGATACAATGGGACTTCGAAGGCATACAAAGTATACATTTTTGCTCACAAGAGGATCATTGTCAGTAGGGATGACCAGTTTGATGAAGTTAGGGCTTTGCATAGATATATGGACTTACCAGCAGAGCAACAACCAACACATGTTGCAGGGGTCAAAATGGACGAGTAAGAGGTACAGGTACAAGTACAAACATAGGGAACATGTTTTGGTATTCAGAGGGAGTGAGGTGGACAGAATCCTTCAGTCATTGACTTGGAGGATGAGCTGCAACAGGAGACATATATCCAATAGATGCATAAATTAGACACTAGGCCAAGGCCTAAGCGGTTCAGGTCCACAGTTCAGGATTTTAGGTGGGTGGATCCTCCACAAAGCTCCATGAGATGGAGCAAACCACCAATGAGACTTAGTTATATGACATTGATGATAGAGTTAATTAAATATGAACCTCCCATATTTGAGAAGGCTGCACAACATGATGTGTGGTAGGAGGCTATGGTTAAGGAGTATGACTCTATCATGAAAAACCAGGTATGGGGGTTTGTGCGAAGACTTGAAGGTAAAACGGTAGTGGGATCCAGATGGATCTACAAGGTAATGCATGCAACATGCGGAAGCATGGAGAAGTATAAGGTGTGCTTTGTGGATAATGGGTTTTCACAGAAGGGGGGTATTGAATATGATGAGACCTTTGCCCCTGTTTCTAGGTATTCTTATATTTGGACCATTATCTATGTAGCAACAAAGCTAGGTTGACAAGTCCATTAGATGGATGTCAATATTGCTTTCCTCAACGAAGTGATAGAGGAGGAGGTGTGTATTGAGCATCCATAGGGGTTTGATGTGGAGAACATGGAGACACATGTATGTAGGTTGCATAGAGCTCTTTATGGGCTCAAGAAGACACCTTGATCATGGTACTCAAGGATAGACAAATATATATGGGAGATGGGATTTTAACAAAGTTAGGCTGAACACAACCTGTACTTCTTGATAAGTGAGGTGCCTCTCATACTGGCATTATATGTGGATGATATCTTTCTGACAAGATATGAGAGGTTGATTGGGGACTGGAAGTCCAATATTGCAATTGAGTTTGAGATGACAGACCTTGGGTTGATGCATTACTTTCTGGGCTTGGAGGTTTGACAGAGAGATGGATGCTTCTTCATTGGAGAAGGGAAGCATGTAGTAGAGATATTGAAGATATTTAGGATGGAAGACTGCAAGACTATGGCCGTACCTCTAGTTTCCAATTGGAGGAAGATTGATGCATCAGGGTTAGGCTGATTTGATCCTACCTTGTATCGTCGTCTTATTAGATCACTTATGTATCTGGTCAACGCTCAGTTGGAAATCAACTTTGCAGTTAACTCTTTGAGTCAGTTCATGGTGGACCCTTGAAGAGTGCACTAGGAGTATGGATTGGTTTATGAGCGTAGGGGGAGTGTATCGTTAACAAGATTCAAAGATGCTAAATGGGAAGGATGTGTGGAGGACTGAAAGAGTACTTTAGGTTGTTGTTTCAACATTGGATCAGGGGTTGTGTCTTGGCTCAGCAGGAACTAGAAGTCAGTTGCATTGAGCTCGGAAGAGGCTGAGTACATGGCAACCAACATGGATGCTTGTGAGGGTATGTGGTCGAGGAAGTTACTTTTAGGGTTGTTCGAGTGTGAGCTAGATGCTACAATAGTTCACTGTGACAATAAAAGTGGCATCAGGCTATATTAAAATCTAGTGTTCCATGACCGGAGTAAACACATAGACATCAGGTACCAATTCTCGAGAGGTTGTGTTCAGAGCAGAACCATCCGGTTAGAGTACATACAGGTAGATGAGCAGGTGGCAGACATTTTCACGAAGGCACTTTGTAGGAACAATTTTGTGAAGTTAAGGTATAAATTGGGGTTGCTACTAAATCCCTTCCTCCTTAAGAGGGAGTGTTAGGAAGTGAAAACAAGAAAGGTCTTCTTCCATGCATGTGTCCTTGCATGCAAAAGACTCAAAACATGAAGCCAATTGTATTTAATTTACTTTTCCTAAGTTTACTTTGGAAAATAAATTAAAGTGATCTAATTATTAATTGAATTTATGATAAAGTGAAATTAGGGTTTTCGCTTAGCATTAAGTTATAAAAGAAAGATCAATTGGTGGAGAGGACACAATTGCATTTCGACAGAGACGGATGAGCAAAAATTCAGGAAGGATCCCTAATTCATAGAGGAGAGAGACAGGAAAAGGGACCATACAACAGGGAGGTTGTACAATCGTACAGTATGAGGCCATACAGAACATATAATATTACGGATCATAACATCAAGAAATACAGATTTCGTACATGTCGTACAATGCAGGACCGTACAACAACAATCCGTACAACTTCTTTGGGAACCGTGCCCATCTTCCAGGTTTTTCTCAGTAAATTTGTGGGCAATTCTATTTTTCCATATAGGGCATAAATCAAAATTTCTGATATTGTAAAAGCTTCATATTTTCTTAATAAAATATCCTCTCCTACCGCTGCACCAATTTTCCCATCTTAGGTTTTGTCTGAGGGTTTCTACCCAAAAAGACTGTGTTGTTTCTATTGATGTGATTGATGTTGTAAATGATTCTCAGTTTTATATTCCGCTGCATACTATAAAGAAGTTCATGTGTGGTTATTTCAGTTAAATTTAAATATACTGTTTAAGCCCTAGTTTGAATCTCAAAGGAAAATTTACATGAAGTACACTAGCATGCGCCATATGTAATGCTGCACGAATTGACAAATTTGTCAATCAAATCAACTAATTACAAAGCTTGGTGAGTTGGATAGAGACACGTAAAACAATGT
The DNA here is from genome assembly GCA_001517045.1 of Pseudotsuga menziesii. Taxonomy (NCBI): domain Eukaryota; kingdom Viridiplantae; phylum Streptophyta; class Pinopsida; order Pinales; family Pinaceae; genus Pseudotsuga; species Pseudotsuga menziesii. Next base: position 81,381 of record LPNX010533256.1, on the reverse strand, counting down.
GAGGTTATAGTATGACATAGAAAGAAATAATGGTGAGTTTAGAAAAGTATGCAAGAATTGCAATAGAATTCAACATAAGTTTAGGGGGAGAACCTGCAACTATAGAGAGAGAGTGTAGTATTTGCGCAAGGGTAGGGATGAAGATGCTATGAAGATAGAGAAATGATCAAATGACACTAGCACTAGGGGAAGCTACCAAATTGAAAATAACCTTTTCCATCGATGTCAAATGGGAGGAAGCAACAAGTAAATTTGCAAACAAGATTGCACAATACAAGACATCGATGAATAAGCTAGCATGCACAGGAAGGTTGGTTTTACTTGGTGTTGACATTAATACGAAAAGGAGAGATTTTTGAGTTTAGTCTTGTTGTTGATGCCAAAGATATTGTTGAACTTGGTGTTGTCATTGATATCAAAAAGTTATTAGAACTTGGTGATTGCATTTAATTCTTAAAGCCAATTTAAATAAGTATATTGAAAATATGCGCACAATGATAGTTTAAAGAAGTATATATATGATATGTGAATAATGTCAGTTTGAATATATATATATATAGAAAATATGTGCACAAGTCCCACCAGATTTTATGGCACTCAAGTGCGTAAATCCCACTAAATCATAGAAATTATAAAAGTGTGGACGACAAAAGAACAACAGGGGTGGTTAGCTTTACCACGAAGAAAGGAAGAAGGGGCATCACCGACTTAAAGGAACCCCAACTTGTGGACATATCAATTGAGAAAGATCAGTATAAATAAGCGAGAGATTGAAATGTTTTAGTAAGATTGAAAATCTAAATGAAGTAATACATTGAAATCAGAAGCTTTGGGGTCAGATGAAATGCTAAGGAGAATCAATTGCATAATGAATTGAGGAAGTGTGTGAGAGAATCAGACATGCTGAAATACAAGGAGTAGTCGCACATCCACACAATTATGTAAGGAGCAGTTGCACAGATATATAAAAGGAGAATTTGTGAAGAGATACCAAGGAGCATTTGAGAAATGAGCATCTGTACTAAAGGATACGAGGAATGCTTGCACAAAGATATTTTGAAGTGTAAATTTCAGTATGTGTAGCAGTTTTCACAAAATAGAGAAAGTGTGAAAAACTATATGTTCAACAGGTTGCACAGTATAGAGAAAGCAATGCAGAGAACACATAGTTGATTGTGATTACTATAGGATTTTAATTACCTTTGAGAACAAGCTATATCCAAAATATGTTCAATTCTTGAGCTCTTTGAACTAAAGAGCATGAACAATAAGTAGAATTGTATGCTTGCATTTCTGTTTCGACATTATGGTAATGAAATAATATTTGTTTAGGGTGTGAATGTTGATGTCTGTTACTATGGAAGATATGACATGGTTGAGATGGGTATTGTGGTAATTTGTTTCCTAATGGATTTGAGTATATGGTTATAAAGGAAATAAAAAGGTTAACATAATATCCTATAGTTTTGCTTCCATCTCTGATACTCAACCTCCATCGTTTATATGATTGGGTTGCATATCTCCTAAGAGTAAGCAAAGGCACATCTATGTTTATGGGTCCATAGTGGAGTAGCTTTGAGTGCATTGCTTCCTGCAATCATGGGAGAAACTTGAGGATCTATTGAAGACCAAATTCTCCAACTTCTCCACAATTAGAAATTTCTACACAACTTTCACAATCCATTGGATGATGTAATTCAAATTTCAAGCATTGGAAGGTAAAGAGGAATATCAACTTTCACAAAGTGTTTTTTAGTTCATTGCAAATGTGATGTCCAAACAATGGAAAAAGGATTAATATTGGTGTTCACCAATGTGACAAACAAAACACTCGCTATTGATGTTATATACATTTCTTTAAAATACGTTTAATAATATGCTTAATATCATGTAGTGTGTGTAGCAACTATAAAGTGGAACAGTTTTGTAGGAGTTGTGATGATTTTGTGGAAAGTGGTTAATATCAATAAAGTTAGGGAGGGTCATCCTTGTTTTAAAGATGCAAATGCAATCAACTCAAGTACACACTTTTCACATAAATAATTATTTAAAATGTATTTAATCTCAATTATAATCCAAAAAATCTTAGCTTATTTTTATTTAAAATCTAAATATAAATTCTTATAGAAAGTGATCAAATCAATCAAGTTTAATATTGTTTCTATTATTGTGTTAAGGGAAAAAATTATTTACCATCTCATGCTTTTTTAAATAAATATATACGTATTTCTATTTTTTTAAATTAACCCCTTTCAAAATAATTACGTCCAGTTCAATTAAAACACCTATTAAAATG
>LPNX010533256.1:35464-78691 GCA_001517045.1 Pseudotsuga menziesii | reverse complement strand
TATGTCAATGATAGACTCATAGACTCATAAAATTTATCATTAAGTCATCAAAATGAGTCAAAATGTTCTATTACATGGATATCATAATCATATTTCTCATTAAGTCTACAAAATCAAAATGCCTTACATAGATGTCAGAATGCCACTGGAAAATACAAAATGGGGTAGATCAAGATGGAAGAATCTCATTTGTCGACTGTCAATAGTTCTCCTCCATGTATGAATCAACAAAATCATCACTGCCCTCTTATTCATCCTCCTCCTCCTCTGCCTCTCTACCCTTCCCAGGATATGCATCTATTGGTGTGGATGATGACCCCTCAAGAGGATCACCATCATTAAAAATGACCATCTCTAGTACTAAATCATTGAGATCCATGTTGGATAATGACTCAACATTGTTGTCCAAACCCATATCACCAGAAAACACATCCCACATCCTTATCTTTACCTTCACCCACTCCTCCATCTACTTATAAATAAGATGAAGGTTCATGTGCACATACACCATCGTCTTTGTGTTGGCTCAAGCTTCCTCTTCTTGAAACTATATAATTCTCCATATGTGCTCCAATTCATCTCATACCTAGAGGATGAGGTAACTTGAGAGAGGACCCTCAAGACTAACTTCTATAGAAGAGGGAATGTTGCCCCATGAGTTTCCCACCAAGCATAGGGTTTCTTAGCCCCCTATCTCCAACCACGTCATAGGGTTATGGTACTGGCAAGTTCTTTGCTTAAATTTTCTTATCCTAATTTTTCTTCCCATTTTAACGGAAATTTTGCCGTCACTAAGAACATTAAAAATATATAACCTAATTTTTCTTCCCATTTTAACTGAAACTTTGCGGTCACTAAGAACATTAAAAATATATTACCTAATTTTTCTTCCTGTTTTAGCGAAAAATTTGAGATCACTAAGAACATTAAAAATATATAACGGAAAATGTGCAGCATCAGATCATCAGCGAGAGATTAAAGAAAATAATCAAAGGGAACCTACTCATATCAAACGACAACTATGAGAAACCCAAGGTCGAATTATCAATTGCAATTCATATCAACCAAAATTCAATCATAGAAATGGAATATTGTGCATTAACTATGATTTGGAGCACGTGATATTGATGAGGTAGCATACCTAGTAGTAAGCTTACGAGATAGTGGACGTAAGTTAATTCCAATTGGCAAGTGGCAGGCTAACGGACAGATATGCCACATGCAAAACACTTTGGCATTTCATTATGTTAAATCGATACAACCTATTTTAGATTAATTTATTTTATAAAGCAAGATAGTAATGATTGTAAATCTCAAGAAGATCTTATGTTTAATGTAATTAAATTTAATACTCGTGAATTTTAGTAACTTGGGTTTGCTTTTATGTGTCAAATAAATGGCCGAAAAGATGGGAGTGTACTTCAATGTATGCAGACCATAATGGGTCAATTTTAGTTCTTAAATTTAACCCCTCTTTTAAGGAATTGGCATTTCCTTCTGGGGAAGGACCACACATTGGAAATCGTATGATCTTGTCATGCACTTCCGACGAATAGCAGGTTATGGCTCACCGTTTGATTCTGGCGAATTTTATATTAACCTTTGTTGTCGTCTCAATGTTGGTTTGTTATGTGATTATATTTTGGTTTAGTTATTAGATGATATAGTGGTGATTGCAGGTTGAACTCATTTCTATAAATTTCATGCTATGTGATGATGTAATTTATTCTTTCTTTTCCATAATTATGGATTATAATATCTCATCGGAATTGTACAAGTAGGTTGACCCCACAACATTTGGCACTACCAACAAAAAATATACCGTCTCTGTTTTTATTATGGTTGAGGAATTTTACCTAGAAATAATGTTTAATATATTGAAATGCCACTCACATGTTTTTTACATGTCTATTTACAAGGAGTGCCCTTCATTAATTTTTGTTTTTTGTTATAATTTTACTTAATACATATATAATAAGGTCACTAATAGTATGTTTAAATATATTTTTATGAAAACAAAGTTATGAAAATACTTTATATTTTTATTTTTATTGAAACGCCACTCACATGTTTTTTACATGTCTATTTGCAAGGTGTGCCCTTCATTATTTTTTAATTTTTTTTTAACTATATATATATAAGAAGTCAGTATTAATATGTTTAAATATATTTTTATCTAAACTATATTTTTAATTTTTTTTTAACTATATATATATAAGAAGTCACTATTAATATGTTTAAATATATTTTTATCTAAACAAAGTTATGAAAATACTTTATATTTATATTTATAAATAGTACTAAGAGAAGACAAGACATATTTGTTGAGAAATAATTTTGAAAAAGGATTGTGGTTGGCGTGTGCATATTATACATGTGGGGGTTTGTTGGTGGGTGTATAGGTGGAGAATAATGATAGATTTAACGAAGTGAAGTGTGGGAATGGTTGATAGTTCAGCAATAACGAATGGGTGAAGAAGAGGAGAAGGAATGTACTTGGAGAAAATAACCATTGCATTAGTTAGACATGCAATGTGGGGTTTTATTTGTTGGGAATGATAGAATCGACCATGAAAAAAATATAACATTGCTAACAAACTAAAGATGAATGAACGAGATTCTGAGAGGATTTAGTTTAAATGAATGGTTTGGATGAAATGTATTGATGAACAAACCATTATTAGAAAAAATCTATCAAAACAACCAAACAAACGGTTCAATGCTTCAAAGACATTAATTCATAGAAGATCAAGTAAGGAATATCATTGTGAGAAATCCAACATTCAATATCTTAAAAGTTTATTAGTAGTTGAAACCCAAGATTGAAACGATGAGAATTCAAGTGGATCTTAAAGTCAATGAGTTCTTAAATCCCAAGCTCGACATGATGAGAACCCCACATGGCATTATCAACAAGGATTTGGAAGATGTGTTATGTGCAACATCATTGAGCTTCCAATTTTGATTTCAATACCTTCAAAACTTAATGATTGAGCTACCTTCAAACTCAATGATTGAGGACACATGTAAGAATGAAGTCAAATCATTGTATAACAACTAAATTGATTTATTAGGTCATCATTTTTTTGTGTTCCACATATTGGACGATTTATATGTTCTGTATATTAATCATTAATACTTGTGTGGCTTAAGAGGGAAGAAAATTTTAAAGTTGTTGACATCATTTCATGATTCTATGGGATAGAGATATCTCATTGTTAGTATACATGTGATTTTTTGTATACATATACCAGAGAGAAGAGGGATGAGACTATTGAGCAACCGAACATAATTACCTTACAACCAATCAAATATTATGTTAATAGAGGAACATTATCTATTTGGTCACCCTTATTGGTATCAAGGTCATGGTATATTAGCTCTAAGGGCTAGCTCAAGTGATCATGAGTTAGATGTGAGATATCTCCCCTCATGTAAGGGAGGTAATAGGTATGACACTCTTTGATTTCCTCATGACAAGATGCTTGGAACTTAGGCATCGTCAGTTTAGCTTAGGTGACATCCTCAAAATGAGAAGTGCCTAGTGGGTTTCCCTAGGTAACAAATTGCATGAAAAAAATTAAGAGGAAGCTTATAGGTTGTCATGGACCAACGTTCATTGAATCATAGTTATTAAGGACACTACATATATAGAAACCATTATCCAAAGAGATAGTGTAATGTTTAACAAAGTATCAATGATGAAAAATATCTCTAGGAGTAAGGATTGTAATATTTAGGGAATGTGCTTAGATTGAAGTGAGGCAAGATGTGATAATATTAACCTAAGAACCTACATTGCAAAGTCAACTTTTGGAATAATGAATTTTTTTTGTATATGTAGTGTTTTATAAACCACCTTTATCTTATAATTGCTATGCATGTAAATGATTCACAACATGCATAATTAAAAGGAGAGTATTAGCTTTATTGTAGGGCCTCAGCCTTAACTCCTTAATTTAAGATCATAAATATACTAACTAAAACATGCTTATAACCATGGCATAACAAATGATCCAAGTATAACATAAATTTAAATTTTAACTTGCTGAAAAATACCTGTTTTAATGAGAAATTTGTCCAAGAACGTAGTAGTTTCCTGCAACAATAAGCCTTCCCTTCCTTTGATAACCAAAAAGGAATTATACCTCCTTTCCAACTAGGAGCCTCGCCGGATTCCTAGCTCCAAGAAATACTTTTGGTTTCTTGGTCCTCCGTGCCCTTGGCTCTAAGAGAAAATATGTCTTCCAAGAATTCCTTCATGAATTCTTCAACCTCTCAACAAACTCAACATATACATAACTCGAAAATAAAAAGAAATATCCAACTCCTCTTCACAACTCCTTATTTATCAAAATTTCGTACACTTTTCCCAAGTTTCCTCAACCATCAAAATAGAATGACAAGTCTATTTTCTCATCCTTGGTTATTAATACAATTTGACAATTTTCCCAAAAATAATGACAATCCACCATACCCATTTAATTCATCTTTTCAACTAATAATCATAGTCAATGATGGTATTTAACACTACTTGATATTTATGTGTATGCAAAAATCATTTACATAATCATTAAACACTAACAAACTAATTAATAGTCCAATTTATAACAAATATATTTAGTAATTGTATTATTGTAAATGTGCAACACATGTATGCGTAGCTAGTGCATATATATATATTGTGTATGTACTAATGATAAGAAATCACATCCTGTAATACATGGTTTATGTATTCTCACAACCAAGCATGCCAAACAACAATTGATAATCACAACATCTAACAATGTCATTGGACTAGTTTACAGTAATACAATACAAACTGTTTATGCCAGAAATTGTTCCGAGACTACAAAAGAACAAGCCAACATAATCTCAAATGTCTCAATAAAACAAAACAGGGTTTTTAGGGTTTTTAAGGTTTTCTGGTTGAGAACTTTGATGCCAAGAGGGAATGCATTCATAAATCCAAATAAAGACTAAATCATAAGCATAGAAAAACTGAGATGCATAACATAATAACCATGTATCCAATAGAAAACAACACCGAGGTTCATCCACAAATGGCAAGCACTACAAGTATAAAAACTTTAAACCAACAATGAAATTACCAACTGAGTAGCTAAAACAAGCTATAAATGAATCCAAAGAACAAACTGAAGGATAAATAGAGCATATATTTCATAATCAGTCTTTCAAATACACATAAGAGTCATTTACTTAGCTTATGAACAAGTCTGAAGACCTCCTCTTGCTAGCCAAAAAAATCGAACCATCAGTCCTCTTTGTGACATACATTAATACTATCCTTCAAAATTGGTTAAAGACTAAACCCTAACTTCTTTTCAGCCTACTCATCGAAATAGTTTTATCTAAAGAATAATTACAAAAATGAAATATCCTTTAAAACATAACTAATAATTGATTGTGTTAACAAGCTTCACAGATCTTTAGCTGCTTTAGCTAACAAGGCTATCCCTTCCAGGGCTTGGGCCTTTCTTCTAGCCTTCTGTTGATCTGCTTCCATATCTGCCATCTTTCTAGTGAGTTCTTCATTTTGCTACTATAGATCCTTGATGGTTTGTTTCAACATTGTAAATTGACTTTCTGTATTCCTCTTCCTTTTCAATGCCTCTTTTGAGACTGCAATCAGCTCCTGATAGTGGCTATTCACCTCATCTAGATCCTCTTCGAGTATTCTATTTGCCATGACCAAGCCATCATTTTTATCCTGCATATATTCCACCTGATATTTATAATGTTTTACAGTTCTCTGTAAATTCTCTTTTTCTGAATCAAATGCTTTATTTCCTGCTGTGGTTTGCATCTCATTTGGAAGCCATGGAATGTTTAATCTCTTATAGATTTCTTCATCTTCTGGAAACAATTATGTAGGAGTTTCAGGAAAACTTACGTTTTCTTCAGTCTCAGCTTCATAAGGAACATTTTCCTCAACCATCACCTTCTTTTCTAAGTGAGAATCCTTTATCTCACCTTCTTGTTGTTCCTGCAAAATTTGACTTCATATCTCTAGAAATATATTAGACAGTTTAGTCTCAGTAAGGGCAGACTCTCTTTCTGATTCCATTGGCCTTTTTTCCTTTACTGTCACCCTTATCAACATCCAATTTTTCATCAGATGAGGATTCATCGATCACTGTTACTCCTTCTTTATTCAATTTAGGGTTCAGCAATTTCTTCATATTTAGCTTGAGCTTGTTTCTAGGTCTAGTCTTTGGTCTCCACACAAGAGCAAGTTCCCCTAACATTTTGAAATTTTTGCCCTGATGGGTAACTGAGGCAAATTCAATAACTTTTAGTTTCTTTCTCTTTGGTACTGCTACCTCATCCTCCTGGCTGTAAAATTCATGTTTAATACAAACCCTAGTTTCATGAATAACAGGGACTTTATCCTCCTCAAACAGGCATTTCTCATCTTCTGACAGGACTATGATTGGACTTTGTTTTTGAACTTTAGTGTCCTCTTCATCACCTGAAATTTTCTCTGCAGGTACAATCTTTTCAGCAACAAATGTCTCCGCTGGTGCATCATTTTGAACAGGCTCGGTCTCCTTATTATCAGACTGCAAATCTTTGCTCTCAATGTCATTAAGATGTTGTTTAGACTCAAAATCTTCCTTTGCAGGATCTAAAACTTCCTCCAATTTAATATTGTCCTCATCTTTAACCTTTGTCTTTTGTCTGAGCTTTCTGATCAAGGTCTGTCATTTATCAACTTATTTTCTGTGAGACTGTCCTTCTTGACCATTCTGAAACCATGACCGGGAAAGGAAATATTCCCAAGTTTTCCCCTTACTCTGCAAAACGGTGTTTATAATGAGTTTGATAAGTCCATCGTGGAAAATGGACTGTCTAGTATGATTCTGGTGTTCCTTAATTCTGCAAGACATCTTCTGCAGGCTCTTTAGAAAGAAGAAGGGTAGGTTCATCTTTGACTCATTACTGAGGTGTTGAAGAAATCTGAAGTGATATTTAAAAATGAAGTCATATCTTCCTTCACATGTAATATAACTCTGTAAAACCTTAATAGGTTCTATCCATTCAGGCTTGAAGTTATGAATGGGTACACCCTTACCCCAATCTACAATTACACCAGGCAATAGGTACTTTTGTGCATTAAAGGTGAATGGCACCTTCTTAAACCATAATTCTCCCTCATTTTTAATTCTTGTTGCCTCAGCTACCAACTCCTTGGTCAATTTGATTTGCAAAGTATCAAAAGATACAGTGTCTTTGTCATAGCACTGAGCAAACTTATGGGAGACCTTTGCATTGTATCCATCAATATTCTTGAAAAATGACAACCATCCTGCATTTTCAAACAGCTCTACACATTCTGGAAATTTATCTATCCAACTGAGATCAGTGGGATCAGCTCTATTAGTTTTTCCACTTTTCTCCATTTTCACTATGGTTTACAGCATCTGTCAATTATCCCACAGTCTATTTATCTTCAAACTCTCACAGTCTGCCCTATCACACAGTTTAGGAAATATTTTGTACCAAATTGCAACAATTTGACCTAATCACAAAATTCAGGGACCTCGAATAGTTCTACTCTCAAGTTTACTAGTTTAAACGATGAATACTTAGATATATTGGTTAATATTTCATCATTCATAGTCTATTGAGTGAGCAAATTCATATCCTCCCTTCGAATTTTGACATTTTGAATTTGATCAGAAAACCCCAAATTAAACAAACCCTATCAAATTCCACATAGGGTACCTACTAAGAAGCTCAATATAAGCACTGGAGCGTGATCTCTTCAAGGGTTAGGTTCCTAATTTCACGTTCCAGCTGTCTCTAGCTGTCCATATCACTTCAAACTGTCGCTGCTGGAAAGCCGTAATTCTCCATTCAGTTGTAAAAACTTTGATTTCTCAACAACATGTTCTCATAATGACTTTCAATACCTTCGTATCCTTCAAATTAAGAACATATTCCTGAAAATTCTGTCTCGTTCAACTCAATGTCATCATTCACCATGAACTGCATGCAATTACCACAATTTCCCTCATACGATGCCCACACACCTGTTTCAGTGACAAAATTGGCAAGACACGTATCAAATGTGATAAATGATTTGGTTAACACCTCAGGGACAAGACACCCGAAAAAATCAGACTGAAAAATAACGATTTTGGCCCTTGCGACTTTCTTGTAGCACTCTAGTGTATTAATTTCGCTCTTGCGCTACAAGAAAGTCCTAACACATAATTTCACCTCATTAAATCACTAATCAGGTTTAAGACTTGGTTTATATGCTTAATCTCGACCTTAGTGTCATTTATGAAACCATTTAATCAATATATACCTTGTAGAACCCTTCAAGAATGAACTCTAAGCAAGATTTATAAAAGCAGGCTTAAAAATAAGAAAAATCAAAATGATGAAAACTAAAAGGCTAAAACTCAAAATTAACCTTTATAAACCTATATTTCCTAGAAGCAAAAATATTAGAAAGTTTCAAAAACATAAACAAAAGCATAAAACTAAGGAAGACAAAATCATGACCTAACATCTGGCTCCTTCTGCGGGATGAAGTCCTCCTTAAGAGGCTTCAAGAACCTATAGACCAGTGCCTTGTTTACTGCTACCTGCTAATCTGTAAAATTTCCATTGGGTTATGGAGTCCTTATTGTGTTTTACTCACACCAGTATATACAATGAAAAACTAAAATTCCCCTCAAAAAATGTAGAAATGCTTGAGGAATCGTCCATTAACTGTACTTGACAATTCCTCACCCTCCAAATTCTATAGGACAAAAGTGTTATTTTCCAAAAAATTAGATACTAGGAAAGGGCCAAACTAGAGGTTATCAAATTTGCCATGTTTCCCTTTTTTCTCTTTCCTAGCATCCCACCTTAGAACCATGTCACCAATTGAGAAAGTGTTATCTTTGATTTTTCTGTCAAATCTGTCTTTTATCTTTAGTCTGTATAGCTGTGCCTTTTCTTCCACTTTTTCTCTGTTCTGCTGCAACTCTTTCATTGCATAAATCCTTCTCTACATATCATTATGTTCTTCCTGATAATCCTGAAAAAACTTCATCACTGGAATGCCCAACTAAACAGGAAAAACTGCATCTGTACCATACACTAATTGGAAAGGAGAAGTTCCAATTGCTTGCTTGACTGTTATTCTATCAGCCCATAATACATATTTCAGCATAGAATCCCATGATCTCTTATTATGCTTCAGTAGTTTCCTGATACTCTGAATGATATTTTTATTGGAGGACTCAGCCAAACCATTACCTTGGGGATAGTAAGGAGTTGAATGTTTCAACAAGATGCCATTCTTTTCACAAAATGCTCTCATTGCCTTAGACTTAAAAGCTTTTGCATTATCTGTTACTATTTTCGGAGGACACCCAAACCTACTGAGGATATTTTCTTCAATATTCCATAATCACCTTATCTGTCGCATTCCTAGTAGGGATAGATTCCACCCATTTGGTAAAGAAGTCTGTTGCAGTCAAAATCCACCTGTGTTGTCCTGAGGAAGATGGACTTATCTCTCCTATAAAGTCCAGACCCCACTGCTGGAAAGGGGCACTTACTGCAATTGGTTTTAAAGGTAATGACAACAATTTTTGTTTACCAGCAAACTTTTGACAAGGGATGCAAGCTCTTACCTGCTGATATACATCTGCAAATAAAGAGGGCCAATAGTACCCAGCTCTTAAGATCTTGTATGCTGTTTCCTTCCAGTACTTGTGACCTCCACAAGCACCCTCATGAGATTCAGAAATCACTCCTTCAATTTCAGGTTTATCTAAGCATCTGAGTAGAATACCCCCTGGATCCTTCCAAAATAACTGTTGTTCTACCAAACAGTACTTAGTAGTTTTTAGCTTCAAATACAACCAAAAATACACAATGTCTGCATACCATGTAGATGCTGAATAGAAGTCCATAATCTTTTCTTTCTCCAGCTCTGTTTGATTTTTTTCCTAAGCTGGTGCCATCAAATGCAATCCTAAAGCTTGGCAATTTGATTCAGCCAATAGCTTGGCTAAACCTTGTCCCTTGACTAGTTTGGTAGGTCTGATATCTACATCATACTCCATGATTTTAGCAAACCACTTGCCTCTTTTCCCCTCGCTGTCAAGCTATGTCAAAACATCTTTTACAGCAACATTAGGCACATATGAAATTACTTTGGAATGCAAAACATAGATTCTGAAAAATTTCAAAGCTTTTACCAAAGAGTAAGCCTGTTTTTCCAAGATGTTGTATTTTAATTCAGAATCTCTGAGAGTTTTGCTGAAGAATGCAATAGGTTTCTCAAGACCATCCTTATTCTTCTGCAACAGAACATCTACTAGTGTATCTTCAGATGCAAAGGAAAAGGTTAGAAATTCTCTGGTAAAATCTGCACTTACTAATACAGGAGCTTTGGTAAGAGCCATCTTGATTTTTTCAAATGAGTTCTTTGCTTCAGTGGTCCATTTGACTTCTTGATCCTTCTTTAGCATGGTTGTAATCTGCTCGATAGTCTCAGCAAAGTTTGGTATAAACCAACGCAAAAAGTTGATTTTACCAATGAAAGATTGGACATCTTTTTTACTCCTGGGTAGACTTATCTTCAATATTGCTTTTACCCTTTCTGGGTCAATCCTTATACCATCAGCAAAAACTAAATGACCCAGTAATTTGCCTTCCTGTACAGCAAAGTGTGACTTCTTTGGATTCAAGGACAAACCAAATTTTCTGCATTTTAGGAAAGTCTGTTTCAAATGTTTTAGATGTTCATCATCTGATTGTGAAAATACAGTAATATCATCTAGTAAATTACCACAAACTTGTCCTTTTCCCCAATAAAAGCTATATCCATATCCCTTTGAAAAGTTGCTCCAACGTTCATTAAACCAAAAGGCATCTTATCATACATGAAAATTCCCCAGGGAGTAGTAAAAGCTGTTTTCTCTTTATCATCAGGATGCATAGAAATCTGATTGTATCCTAAGAAACCATCAACCATAGAAATCCTCTGTGCCCCAACAACCTTCTGCAATACTTGCTCAATTTTAGGCAGAGGATAATTATCCTTTAGTGAAGATCTATTCAAGTTTCTAAAATCAACACACAGTCTAATTTCTCCGTTCTTTTTCCTAACAGGAACTAGATTAGCCACCCATGAAGAGTACCTAAGAGGAACACTGATCTTAGCATCTAATAACTTCTTCACTTCTTTTTCAATAACAGGAAACAAGGATGGATTAATCCTCCTTAATTTCTAACAAAAAGGTTTAACATTCGTTTTTAAAGGGACTTTATGTTGTATAATCCCAGTATCATATGTTCTCAATTCTTCATAAGACCATGCAAAGACATCAACATGTTCCTTTAACAATTTTATGTACCTATTTCTCTGTTCAGCTGTGAGTGCTTTCGAAATTTTCACCATTCTAGGATGTTCTGCAGTGCCAATGTTACAATCCACCACATTCTCTTCTGAAGACTGTACAACAGGTTTTAGGGGTGTATCATCTTTCGAAAATATCCTTTCTAAAGGTACCAAACCTTTTGGGATAAAATTACCTTTTAGTTCAATAATATGGTGGCCAACAATTTCATTTTCAGCAATCTCTTCAACATCTCCATCCTCATCATCTTCCTCTTGATCAATCAAGGAATTAGAAAACTCATGTGTAAGCTCCAAAAATATTTTAATTTCAATGTCATCTTCAAACACTCTCCACTACTTTACATTATCAGGTACAGGTGGTCTGTACCTAACCTCAATGGGATACCTCAACTGTGTGGTTTTGGGAATTCTAAAATGTGTAGCAGCTAAGGCCAATGAATCAACAGTCTGATTATGGTCCCTTGGAATATAGGTAATGTTAAAAGCTACAAAATAATTATCGATCATGTCCCATACCTCATTTCGATAGACTTTCAGCAAATCCTGTTTCACTTGATAGTTGTTCCTCACCTGCTGAACAACTAATTCGGAGTCGCCATATGCAGAAATCTGCTAAATGCCCAAATATTTAGCAGCCTTCAATCCTAACAACAAAGCTTCATATTCAGCAGTATTGTTTATAGTAATGAATTCTAATCTATACATCAGCTTTACTGTTTCAGCACCAGGGGATATGAGAAGAACCCCTGCTCCAACACCTTCCTTGCAAGATGATCCATCAAAGTATAATTTCCAAATCTCATCTTCTTGTTCCTTGCTGCATTTAACTAGCTTTTCCTTTTCAACCTGTAACAAACCAGCAGTATTGTCATCATCACTAAAATGTAACATGCAAGTACCCAAATATTTATCAACAACATACAGAGGATGGTTTGTAGGGTTCTTGTCATCTGCCACAATATAGGAAAACTAAAGCTCTCTGTATAGCCTTATGTTTTCTCCTCCAAACACAGGAATAGTAGCATATGATAAATCCATTTGTAAAGTTCCACCAACTTTCTTTGCCCAAGATCTAGAGAGAAGTAACCCAAATTTAGGTGTAATATCTGCTACCACCACATCCATGATTACACTTTTCATTGGTAGCTGAGCCAAACTGACAACAATGTCTTTAATCACACCCAAACACTCTACAGCTCGTGAATCAAATGCATACAGATCATGATAGGGTTTGGTTATACTCAGATCTAAAGCCTCCATGACAGCCTTTGGCATTAAGTTGTGTGATGCTCCTGAATCTAACAGACAGTTATGTATCATTTGTTCATGGACTGTCAGAGTAATGTAAAATGGAGGTGAAGCACCTGCTTCATTCTCAGTTTTTTCAGCCAAAGCTGATCCAATAAAGATCTTAGGATTTTCTTCTTATAGATTCACTGTATCAAAAAGAGGCTGATTGTTTGCTAAACCAATCATTTTAAGAACTGATTCTTTGTAAGAAGGATTTTTCATTAGTTCAATAAAAGGCATAGGAATCTTTATTTTTCCTAATTCATTTTCCAGATTAAAATTCTGCACAGTTTTATTTACCTCTTCAACCTCCATGTTCTTCTTTTGCTTATCTTGAATTTGTTTTTTCTCTGACACAGGATCAGATTGTTGTTTAGTAGGTACAACTACCTTCTTCTTTGGGTTCTGTACTACTTGTTTTAGGCCTGAACTCAAATTCAAAGTCTTCTTCAGTTCATTCTGATAGACATCAGTAGTTACAACAGTCATCTTCAGATTCAAATCATCCTCTGTTTCAAACATATCAGCATCATAATATTCTGCATTTAAAAATTCTTCTTTAGTGACAAAACCCTCAATCTACTGTTCTCCGAAATAGTTCATATCCTGATCTGTGTCTTCAAATAACACTTCTTCATCAATCTCTTCTTCATCAACAACATTGTTCTGAAGAGGTGGTGGCACCCTTTGATCCTCAGTCTCCTTTCTCGCTGAATATCATTATTTCTCCGTTCTCTAGGTATGAAGCGAGGAGCAAATTGTCTTCTGAATTGGTTCTGATTATTAGGGTTTCTTTCACCTTCTTGAACAGGCTTGTTTGAATTTCTTTCTAGTTCTAACTTGTTTAATTTTGCAGTCAAAATATTCACTAACTTGGCCATCTCGTCAATTTTTCCTTCTGAAGAATGAGATGTTGAAACCCTTGGAGCTGCTTCCTTCTTACCTTTCTTGTCATACATCTGCTAAGCTGTTTCCTTCTTCAATCTATTGGAAGCCAATATGTTAGACTCCATCCTGCATATTCAGTAAAGAAACAACTCTTCTTTATCTTAGTAGTAAGGAAAATTCATGATCGAAAGCATTTCCATATGTGAGTTTTGCAGATGTTTCTGAAGGTTTTATTTCTGCAGGAATTCTGCTGTACATTTTATTAAATCTTTTTGAAAATTCTACAATGGTTTCATCATTTTTTCTCCTAAGGGCTCCAAATTCAGTTATATAATAAGTATGATCTTTGGTGTCACGCCATTGTCTCATGAAGAGGTCCTAAAGCTCTTCTATGATGGTGATAGAATTTGCAGGTAGCTCCTTGAACCATTTTCTAACATCTCCATCAAGGCTCTACACAAACATCCTCATCCATACATCCTTAGCTTCAATATTCTGGTTATCATCATAACTGAGAAAGGCTTCCTAGTGCTCTTCAGCTGTAGTTTCACCCTGTCCATTAAACCTAGGCAGGTATTTCTGATAGTCACCTCCAACAAGTGCATTCAAAGGGTGAGGAAAAACTAATGGTGCATACCTGGCTGCAACCATTCGGTCCATCATATCTATAGGCTGATTTTGGGATGCCATTTTAAGGTTGACTGACTTTGGTGATGGAGGGATTCGACTGGAACTTGGATGAAAAGGGGTTTTACCAACTTTCAAATGAAATAGAGGAATTTTACCAGGAGATACTGTTTTTTACTTTTTGAAGGATTGAGGATCATTGAAAACTTGAAAGTTATTGACAGGAATTATAGGCTTTAACCAAGGTGAAGTTTCTTCTTCTTTTCTCAAAATAGATAAAGGTGATGAACTATCCAACTGATCAGGGTCACATAGGGCTGGTAATGACTGAGACCTTCTAATCTTCCTTGCTGTTTTCAATATCTGTTCTGGGTCTGAAACACCCAACTGCAAAGGTGAAATAGGTCTATTTCTAGTTCCAATTCCCCTATTAGCCACTGTGACAAACTGGTGAAAAGTAGTCTTTAAGATATGCTAGTTTAAGTTCGCCTCTTAAAACCAGTGAAATGATAAGTATCCTAGGGAAAAATATGTTTTCAACTTCATCCCCCGCAATGACGCCAAATATGTTTATGCCAGAAATTGTTCCCAGACTACAAAAGAACAAGCCAACATAATCTCAAATATCTCAATAAAACAAAATAAGGTTTTTAGGGATTTTAAGGTTTTCTGGTTGAGAACTTTGATGACAAGAGGGAATGCATTCATAAATCCAAATAAAGACTAAATCATAAGCATAGAAAAATTGAGATGCATAACATAATAACCATGTATCCAACAGAAAACAACACCGAGGTTCATCCACAAATGGCAACCACTACAAGTATAAAAACTTTAAACCAGTAATGAAATTACCAACTGAGTCGCTAAAACAAGCTATAAATGAAGCCAGAGAACAAACTGAAGGGTAAATAGAGCATATATTTCATAATCAGTCTTTCAAATACACATAAGAGTCATTTACTTAGCTTATGAACAAGTCTGAAGACCTCCTCTTGCCAGCCAAAGAAATCGAACCATCAGTCCTCTTTGTGACATACATTAATACTATCCTTCAAAATTGGTTAAAGACTAAACCCTAACTACTTTTCAGCCTACTCATCGAAATAGTTTTATCTAAATAATAATTACAAAAATGAAATATCCTTTAAAACATAACTAATAACTGATTTTGTTAACAAGCTTCACAGATCTTTAGCTGCTTCAGCTAACAAGGCTATCCCTTCTAGGGCTTGGGCCTTTCTTCTAGCCTTCAGTTGATCTGCTTCCATATCTGCCATCTTTCTAGTGAGTTCTTCATTTTGCTGATGTAGATCCTTGATGGTTTGTTTCAACATTGTAAATTGACTTTTTGTATTCCTCTTCCTTTTCAATGCCTCTTTTGAGACTACAATCAGCTCCTGATAGTGGCTATTCACATCATCTAGATCCTCTCTGAGTCTTCTATTTGCCATGACCAAGCCATCATTTGTATCCTGCATATATTCCACCTGATATTTATACTGTTTTACAATTCTCTGTAAATTCTCTTTTTCTTAATCAAATGCTTTATTTCCTATTGTGGTTTGCATCTCATTTGGCAGGCATGGAATGTTTAATCTCTTATAGATTTCTTCATCTTCTGGCAACAATTCTGTAGGAGTTTTAGGAAAACTTAGGTTTTGTTCAGTCTCAGCTTCACAAGGAAAATTTTCCTCAACCATCACCTTCTTTTCCGAGTGAGAAGCCTTTATCTCACCTTCTTGCTGTTCCTACAACATTTGACTTTGTATATCTAGAAATATATCAGACAGTTTAGTCTCAATAAGGGCAGACTCTCTTTCTGATTCCATTGGCCTTTTTCCTTTACTGTCACCCTTATCAACATCCAATTTTTCATCAGATGAGGAGTCATCTATCACTATTACTCCTTCTTTATTCAATTTAGGGTTCAACAATTTCTTCATATTAAGCCTGAGCTTGTTTCTAGGTCTAGTCTTTGGTCTCCACACAGGAGCAAGTTCCCCTAACATTTTGAAAGTTTTGCCCTAATGGGTAACTGAGGCAAATTCAATAACTTTTAGTTTCTTTCTGTTTGGTACTGCTACCTCATCCTCCTAGCTGTGAAATTCCTTTTTAGTACAAACCCTAGTTTCATGAATAACAGGGACTTTATCCTCCTCAAACAGGTATTTCTTATCTTTTGACAGGACTGTGATTGGACTTTGTTTTTGAACTTTAGTATCCTCTTCATCACCTGAAATTTTCTCTGCAGGTACAATATTTTTAGCAACAAATGTCTCTGCTAGTGCATCATTTGAACAGGCTCAGTCTCCTTATTATCAGACTGCAAATCTTTGCTCTCAATGTCATTAAGATGTTGTTTAGACTCAAAACCTTCCTTTGCAGGATCTGAAACTTCCACCAATTTAATCATGTCCTCATCTTTAACCTTTGTCTTCTGTCTGAGCTTTCTGATCAAGGTCTGTCCTTTATCAGCTTGTTTTCTGTGAGACTGTCCTTCTTGACCATTCTGAAACCCTAACCAGAAAAGGAAATATTCCCAAGTTTTCCCCTTACTCTGCAAAATGGTGTTTATAATGAGTTTATTAAGTCCATGGTGGAAAATGGAATGTCTAGTATGATTCTGGTGCTCCTTAATTCTGCAAGACATCTTCTGCAGGCTCTTTAGAAAGAAGAAGGGCAGGTTCATCTTTGACTCATTACTGAGGTGTTGAAGAAATCTGAAGTGATATTTAAAAACGAAGGCATATCTTCCTTCACATGTAATATAACTCTGTAAAACCTTAATAGTTTCTATCCATTCAGGCATGAAGTTATGAATGGGTACACCCTTACCCCAATCTGCAATTACACCATGCAGCAGGTACTTTTGTGCATTAAAGGTGAATGGCACCTTCTTAAACCATAATTCTCCCTCATTTTTAATTCCTGTTGCCTCAACTACCAACTCCTTGGTCAATTTGATTTGCAAAGTATCAAAATATACAGTGTCTTTGTCATAGTACTGAGCAAACTTATGGGAGACCTGTGCATGGTATCCATCAATCTTGTTGAAAAATGTCAACCATCCTGCATTTTCAAACAGCTCTGCACATTCTGGAAATTTATCTATCCAACTAAGATCAGTGGGCTCAGCTCTATTAGTTTTTCCACTTTTCTCCATTTTCACTATGGTTTACAACATCTGTCAATTATCCCAGAGTCTATTTATCTTCAAACTCTCACAGTTCGCCCTATCACATAGTTTAGGAAATCTTTTGTACCAAATTGCAACAATTTTACCTAATCACAAAATTCAGGGACCTCCAATAGTTCTGCTCTGAGGTTTACTAGTTTAAATGATGAATACTTAGATATATTGGCTAATATTTCATCATTCATAGTCTATTGAGTGAGCAAATTCATATCCTCCCTTCGAATTTTGACATTTTGAATTTTATCAAAAAACCCCAAATTAAACAAACCCTATCAAATGCCACGCGGGGTACTTGCTAAGAAGCTCAATACAAGTGTTGGAGTGTGATCTCTTCAAGGTTTAGGTGTCTAATTTCACGTTCCAGCTGTCTCTAGCTGTCCATATCACTTCAAACTGTCGATGCTAGAAAGCCCTAATTCTCCATTCAGTTGTAAAAACTCCGATTTCTCAGCAGCATGTTCTCACAATGACTTTCAATACCTTTGTATCCTTCAGATTTAGTATCCTTCAGATTTAGAACATATTCCTAAAAATTATGCCTCGTTCAACTCACTGTCATCATTCACCATGAACTGCATGCAGTTGCCACGATTTCCCTCATACGATTCCCACACACCTGTTTCAATGATAAACTTGGCAAGACACGTATCAAATGTGATAAATGATGTGGTTAACACCTCAGGGACAAGACACTTGAAAAAATTGGACTGAAAAATAACGATTTTGGCACTCGCGACTCTCTTGTAGCGCTCTAGTGTATTGATTTCGCTCTTGCACTACAAGAAAGTCCTAACACATCATTTCACCTCATTAAATCACTAATCAGGTTTAAGACTTGGTTTATATGCTTAATCTCGACCTTAGTGTCATTTATGAAACCATTTAATCAATATATACCTTGTAGAACCCTTCAAGAATGAACTCTAAGCAAGATTTATAAAAGCAGGCTTAAAAATAAGAAAAATCAAAATGATGAAAACTAAAAGGCTTGAACTCAAAATTAACCTTTATAAACCTATATTTCCTAGAAGAAAAAATATTAGCAAGTTTCAAAAACATAAACAAAAGCATAAAAGTAAGGAAGAGAAAATCATGACCTAACACAAACTATACAACATACCAAGCTCATATAACATGATTGAAGCAAAAATTCTAGCACACAAATTAAATAACCAATATGTTAAATTATTATCTCGCAACATCCTTCTAAATTACATCGAACCATACTTCCTCCCCAACCTACTTCCATCTTCCACATACTATCATTTCCTCTGTTGGAATATGCCGGAGTGTCAACTATATTGACCTGACCCCAAATAAAACCTGTAAGTGAAAGTGAAAGTTTCAACTAGATCGACCAAGTCTCTCCAATACGTAGGTGACAGTCATCATCACATAACTTGGGGAGTGTGTTTCTGCACAACCGTCCCACAACTATGGGCTTGAAAGGATACACGGTGGGCAATTCCTCCACCCCTCCTGATATATCTAGGGTCGACACCCTATACTGAGCCATAGTGTTCAATTATTTTTCTTATAGTCACGTCATCGAACAACCATTTTGGGCATGCTATGCATCTTGTCAAAACCACACTTAGCCACATATCATAATGTTGAGCTTAGTCTTGTCATTGATGTCAAAGAGATTGTTAAACTTGGTGTTGTCATTGATATCAAAGAGTTAGTTGAACTTGGTGATGGCATTGAAGTATTAAAGCCATTTTAAAAAAGTATATAGAAAATATGTGTGCAATGTCAGTTTAAAGAAGTATATAGAAGATATGTGTGTAATGTTAGTTTGAAGAAATATATACAAAATATATGTGCAAGTCCCGCCAAATTTTGGCACTCAAGTGTGCAAATCCCACTAGATCATAAAACTTCTAAAAGTGTTGTTGATGAAATAACAAGAGGGGTGGTTGGCTTGAACAGGAAGAAAGGAATAAGGGGTGTTATAGAGTTAAAGAAACCCCAACTTTTGGACACATCAATTGAGAAAGATCAATATAAATAAGCGAGAGATTGAAATGTTTTGGTAAGATTGAAAATGTAGATGAAGTAATATACTGAAATAACAAGCTTCAGGGTGAAATAAAATGCTAGAGGGAAACAATCACAAAATGAATTAAGGAAGAGTTTGAGAGAATCAAACATGCTGAAATACAATGAGTAGTCACACATCTTCACAATTATGCAAGGAGCAGTTTCACATACATATACAAGGAGCATTTGCGATGAGAGCCTAAGGAGCATATGTATTGAAGGATACCGGGAATGTTTGTGCAAAGAGCATTGGAAGTGTGAAGTTCAGTAGGTTAGCAGTTTGTGCAGAACATAGAAAGTGTAAAACTGTATGCTCAACAGGTTTCAGAATACAAAGAAAACAGTGCAAAGAACACATAGTTGATTGTGATTGAGGCATTCATCAACAAATTTTTATCTGGGAGGTAGAAATGGGCAAGGAGGGAATATTGGTGTCTTCCACAGGTTGGTTCCTAACTGCACAAGTTGGTGCTCGCTGATATGAGTTGGTGCTCATAGGAGGATTGGTGTCCTCATAGGCATGGGGTATTCAACTTATTGAGCAATATCTCATCACGTTCATTCATAAAGGGGGGCTTTTAATTATGAAAAATAAGGTCAATATATTGTAGGTATTGGGGGGTGCAGAATATGGTATGGGAGGTTTATATGTATTAAATGGGTATAAAAGGGGTTTCTAGTAAAATAAGGAACATATTGTAAAAATAGGGGTTTTTTAATTGGAAATATGTATTAGAAGGGGGGCTCAACAAAATGATTTTTATAAGTAATTATCAATATCTAGTGAAATTAGGGGTATTATTTAATATCCCATGAATGAAGGAGCTATGACATGGTTTCACTAAGTGAATAACCCGTGCTCACAGGTTGGTGCCTGTAAAACAACAGGTTGGTGCCTATAAAACAACAAGTTGGTACTTGCAAGAATTTGGTGATCTTGTATGATTGGTGTTAACACAACTAGTGAGTTGATGTTCACATTTTTTTTGGATATTGGTGTCTCCCAATATTACTTGTAACAAAAGGATTATGTATACATAAGATTTCATTATATATATTCTTTGCTTGGTGTCCATTGTGCTAATTTGCTTATGATACATGATTTATATGTTAATTAAAGATTGCATGACATAACAAGTGTTTGAAAGGATAAAAAGTGTATGATATTGATTCACCCCCCTCCTCTTAGTATCACATGGGGTCCAACAATTGGTATCTGAACATGTTTCCTTTAGAAAGAGTTTAATCATTGGAAGGGAGATCATCATGCAATCTATATTTTTGCGTAGATATTGACAGACAAGAAGGTCTCTCCACAAACCAAGCACCATGTTTCAATGGGTCCAATTATGCATTCTGGAGTATAAGAATGGAGGTTTTCCTACAATCACTTAGAACTGATATTTGGATGGCAATTGTAAATGGTTAAAAATTCCCATATACTCCCCCAACTGATGTTGTTAATAAGAAGTTGTATGAGTGCAATGTTAGAGCCAAAAAAACAATACTAAGTGATCTAGCATATTCAAAATTTACAAAGGTTATGCTGTGTAACTCAACAAAAGCAATATGGGACGAGTTCCAGATCATTTATAAAGGATATGTCACAATGAAAAAGGAAAATTTACAAACTTATTGAGGAAAGTTTGAGAGCCTTAAATGAAGGAGGGTGAGAACGTTGCATCCTACTTTCGGCACATAAATGAAATTGTCAACACTCTCAGAGGCCTTGGGGAAACAGTTCCTGAAGAATTAAATGTACAAAAAATGTTGAGATCTATGCCAATGATATCTAAACCTAAAGTATCAGTTCTAGAAGATAGAAATGACCTTGACACTGTGACAATGGATGATATTCATGGAGTACTTACTACATATGAAATGAGAACTGAAAAAGAAGATCCTATAAGAAGGGAAGCAACGTTCAAGTCATCCAAGAAGGAAAAAGGAAAAAATCAAGATTCCAACAAGAATATTTCTAATGATTCTAATATTAAAGAAGCTAACTTTGTGAAGAAATTTTAGAAAGGTCATGGAAACTACAAAGGTAAGCTTCTTTTCAATTGTTTTGAATGTGGTAAGATAGGTCATTTTTCCTATAAATGCCCCTATAAAGAAAAGAGATAGTGGTGAGGAGGAGGACCATGAGCATGAAGAAAATAAATATATGAACAAAGGAAGTATACATGAAAAATTATAAAATATTTGGAAGGAAAAAGAAAATTCTTTACTCCAAAGAGGACAACATTTCAACAAATGAAGATGATAGTGATGATTATGGAAAATAAGTATTTTTTATGGCGATAGAATATGAGAACTCTAAAGATGAAGCAAGCATTGAAGTAGACTTTGAAGGAGAACACATAATTTCTTCAAAATACTTGAAAACTTCAAGAAAAAAGAATAAGCGCTTGAAGGACCAACTGTTGAAGTATGCATAACATGTAGAAAAAGTCAAAGGACTAGAAGAGGATTTGGTTGGAAAATTGAAAGAGAAAGAAACAAAATGTGAGGAATTGTAGAAATAAATTATTTTCTTAAAGAAGGAACTAAGGTGTTGGATGAAATCAACAAAAGTTTGGAAGAACCTCTAAGGTGTTGGATGAAATCATCAATAATAAAATATTGATTTCAAATAGGTATGGGTTGGGATATGAATCAAAGAAAAATGGTAAGAAATCTAGCTGAATTGCACCTACCCATGGAGCATGCACAAAGAGCTTTGCATATGTACTTAAGAGTCTTGTCAAAGAGAAAGACAATAGAAAGAGTGACCAACAATATTCCCTTGTCAACAAAGGAGATACATAATCCCTCACTGCCAGGTATCAAACTATATTAATACATCATTGCTATTTTTATCATAATTTTGTTCATAAGGTTGTAAACTGCATAGCATTGGAAAACGATAATTTTGAGAGAAATATAAGACCTCTCAAAAGCATTAGAACTGACAATTTGAACCAAGAGACTACAAATTCTAAGGAGGTCAGTAATCCTTTTAACCTTTTGGAAATGGACATTAAATGCTATTAATGTCACAACCATTGACTTATAGCTTGAGACTACAAAAACAAGTTAGAAACTGCGCACTAGGATGAAACTAAAGGTTACTACTACAAGAGAGACCACACAAAGTTCTGGAAAAAAAGGACCAAAGAATAATGCCAAGAGGAATGCAATCTAGTTTTGCATAAGGGTCATATGCACATTACTGATGGGTGTTCTAAACATAGGACTGTTGAAGCCTCAATTGTGTATGTGGCTGAAAAGGTTGTCTAAGGATTACACCACACAGAGAAAACCCAGCCAAAGGCTTCAAACAATCCCACGCAAGTATTTCTTTATCCTCAAGCTGTTTAAAGTAGTGATCTCCCACATATATTTCAATAGCCTCCGCTGGCTTTTGTTAGTTTGATCCACAGAGGATCTGTTTCCTAGACTGGAAAACAAGGCGAGTGATAGGAAGAAATGAAAAACCAAATCTAACAATGAAAGTAATCCTGATCTAAATCTAAGCCACCTAAAGAGAATTGTCTAATTGATTTACAGATTATCCTGAGATATTTGAAAAACAAGTAATTCACCACATTGACAGAAACACAAATGAGATGATAAACTCCTTACTTAAATCACAATATTTTAGTGAAAATTAAATGGAAGCAACTCAAGATTAAATCATTCATGATAAGCTGCAGATACGTATGTTAGTTGAAAAACCAACATTTCTTGCTATAAATCTTTTACTGTTCAATCACTTGCAGAAATAGATAAATACAGTTAAAGAATAAATTCCTTAAAGCTTTGCCAATGCACTAATCAGTAACAAAGAGAAATCTGGGTTACAAATGAACACATTTATCAGTTGCAAGTAAATCACAGCATCACCTGGCCATTCAAAAGAAGAAAAATTGAGATCTGTCGAAGAAATTCAATTAGATCATAGACAAGAGATACAAAATAATAGTACTATGTTTATTCAAAGTTTTGCAATAAATTACATAAACCTTATGAAAAACAGAGGTGTTTTTCAGTCTCCTGTACCAATCCTTCTTTCTCGCAAAAAAGTCCCTTGATGCATTCAAGAACTACCTCTTAAATAATTATTACAAAGAATGAATCTCCCTAAAAAGGGGATCAGAAAACCTAACCAAAACTAAAATCCCATAAAATCTCTCCATTTTTTCCATATATGTAACAATTCCTCAATATCAGGATAGCTTGCGGATTCAATGCCAAGTTGGGAATTGCATTTGTGATCTTCAATTTCATTCTTAGCCAGTTTATGCCAAAAAAGAATAAAGAAATGGATCTTCCCCTCCACTGCAAATGGTCGTTTGATCAAGCAATCCACATCATCTATACCAACATGATCAAGCTCCTTGATCTTCTCTTCCGCCTCATTCTTCCTCTGTTCAACTTGTTCGATCATTAACCCAAGTAGACATGCTTTGTCAATGAGAACCATTGCAAGAAAAGAAAATTCATCCATGATATTGTCTGCAACATACCACTTTCTGATACAAATAACATGTGCCTTCTTTATAGCTTCAGTGACTGTTTCATCTAGATCTTCCCAGGCACTCAAGATAGTCCTGATTTTCTTAAACTGGAAGTTAGTGAAAATGATGACATTGTCTGGTTTATCATTCATGTACCTTTTCCAGTATGTAACTTCATCATAAGCCTTTGAAGCTTGTTTCCTTTTTTCAACCAGACCTGGGCCAAAACAACAGACATCTTATCAAAAGTCACATGAGTTTAAAAAATGTTATCTAAAGTTTTAAACAACTCATTGACTAAATCATAATGCTCCCTGTTGGTCTGAAGAGCTAACTCCTTGAATTCCTCCTGAGAAAATTTAGAAAACAAAGATGAAGTTGCACTTGCAGTTGCATCTTCATACTGTTTTTCTAGCAAATCTACCTTTTGTACCAAACATTGGTAGTATTTTCTCTTTGTGACTCATCATGTAGAGCAACATTCCTCACTTGTAATTCATCATACCTGTCCTCATGTTGTCTTTTTACCTATTTCAGTTCCTCCTTCAATCTGACAATTTCTGTCTTCTGCTTATCGAATTCCCTGTTCAGAGTATTGACAACATCAAAGTTGGCACCTATAAAATCCCCTAGGACAGATGCATCATCAATATCATCCACCTGTGGATCACCTGATCGTTGGGTCCACAGAATTTCATTTGAAACGGATGGATCCACATTAATCTGATCTCTACTTCTCTTTTTCCCTCTTTTCACCACTAATTTGTCAGCTTTGCTATAACAATACTCCCCCAAAGATATTTAAAAATCTTCATTCAATTCATCTCTCATCTCATCAATAGGGGGTACATTAACACCTGTGGATATCAAAGAAGAGGTCCGAGTTATAGTGTGAGAAGGTATGGGCATTGTAATATTAGAAGTGAGTGAAGTGGAAGTACCACTCTGGGCAACAGTCACTTCAGGGATTGAAGGATTATCTGAAACAGAAGTTTCAATGGATGAAACCTCCACAATAGTTACTCGAAGTGATGATGGTGAAAGTGTTGAGGCTTTTCCACGAACATGAGATAATACTGAACTAAAAGAAGGAATATGCAGTGGAAATTTAAAAACTGAAGGTGTAGTGTATGATGGAATGGGCATTTGTAAAGAAACATGGATAATAGAAAGGGGTAAACATGTGGCATCTTGATATAGTTGGGACATCAGAGGTGTCATGACATAACCAATAGGTAAGGAAGATAAGGCTTGAACTGACGAAAGCAATAAAGCAGAAGATGATGAACAAGGTTGCGATTGTGGAAGAGAAGATGAGGACCTCTCATTGCTGCCATTAAACAAAATTTTCAACTCCTGTAAACCATTTCCATTTCCAGCTTCCACAGTAATAGGCATAGGGGAAATCCTTTCATCCTCTTCCTCTGAATTAGTCAAATCAATAGTAGAAGCAGGGATGGATGAAACTT
The DNA here is from genome assembly GCA_001517045.1 of Pseudotsuga menziesii. NCBI lineage: Eukaryota > Viridiplantae > Streptophyta > Pinopsida > Pinales > Pinaceae > Pseudotsuga > Pseudotsuga menziesii. The sequence goes on along the minus strand of LPNX010533256.1, from coordinate 53,275 downwards.
GAACCCTTAGTTTTTTGAGTGGCTTTTCCTCAATCTGGGTTTGTTCAGATTGATCTTTCTCCACAATAGTAGTCACCTGAATAGCTTCAGTTGGTTGAGAAGTTATAATCTCTTGAGTGTCCAATGCTGAATTCATCCCGCTGAGCTTCTATTTAATCTGTTGTGAAGTATGTAAATAGTCTTTAACCTGCTGTTCAACATAAGCTTGTGGGATTTCTTCTATGGGACTTTTCCCTTTGTCTCCAGCTGAACTAGTTGTTATGGATATGTTTTTAGCTGCATGAGCTTCCTTTGCTTCTCTGTCCTTCACCATATTTTCTTGAATGTCTAATTCCATAGCCTTGTAATGTCGAACCCTGTCCCTAAATTCCTTTTGATACAATAGGATTTGGCTTTGTTCTTCTTTGCTTTTAGCCCTGCCTAAAACCTCAGAAAATGTATCAACTCCCTGATAGATGAAGTCATCTGGGACTTCCTCATGAGCGTACCCTGTTTTGAAGTGATTATGCTTAAGGTGAAAATCAACAATACCCTTGGGATCATGCTGTCTCTGACTAGAAAAACCCAGCTTAAGGGACACTATATGATCACTGAGTTCTGACGTCGAGGTATAGGTTGGTATGCTCAAGGATCCAAAGGTTTGAGGAAACTTGGGCCAGACCTTCTTTTTAGGCGTTGCACATTTCTTATATATCCCTTCGGTGACCATCTGAAATGATATTTCTTCAAGGACCAACCTGTGAGGCACGACCTTAGGTAGCATATGAGTAGCATTGCTTCCATAGACCCTAATGTACGCAAATGATTCATCGACATACCAGTCCCCCATTGTGGCTATAAGGGTTTTAACTTCAGGGGATAAAGCAGGAGCTTCCTTGTTGAAGATTAGGAAATAGACTCTGCCTAGGAAGCATAGATGATTTTAAGGAACCATACTTATTTAAAAGTGTATAAATGTTGGCGAATCTTACCAATTCTTAAAACGCTAAGTATAAATGTTTGGCGATATTTTTAAAAAAATATTATAATTTCCAAGTATTTTATATCGTTTATATAATAATTTGGCGATTTTTAGGGTGAAAAAAGTTTACCCCATCAAAATTGGGCGAACCAGGGCTTCAAAAAATGCAAAATGGCGAATCGTTTTTTTGGAGAAAAACCCCTAAAAATAGCCCATGGGATAAATTTCGCCCCTAAAATTATCCCTTCTAGGAAGCTTTCACAAATGTCATAAAACCTATTCACATAATTGGTGTCCCACAACTCCGCATGAAAAATGTGCACAGGAAGGGTTGGCAGTACTCAGCTCCATCCTAAATTAGGATAGCGGAACTCAGCGCAGAAGACGTCGACTATGTAGGCAGAAAAAAATAAACTAGGTTTCTTCCTTGCGGTAGCTTTCTGAAATTCCTGTATAGTTGTTTTGAGTTCCAAAGACAGAATTGAAGCCCATGGGAGGGATTCACCTATGGTTATAACATGGTGGGCAATCGGAGCCCATTCTTCCTTGAAGTAAGAACAGTTGGGGAGACCATAGAGCCTGCACAACATCGCTGCAAGCAGGGAATAGTGCTCCTTAAACCATTCAATTGGGTAAAGTGCATTCTTCCTCTGAGAAAACTTTCACGGCTCAACCATCCAAGACTTCAACATTTGGTCAAAATTAAACCTGGACTTAGTAGCTTTAAAAAAATCGACATTAAGGAGTTTCCTAAAAGGTTTGAGGGCATAAATTTTTACAAAGGTTTCATAACGGTAATTGGCAAGAAGAAATCCTGTACTATTATTAAAATAATGGTCTTTTGGATTGGAAGGATCAATAATCTATTTGGAGTGTCATTGTAAGGGAGGATGGCAGGCCTTGCAGCAATCATGTGGATGTCGGAATCCCTAATTCTCTCATAAAGGGGTTGGTCTTCCTGAAAGTCTGAAAGGTCATTGTTGTCAAAGATAGAATAGACTCGGGACTAATGCAACTGGTAGGTATCACTACCTCGGCCACTGGTACTAGAGAAGACACCAAAATTCGGGTCTTTGGTGAGCATATCTTTTTGCAGGTTTTTGCACCGGGTGATTCGAGGTTTTTTGAGGTTGACATGTTCTGTTGGGCACATAAACCAGAGACTAAAAATAATTTATATTGGAACAATTGTAAATAATTCAAATAGGAAAGACAACTCGAAAACTAACCTGTAACCAGAGCGAATGATGGCAAAGTTGGTTGGTAAAATCTCAAAGTAAGTCACGCAGCGCAGCAAATTACAGTGGTAAAAATGGTAAAGAAATCGTCAATAATACCAACATATATATAATCTGCGGGAGATAATTAAGACCGTAGCATGAGGATAAAATCAATGTTTAGGATCAAACTTTGCGGGATGCAGGCTGAAATCATGAAATCCAAACTTTTTTAATCGTTCCGTAACCCGCATTCCGCATTTGCGGGATGCGGGGTGCGGAATCACAAAACAACAAAACTTTATTCAAACCTCTCTGCAGCCCGCATTCCGCACTTTGTGGGATGCGGTTTGCAGAAACATGCAAACCAAATGACATATCAAATGACACCCCACATCCCGCATTTCGCATTTGCATGATGCGGGTTGACCAAAACATATTTTCAAAAAAAACTTACCGCATCCCGCATTTCGCATTTGTGGGATGCCAGTTGCGGGATGATAAAGTTTAAAACATATGAGTACAAAATCCTGCATCCCGCAACTTACAGATTGCGGGGTGCGGAATCGCAAAGCAATCCCAAACAAAACTAGATTTCCGCATCTTAAAAACACACAAATGAAGTATGGATTTTTGGGGATTTTGGTTAAGTTAGAAAATCCCATAAATCAAGAAAAATGTAATAGAAGCCAAGAAATGAACAAAGGATTCTACTAAGTTACCTTTGTATGTGTAATTGGGCTCCCATGTGAGAATAACATGGGATCTATTATACCTACAACAATGACAAAAGATAAAGGAAAGCTTATAATCCTACAAAGGGAAAAAGGAGACAATGGGAAATTCAAAAAACAAAACATTTCGTGAAAGAGTTATGCATAGAAAGAAACTATAACAAAATATCATAAGATACTAGGGAAGTGGAAACAATGTTAGACATAATTCGAACATCATCTCAATCCCTAGTAGTAGACAGAGGACAAGCTTCAGTATAATTTGCGCAAAAGTAGTATAGATGATAAGGATTGTAACAGCCCGGTTTTGACCCCATGGTATTGAAATTGTACATGATGTATATATTGTATGTAAGTCATGGCAAGGAGCTCAAGCACAAGGCCCTGCCATCGATTTGTTTTTTTGTGTATAGGTGATCAAGGTTGATACCTATGGCTATAGTGCTAAGTTTGGCACATTACATTTTGAAGTCATTATGTAAATATACAATTTAATGAAAATACCACAGCTAGCTATGCACTGCAACGTAAGAGATGGGGCATGATTTCACAAGGAATAGGGAGGGGAATTAGTCAAAATCATGAGCCAATAGGGTGAGACCAGATGTTAATGGGGAAACCCATAAACCCTCAACTACCTTTTTTTCCTATGTCCTCAATCATTCAATTCTTACAGAAGAGCGGTTGAGGCAGTTAATGTCTTGGGTAGAGCAAGGCATGGCAGTCGGTTTCATGACTAAGCTTGCCTACATCCTGGGAATCCACGTTCTTGCTTTTAACACAAGTAAGCATGTGGATGCGTGCCATACTATATTTCCCTCAGCCGCGAGAAGGTTTTGTTGTTGTTCTGGGTGGTGGTTGTTCATTTTTTCACCCCTATCCGGTACTCACGATTGTTCTGGTAGAACATTCGAAGGTTGATGATTCTCCTGAGTCAGGGAACGATTTGTTATGCAAGTATTTTCCTTTTCTGAGACCTTGGTTGATGGGTTACAGTGTTATTCTAAATTACAAAGTGGTATGAAACCTTGTTTCCCCGTGTTACAGAGTGGAGCCTGTGTTGCTGTGTCTCCATGGGGCTTGTTGTGATGTGCACCCTGGTTTGGGTCCGAAATGTATGCAAGACTTAGGAGTGGAAGATACATTGAATGGTCTTGATAAACCTAGTGCAGAGAAGAACCTCACCAAAAAGATAAGAGTGGTTAGTGAATCTTCTATGCACACCCTGAAGAGTAATGGAAGGGAAGGAATAACCCAAGGGACTGTGTAGCAGAGAAGGGGATGCTTCCTTGTGTTGGGTGTGTAGGTATTGTGGATTCCATGCTAGATAGATCTTGTGGAAGTGTCCCTAGCTATTGAATGAGCAACTAGCTTAGCCATTTTCCCTTTACACTGCCTTAGAACCCTGAGAAACCCAACGGTAGTTGGCTTGGCTATGTCTTGATGTGCATTTGGCCATGTGTAATCCTTGGTTGAATAGCCTAAGAAACCCAGCAGTAAGAGATGGCTTGGCTAAGTGGCCTGAGAAACCCATATGTTAGTTGGCTTGGATGGTCCTTAATGTGAATGTTGGCTTGTTTCCTATAGCCTGTGAAACCTAATTCTACTGTGTTGGTTTGGCTAGACAGTCTGATAAACCCAACTGAAGGTTGGATTGACTATGTGTGATATGATCTTGCTTTGTGTGAGTCTACTGTTCCCTATTTCCTTGTGGAAGTCATGCCCAACTCGAGGGCGGTAGTTGTGTTGAGATATTAATGAACACAACTAGCCTATGGTTGGGTGGTACTTTGCAACGACATAGCTAGTTGCAACATAGCTTCATCTTCAAGATAAGCATTCTCTGCTATTCTTATTTATGCAATGTATTTGCTTATGAATGAATTGAATATGATGAATGCTTGTTAATGGTTTCAGTAGAGTTTACTGTTGATTAAATACTCCTGCATTTGCATCCATATATGCCTTGCATGTTTCAATGCATTCTGCTTATGATCATGGAGGCTAGAATCCTGGTTACAGAGTCAGAAGGAAGCTGACTTAAGCATTCCTGCACCCCAAAATCCTCCTGTGGAAGGCGGGATGTGGAAGAGAGACGTTGAAACAAAGAAAAATGTTGGGTTTTCTGCACCCCGCGATCCGCCTATAGAAGGTAGAAAGCGGAAGAAAAAAAAGGGCCGAAAGTGTGTTATCCACACCCAGAGGTCCACTTGCGGAAGGTGAAAGGCGAGAGCCAAAAAATGGGAAAAAGGTTAAGGCAAAATGTTGTCCTTCCGATTTTTGAGATCTTCCTGCAAAATGCGGAAGGCGAAAGGAGGAAGGCAAAAGGCGGAATGTGGCAGAATAATTCCGTCAAAATTTATGTTTCTGATTCCCGAGTTCCGAAGGTGGAAGGCAGAAGGCGGAATGTGGCTGAATAATTCTGTCAAAAGGTATGTTTTCAATTTTCGAGTTCCGAAGGCGGAAGGGCGAAAGGCGGAAGGTGGAACATTGTTTGAATGACTCCATCGCATGCTATGCTTTTGATTCGTAATTCTGTAGCAGAAGGCGGAAAGGGGAATGCAGAAGGATGAGTGCGAAAAGGACAGGTTCAATGCAGAAAAGGAATTTCTAGTCATAGAATGGATCTGTCAAGGGAGGAACGACTGTTACAGTGATTCTTATTCCTAAGAGTGAATGTTAAAGGATGTTACATGACCCATGATTCTGTTAAAAGAGATAGTAAAGATAAGTTTTAAATTATTCTGCATATCAGTTAGGTGTATGGGTACCAGGTACATGACATCGTGGCAGTATCAGTGTAGTGGACACGTGATATTATGGTATCAGAGCGAGTAGTAGAGTTGCGTTTCTCCTCCAAGGCGGGAGGGGAAGTGACATTGTGGTACCGGAGCCAATGGTTACAACTTTGGGCCTAAATGGGCCAAGTTAAGTAGTTGCTGAGAGAAAGTTGTAGCAAGACAGAGTGCTAAAATGCTAAATCTAACTAACCCCTCTAAATCTAACTGAAAAAGTTGTGCATCCTCGACAAGAAGGTCATAGTGCTCCAGAATCAAGCCGTTAGACAGTTAAAGGTGCAATGGAAGCACTACGATCCAGATGAGGTTATGTGGGAGCTAGAGGATGCCTTGCGATTGGCACATCCAATTTTGTTCAATTTTGTAAAGCACTAAGGACAATGCTAATGAAGAGGGACGGGAATGTAACACCCCGGTTTTGACCCCATGGTATTGAAATTGTACATGATGTATATAGTGTATGTAAATCATGGCAAGGAGCTCAAGGCCAAGGCCCTGCCATTGATCTGGTGTTTTATGTATAGGTGATCAAGGTTGATACCTATGGTTATAGTGCTAAGTCTGGCACATTACATTTTGAAGTCATCATGTAAATATACAATTTAATAAAAATACCACAGCTAGCTATGCATTGCAACATAAGAGATGGGGGTATGATTTCACAAGGAATAGGGAGGGGAGTTAGTCGAAATCCTAAGCCAATAGAGTGAGACCAAATGTCAATGGGGAAACCCATAAACCCTTAACTACATTTTGTCCTCTGTCATCAATTATTCAATTCTTCCAGAAGAGTGTTTGAGGAAATTAATGTCTTGGGCATAGTAAGGCATGGCACTCTGTTTCGTGACTGAGCTTGCATGCAACCTGCAGTATGGGAAGTTGTGTTCTTTCTCTTGACGCAAGTAAGCATGTGTATGCGTGCCAGATCGTATTTCCCTTGGTCGTGAGTATTTTCGTTGTTGTTGTTCTAGGTGGTGGTTGTTCATTTTTTTCTCCCTTAACCAGCAATCGCTATTGTTCTGGTAGAACATTCGAAGGTTGATCACTCTCCTGAATCGTGGAACGGGTTGTTCTACAAGTATTTTCCTTTACTGAGACCCTAGTTGATGGGTTACAGTGTTATTCTGAACTACAAAGTGGTATGAAACCCTGTTTCTTTGTGTTATAGAGTGGAGCCTGTGTTGTTGTGTCTCCTTGTGGTTTGTTGTGATGTGCACCCTGGTTTGGGTCCAAAATATATGCAAGAATTAGGAGTGGAAGAGACACTGAATGGGCTTGATAAACCTAGTGTAGAGATGAACCTCACCAAAAATATAAGATTGGATGGTGAATCTTCTATGCACACCCTAAAGAGCACTAGAAGGGAAGGCATAGCTAGAGGGACTGTGTAGCAAAGAAGGGGATGCTTCCTTGTGTTGGGTGTGTAGGTATTATGGATGTGAGGCCAGATAGATCTTGTAGAGGTGTCCCTAGCTCTTGAATGAGCTGCTAGCCTATACATTCTTCCTTTCCACTACCTTAGCATCCCAAGAAACCCAACAATAGTTGTCTTGGATATGTCTTGATGTGCATTTGGCCATTTGTAATCCTTGGCTGAATAGCCTAAGAAACCCAACAGTAAGATGGCTTTGTTGATTAGCCTGAGAAACCCATATATTAGTTGGATTAGCTAGTCCTTAATGTGAATGTTGGATTGTTTCCCACAGCCTATGAAAATCAATTGTGTGTTGGTTTGGCTGGATAATATGATAAACCCAACTGAAGGTTGGCTTAACTGTGTGTGATATGATCTGGCTGTGTGTGAGTTTGTTTTTCCCTATTTCCTTGTGGAATTCATGCCCAACTCTAGGGTGGCAGTTGTGTTGAGAGATTAATGAAGACAACTGGCCTATGGTTAGGTGGAACGTTGTAGTGTGCAGGACAATCATATTCAAGATAAGTATTCTCGATTGTTCTTATTTATGCAATGTATTTTCTTATAAATGAATTGAATATGATGAATGCTTGCTAATTTTTTTTCAGTAGAGTTTATTGTTGATTAAATGTTCATGCATTTGCATCTGTATATGCCTTGTATGTTTCAATGCATTCAACTTATGATTATGGAGGCTAGAATCCTAGTGACAGAGTCAGAAGGCATTTGACTTAAGCGTTCCCGCACCGCGAAATCCTCCTGCGGAAGGCAGAAGGCGGGAGGAAGAAGAGAGAAGTGGAAACAAAGTAGAATGTTGGGTTTTCTGCACCTCGATATCCGCCTGGGGAAGGAGAAAGCGGAAGCAGAAAAAGGGCCAAAAATTCAAGGCAGAAAGTGTGTTATTCGCACCCTGAGATCCGCCTACGGAAGGAATGAGGTGGAAAATGGGAAAAAGGTTAAGGAAAAACATTGTCCTTCTGATTTCTGAGATTCATCTACGGAATGCGAAAGGTGGAAGGAGGAAGGGTGGAAGGAGAACGGCAGAATGTGGCTGAATAATTCCATCAAAATTTATGTTTTCAATTCATGAGTTCTGAAGGCGGAAGGAGGAATGTGGCTGACTAATTCCGTCAAAAGTTATGTTTCTGATTTCCAAGTTCCGAAGGCAGAAGGCAAAAGGATGAAATGTAGAAGGCAAAACGTGGTTTGAAATTTGAATGACTCCGTCACACGCTATGTATTCGATTCCTGATTCCACAGCGGAAGGAGGAAAGGGGAATGCAGAAGGCAGAGTGCGGAAAGGATAGGTTCAATGCAGAAAAGGAATTTCTGGTCACAAAATGGATCTGTCAAGGGCATAATGACTGATATAGTGATTCTAATGCCTAAGAATGAATGTTAAAGGATATTACATGACCCATGATAGTTGTAAAAGAGATAGTAAAGATAAGTTTTAAATTATTCCACATATAAGTCAGGTGTATGGGCTACGTGACTTGTGGTAATGGAGCGAGAAGTAGAGTCGCGTTTCTCCTCCAAGGCGGGAGGGGACATGACAAGGATAATTCACGTAGCGAATGAAGGCAGTGGATTGGATAAAGTTGAAGAAAAAGGAGTGTGATAAAGATTGAAGTAACTCATATTAAAATTAGAAGCCACGCACAATTTTTAAGCATCAATATAGACAATGGATGTTCACGTCATCCATTAAGACATGAAACTAATATGGACTACATGATTGCATCATCATTCATAAGAATATTCAGAGAAAAAACCAATTATAAATCAAATTCAGAACACCATTTGTGTGCACTGGAAAGTTTGATGGAGTACATACATATATTATATTCAAAAGGTTCCCATTAAAAAATTATGAGATACATATATTCAAGAGTATGCTAAGAGGGATTTATGTTTCTAAAAGAAGTATACACATCAGGATGTTTTAGGAATACAGATTCCAAAATTTGATTCTCGAATTACAAAAATGAAAAAGGAGGAGAATTTGTGCAAATGTCACTTATCAATATTTTGTGATGACAAGCATAGCTATGTATATGGATGATGTGTCTTCTCTGCAAAGTCTAATTTGCACAAAATTATTCGAGCATGCTTCAAATGGTTGGCAATGTATCATTGTTGTATCTCTAGTTGTTCAACATGACCCTTCATGAGTGAAATTTCTTATTCATGTCTTTTGTTTACCTGCACCTGTGAGTACCACTCCTTGACATTGACGTCCTTGGTATTTGATGCCCAATTTTCTAGGTCCTTATTAAGTTTGATAAACTCTATTCTTTGTGCCTGAAAAATCATGGAAATATTGTCTACAGAAGATTCAGCATGTTGCTTGGACATCATAACAATATAATATATGAATTGGCTAACAGTTTGAGGAATGGATGATGACATAACAAACATGATAATTGGTCATGAAGGATTTCAGATATAATTGCTAAATTTAGTAAAATTCACAGACAAATTTTCATCATAAATGGTTTAATTGTCACATTCGTGGGATATCTGAAAGGACAAAAAGAGGAGACTGAATTGATTACTTTGTATGATTGAATTGATGACATCTCATTATCTTATTGAAGGATGAAGTGTTAGGAAGTGACAGTAAGGAAGGTCTTCATGCATGCATGTGTCCTTGCATGCAGAAGACTCAAAACAGGAAGCCAATTGTATTTAATATACTTTTCCTAAGTTTACTTTGGAAAATAAATTAAAGTGATCTAATTATTAATTTACTTTATGATAAAGTGAAATTAGGGTTTTCGCTTAACATTAAGTTATAAAAGAAATATCAATTGGTGGAGAGGACACAATTGCATTCTGACAGAGACGGAGGAAAAGAAGTGTGAGAGAGAGAATTTTGGCAAAGAAGACAAAGGAGCAGAAATTCAGGAAGGAGCCCTAATTCACAGAGGAGAAAGACATGAAGAGAAGGCAAAGGGACCGTAAATCAAGGAGGTCGTACAACAAGAATCCATACAAGCCGTGCAACCGTACGTATCCGTATAACAGGTCATACGATGCAGAACTGTACAATAGCAGGTCATACAACTGCTTTGGGAACCAGGCCCATCTTCCAAGTTTTTCTCAGTAAATTTGTGGGTGATTTGATTTTTCCATATAGGGCATAAATCAAAATTTCTGATATTGTAAAACCTTCATATTTTCTTAATATCCTCTCATACTTCTGCACCGATTTTCCCATCTTGGGTTTTTTACGGGGTTTTCTACCCAAAAAGACTGTGTCATTTCTATTGATGTGATTGATGTTGTAAATGATTCTCAATTTTATACTCCATTGCATACTGCAAAGGAGTTCATGTGTGGTTATTTCAGTTAAATTTAAATATACTGTTTCATCCCTAGTTTGAATCTCAAAGGGAAATTTACATGGTATCAGAGCTCTGGTGAGCCAAAGTTGAGAGATTTACAACAATAGTGATAGATCAAGGGAATATCTATTTGAAGACATAAACCTAGATTGCAGATATAGGGTTTGGCAGGTACACTTCAGTATGGTCGTGTAAATGAGAGTTGAGGATAGACTCTAGGGTGCTCAAAACTTTCCTACATGGAAAGAAAGGATCACAGGGACCCTGGATGTCAGTGATGCAGATGAGCACATTGACTCCCTGAAGGTTGCACCCACAGATCCAACAGATTTGATAGCTTGGAAGAAGATTGATTCTAGAGCCATGTTGATCATCTTAGATGGGGTGAAGGACCACATAGTCCCTTACCTTTCTGGGAAGAAGTCCGCATCAGAGATGTGTAAGGCTTTGGAAAGTATACACCACAGAAAGAATGAAAACTAGAAGATATTGCTGCAAGAGAGGATGCAAAGCACCAATATGTCCAAGGGAGTAGTGGTGCCTTATCTCACAAGGCTCACATAGATCAGGGATGAGCTTGGAGATGTTGGCTCTAAGAATGAAGATGAGGAGCTAGTTCATATAGCCCTTAATGGCTTATCTAAGACATGGGACACCTTTGTCAAAGGTGTTGTGGCTAGGGAGAAGCTCCCTGATTGGCAAAGAATATGGGATGAGTTTGTGCAGGAGGAGACCCACATGGGTCAAGGATTAGGATCATCCAATAGTGCCCCACAAATTGTGAATGAGGAGGCTCTAGCCCTGACGGGGAAGAGAAAGGGTAAGGCAAAGAGGAAGAAGGGTAGTAAGAAGAACCTTGACATGTAAAAAATTGAGTGTTTTATCTACCACAAGCAGGGTCACTTTTCCTCCCAGTGCCCAGAAAGGAAGAAGAAGAGCAACACTCGGATGGTTGGATCTACAGAGGTGGAGGATTTCAATAGGAACCTCAATGAGGATTTTCTCTTAATAGCTTGCATGGCAAGCACCACATGTAGCAGTATTTGGTATATTGAGAGTGGAGTAGTTATATGAATGGACATAGGATATTTTGCAAGGACTTGCAAGAGTGTGGAACATGTATCCACGTTGAGCTGGGTGATGATGCACGTTATCAGGTGTAGGTTGTTGGCACTGTTTCATTTCAAAGGGAGTCTAGAAAACCCCTCAGTTTTGCTGATGTGTTATATGTTCCGAGGTTGACCAAGAACCTCATATCAGTATCCACTCTAGAGGACAATGGATTTCAGTTGAAATTTTGAGACCATAGAGGGTATATCAGGCCCAAGGGGTTAGATAAGATATTGGATTGGGTGATTGGGATAAGGAGTGGGAAAGTGTATAGACTACACTTTGAGCCTGTAAAGGCTCTAGCCTGAAGCGACAAGAGCCGAGGTGAGTTGCGGCATAGGAGGATGGCACACTTACACCATGGAGCAATGAGGCACTTGATACAATAAGTCATTGGAGTTACTCAGGTACAAGAGGGGAAGAATAACCACTGCAAGGATTGTGCTTTGGGGAATAACATCAGGAAGCCTTTTCCACAAAGTGAGCACAAGTCTAAGGAGCCCTTGGACTTAGTGCATTCAGATGTATGGGAACCTATGAATGTCCATTCTTTCAATGGTTATAGTTATTATGTGGCCTTCATTGATGAATATTCCAGGAAGACATGGATGTATTTCCTGAAGGAAAAGTCAGAGGCCCTTGAGAGGTTTCGGGAGTTCAAGAATCTAGTGGAGAACCGGATAGGAAGGAAGATCTGTGTTTTGAGAACAAAAAAATGGGGGAGAGTACACCTCCAATGAGTTCTTGGAGTATTTTTTGGCAGAGAGAATCAAGAAAAAGCACACTGTGCCTCATATCCCACAGCAGAATGGATTAGCATAGTGGAAGAACATGACTATGGTAGGAGCAACCAAGGCCATGCTATTTGATCATCGATTACCACTATTCCTTTTGGTCAAGGTATACAGGATTGTAGTATACATTCAGAATAGGTGTCCCCACATAGCTTTGGGGAGGAAGACACCCGAGGAGGTATTCATAGGGACTCAACCAGATGTGAGTCACATTTGAATATTTGGGAGTGTTTGCTATTGTCATGTTCATACTAACACTAGGAAGAATCTAGACCATTATGGGGAGAATGGGTTACTTGCTGGATACAATGAGACTTCGAAGGCATACAAAGTATACATTTTTACTCACAAGAGGATCATTGTCAGTAGGGATGACCAATTTGATGAGGTTAGGGCTTTGCATAGATATATGGACTTACCAGCAGAGCAACAACCAACACATGTTGCAGGGGTCAAAATGGACGAGTAAGAGGTACAGGTACAAGTACAAACATAGGGAACATGTTTTGGTATTCAGAGGGAGTGAGGTGGACAGAATCCTTCAGTAATTGACTTGGAGGATGAGCTGCAACAGGAGACATATATCCAATAGATGCATAAATTAGACACTAGGCCAAGGCCTAAGCGGTTCAGGTCCATAGTTCAGGATTTTAGGTGGGTGGATCCTCCACAAAGCTCCATGAGATGGAGCAAACCACCAATGAGACTTAGTTATATGACATTGATGATAGAGTTAATTAAATGTGAACCTCCCATATTTGAGAAGGCTGCACAACATGATGTGTGGTAGGAGGCTATGGTTAAGGAGTATGACTCTATCATGAAAAACCAGGTATGGGGGTTTATGCCAAGACTTGAAGGTAAAACGGTAGTGGGATCCAGATGGATCTACAAGGTAATGCATGCAACATGCGGAAGCGTGGAGAAGTATAAGGTGTGCTTCATGGATAAGGGGTTTTCACAGAAGGGGGGTATTGAATATGATGAGACCTTTGCCCCTGTTTCTAGGTATTCTTATATTTGGACCATTATCTATATAGCAACAAAGCTAGGTTGACAAGTCCATTAGATGGATGTCAATATTGCTTTCCTCAACGGAGTGATAGAGGAGGAGGTGCGTATTGAGCATCCATAGGGGTTTGATGTGGAGAACATGGAGACACATGTATGTAGGTTGCATAGAGATCTTTATGGGCTCAAGAAGACACCTTGATCATGGTACTCAAGGATAGACAAATATATATGGGAGATGGGATTTTAACAAAGTTAGGCTGAACACAACCTGTACTTCTTGATAGGTGAGGTGCCTCTCATACTGGTCTTATATGTGGATGATATCTTTCTGACAAGATATGAGAGGTTGATTGGGGACTGGAAGTCCAATCTTGCAATTGAGTTTGAGATGAAAGACCTTGGGTTGATGCATTACTTTCTGGGCTTGGAGGTTTGACAGAGAGATGGATGCTTCTTCATTAGACAAGGGAAGCATGTAGTAGAGATATTGAAGATATTTAGGATGGAAGACTGCAAGACTATGGCCGTACCTCTAGTTTCCAATTGGAGGAAGATTGATGCATCAGGGTTAGACTGATTTGATCCTACCTTGTATCGTCGTCTTATTAGATCACTTATGTATCTGGTCAACACTCAGTTGGAAATCAACTTTGCAGTTAACTCTTTGAGTCAGTTCATGGTGGACCCTTGAAGAGTGCACTAGGAGTATGGATTGGTTTATGAGCGTAGGGGGAGTGTATCGTTAACAGGATTCAAAGATGCTAAATGGGAAGGATGTGTGGAGGACTGAAAGAGTACTTTAGGTTGTTGTTTCAACATTGGATCAGGGGTTGTGTCTTGGCTCAACAGGAACTAGAAGTCAGTTGCATTGAGCTCGGAAGAGGCTGAGTACATGGCAACCAACATGGATGCTTGTGAGGGTATGTGGTCGAGGAAGTTACTTTTAGGGTTGTTCGAGTGTGAGCTAGATGCTACAATAGTTCACTGTGACAATAAAAGTGGCATCAGGCTATATTAAAATCTAGTGTTCCATGACTGGAGTAAACACATAGACATCAGGTACCAATTCTCGAGAGATTGTGTTCAGAGCGGAACCATCCGGTTAGAGTACATACAGGCAGATGAGCAGGTGGCAGACATTTTCATGAAGGCACTTTGTAGGAACAATTTTGTGAAGTTAAGGGATAAATTGGGGTTGCTACTAAATCCCTTCCTCCTTAAGAGGGATTGTTAGGAAGTGAAAACAAGGAAGGTCTTCTTCCATGCATGTGTCCTTGCATGCAAAAGACTCAAAACATGAAGCCAATTGTATTAAATTTACTTTTCCTAAGTTTACTTTGGAAAATAAATTAAAGTGATCTAATTATTAATTGACTTTATGATAAAGTGAAATTAGGGTTTTCGCTTAGCATTAAGTTATAAATGAAAGATCAATTGGTGGAGAGGACACAATTGCATTTCGACAGAGACGGATGAGCAAAAATTCAGGAAGGATCCCTAATTCACAGAGGAGAGAGACAGGAAAAGGGACCGTACAACAGGGAGGTTGTACAATCGTACAGTATGAGGCCATACAAAACGTATAATAGTACGGATCATAACATCAAGAAATGCAGATTTCGTACATGTCATACAATGCAGGACCGTACAACAACAATCCGTACAACTGCTTTGGGAACCGTGCCCATCTTCCAGGTTTTTCTCAGTAAATTTGTGGGCAATTCTATTTTTCCATATAGGGCATAAATCAAAATTTCTGATATTGTAAAAGCTTCATATTTTCTTAATAAAATATCCTCTCCTACCGCTGTACCAATTTTCCCATCTTAGGTTTTGTCCGAGGGTTTCTACCCAAAAAGACTGTGTTGTTTCTATTGATGTGATTGATGTTGTAAATGATTCTCAGTTTTATATTCCGCTGCATAATATAAAGAAGTTCATGTGTGGTTATTTCAGTTAAATTTAAATATACTGTTTAAGCCCTAGTTTGAATCTCAAAGGAAAATTTACATGAAGTACACTAGCATGTGCCATATGTAATGCTGCACGAATTGACAAATTTGTCAATCAAATCAACTAATTACAAAGCTTGGTGAGTTGGATAGAGACACGTAAAACAATGTGAGGTTATAGTATGACATAGAAAGAAATAATGGTGAGTTTAGAAAAGTATGCAAGAATTGCAATAGAATTCAACATAAGTTTAGGGGGAGAACCTGCAACTATAGAGAGAGAGTGTAGTATTTGCGCAAGGGTAGGGATGAAGATGCTATGAAGATAGAGAAATGATCAAATGACACTAGCACTAGGGGAAGCTACCAAATTGAAAATAACCTTTTCCATCGATGTCAAATGGGAGGAAGCAACAAGTAAATTTGCAAACAAGATTGCACAATACAAGACATCGATGAATAAGCTAGCATGCACAGGAAGGTTGGTTTTACTTGGTGTTGACATTAATACAAAAAGGAGAGATTTTTGAGTTTAGTCTTGTTGTTGATGCCAAAGATATTGTTGAACTTGGTGTTGTCATTGATATCAAAAAGTTACTAGAACTTGGTGATTGCATTTAATTCTTAAAGCCAATTTAAATAAGTATATTGAAAATATGCGCACAATGACAGTTTAAAGAAGTATATATATGATATGTGAATAATGTCAGTTTGAATATATATATATATAGAAAATATGTGCACAAGTCCCACCAGATTTTATGGCACTCAAGTACGTAAATCCCACTAAATCATAGAAATTATAAAAGTGTGGACGACAAAAGAACAAGAGGGGTGGTTAGCTTTACCACGAAGAAAGGAAGAAGGGGCATCACCGACTTAAAGGAACCCCAACTTGTGGACACGTCAATTGAGAAAGATCAGTATAAATAAGCGAGAGATTGAAATGTTTTAGTAAGATTGAAAATCTAAATGAAGTAATACACTGAAATCAAAAGCTTTGGGGTCAGATGCAATGCTAAGGAGAATCAATTGCATAATGAATTGAGGAAGTGTGTGAGAGAATCAGACATGCTGAAATACAAGGAGTAGTCGCACATCCACACAATTATGTAAGGAGAAGTTGCATAGATATATAAAAGGAGAATTTGTGAAGAGATACCAAGGAGCATTTGAGAAATGAGCATCTGTACTAAAGGATACGAGGAATGCTTGCACAAAGATATTTTGAAGTGTAAATTTCAGTATGTGTAGCAGTTTTCACAAAATAGAGAAAGTGTGAAAAACTATATGTTCAACAGGTTGCACAGTATAGAGAAAGCAATGCAGAGAACACATAGTTGATTGTGATTACTATAGGCTTTTAATTACCTTTGAGAACAAGCTATATCCAAAATATGTTCAATTCTTGAGCTCTTTGAACTAAAGAGCATGAACAATAAGTAGAATTGTATGCTTGCATTTCTGTTTCGACATTATGGTAATGAAATAATATTTGTTTAGGGTGTGAATGTTGATGTCTGTTACTATGGAAGATATGACATGGTTGATATGGGTATTGTGGTAATTTGTTTCCTAATGGATTTGAGTATATGGTTATAAAGGAAATAAAAAGGTTAACATAATATCCTATAGGTTTGCTTCCATCTCTGATACTCAACCTCCATCATTTATATGATTGGGTTGCATATCTCCTAAGAGTAAGCAAAGGCACATCTATGTTTATGGGTCCATAGTGGAGTAGCTTTGAGTGCATTGCTTCTTGCATTCATGGGAGAAACTTGAGGATCTATTGAAGACCAAATTCTCCAACTTCTCCACAATTAGAAATTTCTACACAACTTTCACAATCCATTGGATGATGTAATTCAAATTTCAAGCATTGGAAGGTAAAGAGGAATATCAACTTTCACAAAGTGTTTTTTAGTTCATTGCAAATGTGATGTCCAAACAATGGAAAAAGGATTAATATTGGTTTTCACCAATGTGACAAACAAAACACTCGCTATTGATGTTATATACATTTCTTTAAAATACGTTTAATAATATGCTTAATATCATGTAGTGTGTGTAGCAACTATAAAGTGGAACAGTTTTGTAGGAGTTGTGATGATTTTGTGGAAAGTGGTTAATATCAATAAAGTTAGGGAGGGTCATCCTTGTTTTTAAGATGCAAATGCAATCAACTCAAGTACACACTTTTCACATAAATAATTATTTAAAATGTATTTAATCTCAATTATAATCTAAAAAATCTTAGCTTATTTTTATTTAAAATCTAAATATAAATTCTTATAGAAAGTGATCAAATCAATCAAGTTTAATATTGTTTCTATTATTGTGTTAAGGGAAAAAATTATTTACCATCTCATGCTTTTTTAAATAAATATATACGTATTTCTAATTTTTTAAATTAACCCCTTTCAAAATAATTACGTCCAGTTCAATTAAAACACCTATTAAAATC
>LPNX010533256.1:4222-35305 GCA_001517045.1 Pseudotsuga menziesii | reverse complement strand
TATGTCAATGATAGACTCATAGACTCATAAAATTTATCATTAAGTCATCAAAATGAGTCAAAATGTTCTATTACATGGATATCATAATCATATTTCTCATTAAGTCTTCAAAATAAAAATGCCTTACATAGATGTTAGAATGCCACTGGAAAATACAAAATGGGGTAGATCAAGATGGAAGAATCTCATTTGTCGACTGTCAATAGTTCTCCTCCATGTATGAATCAACAAAATCATCACTGCCCTCTTATTCATCGTCCTCCTCCTCTGCCTCTCTACCCTTCCCAGGATATGCATCTATTGGTGTGGATGATGACCCCTCAAGAGGATCACCATCATTAAAAGTGACCATCTCTAGTACTAAAGCATTGAGATCCATGCTGGATAATGACTCAACATTGTTGTCCAAACCCATATCACCAGAAAACACATCCCACATCCTTATCTTTACCTTCACCCACTCCTCCATCTACTTATAAATAAGATGAAGGTTCATGTGCACATACACCATCGTCTTTGTGTTGGCTCAAGCGTCCTCTTCTTGAAACTATATAATTCTCCATATGTGCTCCAATTCCTCTCATACCTAGAGGATGAGGTAACTTGAGAGAGGACCCTCAAGGCTAACTTCTATAGAAGAGGGAATGTTTCCCCATGAGTTTCCCACCAAGCATAGGGTTTCTTAACCCCCTATCTCCAACCACATCATAGCTTCCATATATCCCTCGGTTAGTGAAAAACTCTACAAGTCCCTCCTCCACCTCAACACGTGATTCTCTATCATGATATGATCGTATAAATGCTATCTTCTTCCCCTACAAAATCTCTCCATCCATGTGAGGATAAACTTTGTTTGAGATCCCACCATCGAGTCATTCATGACTGTAGAACTTGGGATTCAATTAGTGGGCTAAGCAATGCAAAGCTGTGTAATTACCATCCCACTCAATGATAAGAATATCTTGTATGGTGGACCATAAGCTCTTTGCTAATGTCCCATACTCATGGCACTCATTTTGTACAACAATGGTCTTCATGGACTCAATAATGGAATCCCACCCCTCATAAAAATCTCCTAAGATGGGTCGGTCCATGTCTACAAATCACAATAAAAAAATGACTGGTTCCATGGTATTAATGATAAGATATTCCCTCTCCCACCAACCATCATCTAACATTGTGTCTTTTACCTTATTTCAGGCATTTTGATATGTCTTTCTCCAAAAATACCAATACTCTAAAATAACCATGGAACTAAGAGCGATTTTGACCTCCCTCAACCTATTTGGCGTGATGAATGAGGAAGAAAACTGAGTATTTGCAATCTTCAACAATGATAGATGTGTGTACTATGTAGATTGTGAGGGCATTGGTATGGTTTTGTACAAAATTATGGATGTCGCGTGCATCAACAATAAGATTTCCAATCCATATCTCATCTGAAGCAATCATATTTGAGTGCTAAATTCAAAGAATGGACAATGCAAGGTGTCCAAATACTTGTAAGAGCAATACAAAAAATTTAAATGAGTCTACAACTCAAATATATAAAATGACGTTTCCCCTCAATGAATCATGTGCTAAATTCAAAGAATGAACAATGCAAGGTGTCCTAAATACCTGTGGATATTTAGCTCACAGTCATGCCAACGACCTTGGAAACAAGAGCATTATCTGTGATGATTTGTACACAAGAATCAACACCTACATATTCAATGACTTTGATGAACAACTCGCCCATATATTATCCATCATTGTATTTTCCAAGAGCATCCACCGGTTTCAAGAACACTGGTGTATTTAGGCAAGACACCATGAAATCGACGAGTGGATGGTGTGTTGTATCCATCCATCCATCAAGAACAATACTAACATTTGAAGGCCATGTTGATTTAATTGGCTCTACAATTTCATCCACCTCCTCCCTTTCCTTAACCAACAATGTAGTTCTAAGTTTCTCTGAACCAGGAGGCACATAACTAGTTGAAGCTCATTTAACTAGAGCTCGACACATCTTAATAAATAATGATGATCATGCAACATTGAATGAATTGAAGTTGAGATAGAAATCAAATGCAATGGTAATGTCCATCTCATCTCGCCTCGCCTCTCTTGTTGTAAAATCTTGTCCATTGGACCACTCGGAGTTGGCCTCTTTCTTCTTGATTAAATATCAATGCCACTCCCATGTCTGATAGTGCTGGAGAGTTTCCTCAAAAATGAATGAAGATCCTCATTTTTTTGTTTTTTATTTCATGCCTCCACTTTCCCCAATCCAACTTCATTCTCTCTTTCCATATCCCTTCATTGGGTAACATACACTTCTTTACATGCAACAAGCCCACAAGTTCTGGAATTATTAATCCATTAAGGGTTAATTCGTATTGTATTCACATCAGAGAACATGAACAATCATCTTAGGAGTACAAGAGTCTCGTTGGGAATTTTGATCCCAAGGGCCATTTCATTGTATTTATGTACATTACCTAATAAGAAATAGTGTGCGTTCACGCTAATCCATTAAGCTTGTCTTTGTGATTGTGTATTTGGTTGTGTTAAGCCAATTTTCTTATTTTGCTGAGTGGGAAACCTAATAATGGTATCAGATCCCATAATATCTTTGAGGCCTGTGTTACTTTAGAATTATGCTATTGCCAGTTTTCCATCTCCTCCTCAGTGCTGCACCTTTGAGTATCTTTGGTGAACCCTAATCTATTATTGCCTTGAAGTGTCTGATATCGATGTGTTGAATATCGTGGAGTATTGTTGCTCCTCTTTCAAGAATTTGGGCATCTCCAATACAATACTGTGGTGAATGCGTATGCTCTCCTCTGTTGCTGCATTGAAGACCCCCTTCCTTCATTTTTGTTGAACAATTTGTGCGATGGGTGTGAGTTTACGTCCACACATGACCTGTTCTCTAAGGACTACATGAGGCTGTGCGATAATGGCATCCCCATAAACCTGCGGAGATGGGCTCACGAAAAGTTTCTTGGTGGTGAGGAAAACTGCCTTAATAATACGTTCATCAACCTGTGGAAAATATCGCGAAGAGAAATAAAATAAACTTACTCCAATCCATATCCATATTTCTTGTAGGAGGTAGTCGTGACTGAGACCTTTGCTTTCTTTCCCATTCATTCCTCCATTGAAGAATATCTTTGCATGAAACTGCATTTTTGAAAGGCTGCATTGAAGTCTCCAAACTATCTGCACCTCTCAGGGCCGAAGAATACATCGATGAAATAATAGAAAGCCTAACTATTGTTGCATGAAAGGTATTACTACATTATTCTCAAAGTATTGTTTGTGCATCTTTGATTCCCATTTAGTGTCTTGCACAGTGGCGACCTGGATGTTTTAGAAGATAATGCAACAGCTTCCATTCACTTGCATGTGACCTCGGCATATTCCAATTTCTTCTGAGAACTACCTCTCCTCCATGTGTGTTTCTTTCGCTCATATCCACATATAGAATGGTGCGTTGAGGCAAGCACTCCGACAATGGGTTGATCAGCTAGAAGACAAGCAGATACTCAATATAATGCCATGCACAAAATCTTAAATTCAATAAGCTATATGCCAAAAATTGAGATAATTTGTTGAAATAATGTAATTGAACATATTCTATTTTACTTTATATTATATTATTGTTGTCTCTCCCTTTGGAGAGATGTTGTTCCTTCGATTAGGGATGATATTGATGTAATTGGTCATGTAGAGTCTTGAGGTAAAACCTCTGTTGTAAGTCGGGTCAATAGTACCCAGAAAACAATTATTAAAATGTATTTTTGTGTCCCCCAAGTCAAGTTGGTAATGTTGGGAAGCTGAAGTCGACCCTGTTGGATTATTATACTTCCTAGCTGATATGTATAAATAGATGAGGCTCCCTACTCATTTGAACACACTCACAACTCAAGAACTCTCGCTAGTGAGAGAAAGAGGAGTCCATCTGGAGGAGAAGGAGTCTATCTTAGTCTTGTGGTCTTACATTGTACTTGGTTGGATTCTATATCAAGGAAGTTTTGCTAGGTTTTCTTCCCCACGAGGGTTTCCCGGGATAAATATTTATGTCTTATTTATCTTGTTGTGCTTGTCATTCTTTCAGTGATCTTCTTATTGTGCATAAAACTTTAAAAAATCTATCATGGTACAGAGCCAACCTGAAAGAAGACATTGTGTAGCAGTTTTTCCCATAGTACAAGAAGCTAGGGTTTTCTATTATGGGAAACTCCCTCATCAAATCAAATGAAAAAGAAGGATAGTTCAAATCTCCCTAGGAGGGTGCATCTTTTTGTGGTGGCATAATTCAATTCCAAATATTTTCAATTTGTGACCTGTCACTACTATTGGGAGGAACTAGGGCATCATATTTTTCAAGGTTCCATTTACAAATTCAGGAAAAGTAAGATACAGTCTAGCTCACCTTTGGAAGTTGCATCTTTTCCTCCATTCATACCTACAAGTGATCATAGCTGAAAAATTAGGGTTTTACCATCAAACCCTAGGTTATCATGAAGCAGGTTCTAGAAGCAATCCTCAAATTGGTAGGTATTATTTCTTATATTCCCATTTGAGGTTCTCATTCCTTGAAGATGAAAAACAAAACCAAGCTTGATGAAAAGCTTGAAGGAGTAGAAAATTTCAGAGCATGGAAGTACATAATCATGCTCATCCTTGAAGAACATGATCTAGAAGGTTGCATCAAAGAAGAGGTCAAGGAGCTAGAGGAAGATGAAGCAAAGGCCAAGCACAAGAAGGACATGATCAAATTAAAAAGGATCATAATTGACTCCATTAAGGATCATTTAATTCCTCAAGTATCATCAAAGAATACTCAAAGAATACTATTGGTGACATGGTGGAGGAAGCAGAAGTTGTGATGACCAACTTGAATGGTCTCCCAAGGGATTTGGAATATTTCACTAGAGGTACATGTGCTAGAATAAAGCTCACCAAGTTCAACAGAATTTTGGAAGAATGTGTGCAGGAAGAAGGAAGAATAGCCAACAAAGAAGAAAAACTAAATGATGATGAAGATCAAGCCTTGGTAGCTCATGCAAAGAAAGGATTGTGATTAATCTCCTAGAAGAAATAAAAAATTTCGAAGAAAATCAAGACCCAAAAGAGACTTATCATCTTTTGAATGCTTCATATGTCACAAGATGGGACACATTGCAAGAAATTGTCCACTCAAAACAAAACAATTCAAGAAGGGAAGTAAGAAGTTCCATGCCCATGTAGTTGAAGATGATGACTCATATAAAGAAAAGAACAATGAAGATGAAGAATCCACTAAAGAATATGTTTTGATTTCAGCCCTTATTGGACTAGTCTCCCATGGAAGTGACACTTGGCTCGTAGATGGTGGAGCTTCCAGACATATGGCAAGTTATAAAGACTCTTTTCAATATCTTGTTCAGAAAGACTCTCCTTACAAAGTAAAGCTTGGAAATGACTATCATATCCCATCAAAGGAATGGGAGAAGCCTTTCACAAGTTGGACTAAGGGAAGTCTATCGAGATGAGGGAAGTCCTATATGTCCTAGGATTAAAGAAGAATCTACTTTCTAGCTTAGATCTAGATAAGAAGAGATTCATAGTTACTTTTGTAGACGGAGAAGTCCTCATGTGGCCAAAGGGAAAGCCAATAGATGATGCAATTGTGATTGGTGAAGAGGGAGGACTTTACAAGCTAAAAGGACATATTGACTCAACTCTAACAACAAGTACCATCAACCCATGTGAACTATGGCATATGAGACTTGCTCATGTGAACTACAAAGCCCTACTAATTGTGAGAAAGGTAGTCACAAGTTTACCAAAGATTCAAATCAATCATGAATGATTTTGCAAAGGATGTGCTCAAGGGAAGAATACCAAGAACTCGTTTCCAAGCCGCAACATTAAATCAAAAGGGATCTTAGACATTGTTCATTCAGATGTATGTAGTCCAATGTCAGCCACCTCATTAAGAGAGTATGTTTATTATGTTTCTTTTATAATTGACTATTCCTGCAAGCCCCGGATTTACTTCTTAAAAAGAAAATATGAAGTATTTGAAAGATTCAAAGAATTCAAGGCTATTGTGGAGAACTTATTTGAAAAAAAGATCAAGACCTTGAGATCCGATAATGGAGGATAATTCACTTCAAATGAATTCAAATATTTATACAAAGAATATGGGATTAAGAGGGATCTCACCACACTTGATAATCCTCAACATAATGGAGTAGCAGAAAGAAATAATAGAACCAATATGGAAGTTGTGAAAGCCATGATTCATGATCAATACTTACCCATGCACTTATGGGTTGAAGCAGCTAGAACCACAGTATATGTTCAGAACAAAATTGCTCATATCACTCTTTGGAACAAAACTCCAGAAGAGATGTTTACCAGAGAGAATCCTGAAGTCAGCCACTTGAATATTTTTGGTTATTATGTGTTTATACATATTCCCAAGGAGAAAAGAACAAAATTGGACCCTTCTAGAAAGAAGGGAATATTTGTTGGATACAATGATCAACCAAAAGCTTATAGAGTGTACATCCCAGGTTATATCCAGATTGAGATCGACGGAGATGTTGTATTTGATGAAGATGTGGCTTTCAACAAGTCCAGAAAAGACTATATAAATGAATATCAAGAAGAAGAACATGATGCCCCCAGAGTTGAAGAAACCTGTAAAATACCAGTCCGCAATGTTGAAGAAGAGAAGTTACTAGAAGACCATGACATGACAGAGCCTCAAAGGCCTTTGGAGACACCTCAAGAAATTATTTCACAAAAGAGAAGACCAACTTTGGGTCAAGATTTCATCCAAGGTGCAGAAAAATATGGAGCTCCAGAAGGAAGCAAAAGATCAAGGACCTATTCCAGCTATGTGGCCTTGATGTGTAATCTTGTTGATACATAACGTACCTGTTTTGAAGAAGCTACAAAGAATAAGGAATGGATGGATGCAATGCTTGAAGAATACCAATCTATCATAAAGAATGATGTTTGGGATGTAGTACCAAGGACAAGAGAGAATTCAGTTGTTTCTTCATAGTGGATATTCAAGACAAATCATTTAGCAGACGAAAGTATTGATAAGTAGAAGGTAAGATTTATGAATAGAGGATTCTCACAAAAAGAAGGAATTGATTATGAAGAGAATTTTGCACCAGTAGCAAGATATACCTCAATCATAACTGTTCTTGACTTGGAAACCAAACTGAAATGGAAGCTACACCAATGGATGTAAAGACACCATTTCTAAATGGTGTGATAGAAGAAGATATATACATTGAACAACCTCTAGGTTTTGAAACCCATTACAAAAATTCACATGTATGTAGATTGAAGAAAGAAATGTATGGGTTAAAGTAAGCACCCAGAGCATGGTATGGAAGAATTAATGGATTCTTAATGAGCTTAGGCTTTACCAAAAGTAAATCAGATTTAACCTTTACTATAAGGTTTTCAATGAAGGACTTATGATTTATGTTGATGACCTATTCATAAGAGGCGAAGAGAAGCTCATTGATGAATGCAAGAAGAAGCTTTCTCTTGAATTCGAAATGAAATATCTTGGCATGATGCACTATTTTCTCAGTCTTGAAGTATAGCAGTTCCCATATGAGATATTCCTAAATCAAGAAAAACATGGTGTTGAGATAATAAAGAGATTTGGGATACTAGATTGCAAAGCTATTAACACTCCGATGGTGACTAACTTGAATTTGTTGAATGATGATTCCTCAGATACAGTCGATGTTACACTATACCGACAGATTATTGGCTTTCTGATGTATCTGACGAATACTCAACCAAATATATGCTTTGTTGTAAACACACCAAGTTATTATATGGTGGAGCATTGGCATGTTCACTTAGTTGCAACAAAACATGTGATGAGGTACCTTAAGGGTATGCTGGATTGTGGCCTCAAATATGCAACCAATGGGGAGATTAGACTACATGGTTATACAGATTCATATTAGGCTAGGACCACCAATGAAAGAAAGAGTACCTCGGGATGTTTTTTCAATTTGGGATCATGTGTGATCTCATGGCTTAGCAGAAAGCATACTTGTGTTTCTCTCAATACAACAGAGGCTAAGTACATTACCACATGTTCATTATGTGGTGAAGCAAGTTGGCTCCGCAAGTTGTTGACAACACTCTTCGATACATATATGGATGTGATTGATATCTATTGCAATAATCACATTTGCATCAAGATGACAGAGAACCCCGCATTTCATGACAAGTCAAAACACATAGAGATAAAGTTCCAATATATTCAAGACATGGTACAAAAGGGAGTTGTACAACTCCAATATGTTCCTACAGAAGAACAAGTGGTCAATGTATTGACTAAGCCTTTGTCTTGTGTAAAGTTTGAATACTTTTGAGACAAGCTTGGCTTATTATGAAAGGAACTCCCTCGAAAGAGGGAGTGATGATGATGATGATGATGATGATGATGTGGTAGGCTTCCCGTTGTAGTGGTCTGGTAGCTCAATCTAGGTATGGGATTCCTGGTTAGGCTTGTTTGGCAGGAAAGGGTTAGTAAGCCAGATGAGGCCTGTTTGATCCTAAGGGGATTAGTATGGCTGGATAGGCTTGTTTGGACCGAAAGGGTTAGTAGTCTAGGAAAGGCTTGTTTGGTCCCTAGGTAGATCCATTTGTATGGCTAGGCTTGTTTGGCCCGAAAGGGTTAGTAAGCCAGAAAAATGTCCGATGGATCTATCAGAGTACCCACCGTGATGTTGCTTCAAATGTCCTAAGTGTGTTGATGATGATGATGTGGTTCTAGCACCTTGTGTTGATGATGATACCAGCACTCTATGTTGATGCTGATGATGTTGTTCCAACATTTCTATGATGCTGATGATGATTTTGCTCCAACATTTCTATGCTCATTGTGATGATGTTTCTCCAACATTTCTATGTGGATGATGATTATGTTTTCTCAACATTCTATGTTGATGATGATGATGGTGTTCTAGCATATCCATGTTGGGATGAGGCATATGATGATCTAGCATTTATCTGTTAATGATGTTTTTTTACCACTAACATACTAATGATGTTGTTGTTGTTCCAGTATTTATAGGTGATGTTGTTCCAGTATTCACATACTAATGATTATGATGTTCCACGATGATGATGATCTGTGATGATGATGTTCCACGATGATGATGATCCACAATGATGACATTCCACGATGATGATGATACTCATGATTTTGTTGTTACAAAACTTGCTATGACATATAGATCCACCAGTTAGTTGTACAATTGTAGATGTTGTTGTTGTTGATGATGTAAAATACCTTCCTTGTTAAGAGGGAGTGTTGAAATAATGTAACTGTGGAATATACTCTATTGTACTTGATATTATATTATTGTTGTCCCTCCCTTCCAGAGATGTTGTTCCTCCAATTAGGGATGATATTGAAGCAATTGGTCATGTAGAGTCTTGAGGTAAAACCTCCATTGTAAATTGGGTCAATATCACCCACAAAAGAATAATTAAAATGTATTTTTGTGTCTCCCAATTCAATTCGTCCATGTTGGCAAGGTGAAGTAAGACCTATTGGGTTATTAGAATTCCTAGCTAATGTGTGTAAATATATGAGGCACCCTCCTCATTTTGAAACACTCACAACTCAAGCAAGTTCAGTAGAGAGAGAAAGAGGAGTCCTTCTAGAGGAGAAGAAGCAGTCTATCTTAGTCTCGTGGTCTTACACTATACTTGGTTGGATTCTATATCGAGGAATTTTTGCTGGGTTTTCTTCCCCAAGAGGGTTTCCCCGGATAAATATTTGTGTCTTCTTTGTCTTGTTGTGCTTGTCATTCTTTCAATGATCTTCTTCTTATTGGGCATAAAATTTTAAAAAATATAACAGAATTGCACCAGTTTTGGGAAAAATTTTGAAGTATATGATCGTCGTAAGAATGTGATTGATGTATGGTGGCTCCACACATGTTCAATGGTATATATAATAGTATGACGGCTGGTATGTAACATATTCCCACAATCTCCTTGAGGTCGTGATATGCTTCCTAGAAAAGGTATTGCATTCTTCTGTTGTAGTCCAAAGAAGGAATTGGAAGCAAAATTGTTTCTGCATTAAAGTACCAAGTCCATTGTCCCTCTTAGAATGTGCAAAGGGTTTGGCCATATAAAATTATTTTGGCTATGAGAACACTTGAGTAATTATGGGTTAAGGAAAATGGTAGAAGTTTAAAATACATTCTTTAATATTGAAAGCAAAAGTAGAGGTATCACATTAAATTCTTTTGCCAAAATGTTATATGCGCAAAAAGTTCTATTGGAAAATTTATATAGGTAGAAACATATTGAAAGTCAATTACATTATTGTATTTGTTATTGGGTTGTTTTCTTGCACTTACCATTCCATTGGAGCTATAAGATTGAGGGATTTTGTTTTTTTCAAAATTGATATTTGGCATTATAAAAAGTTGCAAGGAAATGAAGCAAGGAAATCAACATTGAAGCACCATCTTTAGAAGAAGCATTGTAACAAACATAGTCTCACTCAATAGAAACATAGAGATTGTCATTAGGGATTATGAGGAGCAGTCCAAAAAAAGTGTGGTGGACAATTTGTTGTGTGACAGTGACAATCATCAAAGAATTGAGAGGTAAAGTATTTAGTTTCACATTCCAAACTGTAACTTGAAAACAATGATTTTTTGTAAGTTTTCATTGAAAATGAGTTGAATTGAATTGCATTGTAATCGAGTGAATTTTTTATAGGAGTCGACACCCCTCCTAAGTAAAATACTTAAATTGTTGAATTTGATTGTAAAAGGGTGGAATTGCAAAAATCCCATCATAATTTGAGTGAATCTTCAGTTTGTGAATGAAAATATTAAATGGCCTTGTAGAGTTACTGTACGCTCTACTTCTCTCCTCTATTAACGACATTGTCATGGTCCATAAGATCAACCTCACTCACATTCAAGATTATGTAAAAGATTCAAAAGACAAATTTGATTTTCTACAATTTGAGTTGCAACTCCAACGTGATGAAAATCATCATTATGAACTTGTTCATTCTTAGAAAAATTCTCTTTGTGATTCATATTAGTAGCATACACATAATGGTGCCACTTAAGAAGTACATAAGAAAATCAGTGGCACCCCATCAAAAGTGAAAGAAAATGAAGATGAAGATACATATACAGAGGTTCCACTTGTTCTTTCCAAGCCCATCAATAGACCATGGGAAGAGATCAACCACAACAAGCACATAATCGATCTTGGATATGACAAGGAAGTTACAGTTCACATTCCCGAGTTCTCCAAGCCTATCCAATTTCAAAGTGTTGGATTCCTCAACAAGAGTTCATCTTCATCCACATCATTTCAGAGTTTGAAATTCCAACATTGTGATAGAGTTGGACACATGCAAGATTAGTGTTTTGGTCTTCACCCTTGTAAGAATTATGGAAAAAATACCCACTCATCAAACAAATTATTTAGTTTGAAGAAACATACAAGAGAGAAGATTCACTTTGGATGGATCGCTTCTTGGCAATGGTCGTCAACACCCAAGAAGATATATATGTCATATTGGAGAGTTCATTCACGAGCATTGACACATATTCCCCTCACATTGTTCCTGATAGGAGGGAATAATGATGAATAGTAAAAAACAAGCGAGCGGGAACACGTGAGCCTATATCATATCCAAGGCCTTGATCTTTCCATACTCATAGTTGTATCCAGAGCCATGACTATCCATTTAGTAGAATATTGCACCAGATTCTACTAACCTTTCAGAATTTTCCACCAAGAACCTTTGAGCCTTCGAGCCATGTTCCAAAGTTTGTGGCCAGCTTAAAACCACTCATTCAATGTAAGACAAACAACTTCTGTTATCCTTTTGGATTGTTCCAAGAACCTCTCATCCTTCAATCCAAGTTCCAGATTTTGTGACCAGCCTTCATGGTTCATGATTGTATAGATGATGAGATCAAGAGTTTATGGTTATCTTTAAACCACCCATGTAGTAGAAGACTTCAACTTCTACTACCCCACTTTGGTTGGTGGTCAGCCAAAACCACCACGTCAGAGAGAACTAGTACTTAGCAAGAGTAGTCAACTTCTGCCAACTTGCTTGGCATAGTCAGATTGTCAATCATTTTATTCATCTCTCTATTCTTGGACTCATATCCACCACTTTGGATTAAGGGGGGGGGTTGTTGGAATCATTAATCCAATAAGGGTTAATTTGTATTGTATTCACAATAGAGAATTATGAACACTCATCTTGGGATTCCAAGAGACGCCTTGGTAATTTCAATCCCAAGGGTCATTTCTCATTGTATTTATGTACATTCCCTACTGAGAAATAGTGTGCATTCATGCTAATCCATTATCCTTGTCTTTGTGATTGTGTATTTGGCTATACGTTAAGCCATTTTTCCTATTTCCCCAAGCGGAAAACCTAACAACAAGGAAGGCCCAACAAATGGCCCTTAAACTAGGTAATATGTGCGCTCTTGAACTCATTCTTGTAGAAATTACAAGTCCAAATCACATTCCCTCCCCCACCCAACTTCGCCCCAACCCTTGATTTCCTTGTTACATGCATCCACAAGGGTCATTTCTTATCTTGGGCATGTCGTCTAGCTAATATAATGTATTCCACTAGCAGAAGATGGATCACTAGCAACATTAGATAAACTAAAACTTGGATTGGGAGGAGAAGGGGAGACCTCAACTAGGATATTCCTCCCTCTCCTTTTCCCTTTACCAGATGCTCTTGCTGACTGAGACATTCTTATTGATGCCCATTGAAAGAATTGCAATGCTCTCACTAAAATCTAAGGCTCAAGTCACTTGCAATCCCTTGGAAAACCTTCTAATTCCCTTCGCCTGCAAACATTTTCTCTTAGAGCTCACATTGAAAAATGTGAATGAATGAGGGTAAAATTGTTTTTTTATCACCCATGGGGCACTTTTTCAAGTTAGGCATGTCCTGTTTTCAGGACACTATTCTCACAAGTTGGGACATGTCTTAACACGATGATGGTCATGTGTTTTATATACATCCTAAAACACAACATGTTCAAAACACATGTTTGGTACCGTGTCAAGACATGTTCGGTACCATGTCAAGACATGTCTATGTCCGATACGCGGACATGGAAAACTTTAGGCCTAAAGGTCATGTTTGGCATCTTAGGGATGAACTAAACCAACATAGATCCATATTAGACTCATATCTACCAAGCACCAAGAGGGATCTAATTTCTTGAGGTGTAAATATTTTTATTTTAACTTTTTTACATGTTAGAAAATTTTACACGTAGTTTGGGTGGATCTATGTTGATTTAATTTATTTATTTTATAATACGACATGGATTTTTTAATTGCTTTTTCATTTGGTTTTAATTTTTTATTTTATGAGCTAACATTATTTTTTTAACTAATTATTTTTTGTAGTGTTATGTTACGTACGTGACAACATGTCCCCATAATACGTTGCAAAGAACCTCGTTACTCTCGGTGCAACATATTCACAAAATCACCACTAATAATTTTATGGCCAAGATCAAATAGTAACAAAAAAATGTTTCAAAAGCAAGGAAAATGTAGTTTGATCTTCTTTTATTTAGTTGAAAGAAAGATGAAATTTGATGAGCTTGGGAGAATGTATAAGGAACTCAAGCAATCAATTTCTCTTATCATCATAAATTATGACACTTGAGAAATATTTGGACCATTTACTCATAAAATTGCTCTTCTATCATATGAAATCTCCTCTACCTTCCTCCATAACAAACATGGTCATATGCCTTCAGCTTAGACGCTTGCTCTCTTTTCCCTCATTTTTTATAAATCAATAGTTTATTATTATTATTGTTGATAAGAACCCGACCTAACAACTTTTGCAAAAAGTTAAAAATGGTTAAACCATGGGTCAATGGCTCCATGAGATAGTGTTAGGATAAGTAATAATACCACAAATTATGCCACCCCTACAAGCATTTGGAAGCACATTGGATAGATGGATGTTGAGTTCATGAATTTGTCGAGCATGCCTTCTGGGTGCACTTTGGAACAAGGAAACTATGTACATTTGGAGGAACCTTGTTGAATGCACTCAAGACAACATGCCACTTCAGACACACTTGTCGATGCACTTGTGATAAACACCTTCAAGTGCACTTGCGACAAGTGCTCCTTTTAGGTTCATTAGCAATGGTTGCATTTAAGTGTGCCTTGCAGGGAACTTGGGTGCACTTTTAAGAAAACTTCAATGAAAAACAATGGATGCATTGTTGGACACACTTAGACATTAGATGCATCCCTTGGATGTCACGATTGTGTGGCACAGTGGGCATGACACCATTGGAGATGGACGTTGGAAGACATGTGATGTTGGCATGGTTGAGATGGCGATGCAAGAACTTAGGTCTACTTAGACTTGGAGGAGCTTGAAAGAGCTTGGAAAGACTCATATATATAGTGGACGCCTCAAAGCGTCTAAGGCATCATCATCGAGAAAGTTTATTCACATAAGTTCAAAGTGAGCTTTACCATTGTGTTAATTTATGGGTTTCACATAGTAGGAAAAATTTGCATTGGCTAAGTGAAAATTGAAAAGATGAATAGGGTTTGCAGGAGGGATGCCATCTTTTAAAATCAAAATGTAGGAGTGCATCACACAAATAAAAAACTACAAAAAGTGGAACCAAATTGTATTTAAAGAAGTAAAAATTAAAACATGAAACAAAATTATTTATTAAATAATGACATTATAGGACTTGAGGGAGTGAGGGGAAGGGAAGATTAGAAGTGGAAACAAAAATATCCTAATCCAGTGGGTAGAAGGTCACACATTTCCATTTCAAAGTCAAAGGAAATAAAGGAGGTGAATAAATGCAAGCAACTTACAATCAAAGGGGTTATTAGAGCTGGAAATCCCAAAAGCATATTTCCCCATGATTGTCCTCTCCTTAAATGTCAGAGGGTTTGGGGACAATCAAAATAAGGTTGTTAGTTTATAAGCTAGATGTAGTCATGTTCCAAGAAATAATGAGCTTAGGTTCTAAGGCCATTGAAATCCTTCCTTCACAGTTGAAGGATTAGAGTTTCCAATTCCATTGATGTTGTGGCACAACAATATTTCAACCCAAAATCCAACGACAAAATCGGACGACATCTGACAAAAAGTACTGTTTTGTAAGATTTCAATTTGAAATTTTGAATTTTGAATTTTTTTTTAAATGTAGAATTAGTTGTTGAATTTACGACTTACATTTCTACTGTCGAATTTTCGACTCTAGCTCGTCGAATATTCGACTTCAAAGAGGTTGGATTTTCGACTCTACCGTTGTCGGATTTTTGACCACACTGTTGTCATGGTCTTCATGTCAATGATGTATACGTTTTCTTGGTCCTTATGAGTTGACAATATCAAGAAGTCTATTTTGGGTGATATGAAAGCAGTTTCACGTCACTTCTTTTTTTAATAGTTTTCTTTTTAGGGTTGCGTGTTGTTTTTGAGAAAATAGTTGGGTGCCTTCTAGAAACAAGAACCTAATGAGACATTTAATGACATGCAATATATTGTTTTTTTTAATACAGTCTATTTTTAAACATGTTGTATTTGACAGTAGTCTCACAATTGTGACCTTCATTTTCATTGTCAGTTTTTCTGTTTATTTTTTGAATCTAGATTTGGGTATGTCTGTATTTGGTAAAGTGGTTTCTATGATTTCAGTTGGTGAAGGATGATGAATGAAGTGCAGTGTTGAGAGAAAGTGGATTTTCTTCAAAAGTGACATGTGGCAACAAATTAGAGGGTTTCTATTTATCTGAGGTTTCAAATTGCCTTGTGCAAAATTATCAATTGCTTTCTAAAACCTGAATTTGAAGTGTTTTAGTTGTCATTCTTGCTAGTTTGGCTTTCCCAAGCACAATTCACCCTATCTTCGTAAGCCAAAACCCATTTTTATTAAATTAGTTGCACTTAATAATATTTCCTATTTTACCAATAAAAAAGTCGTTATTTTAAAACCTCAAGTTAAAATCCTCGCAACGATTTATCAATCTTTAAAACCTACTTTATCACGCTTTATCCGATCCTTTCAAGTTTGCTAAATTGGTCATTCCAAGTGATTATAGCTATTTTAAAACTTGATTGGAAAGCGTGTTAATTTTATCTGAGTGTTGTATGTTTAGCACTCCAATTACAAAGGCATGGTAATTGTCAAAATTCTACAGAGAAGATTTTTTAATTTTTACAATAAATAGGAATGGTACAAAATTTCAAATGTATTATATTAATTAACACCCACTAGCTAGGAATTCTGATTTCTTCCTTTGGTCTTTTATAAAGAGGATCCATAAGGCTGACAAGTTTTTTGGATTTTTTTGATCAAACTAGAAAAGGTAGAAGAAAGAATGAGGCTCTTGGTTATCAGAATCTTCAAAATTTGAGCAGCGCACCTCTCTACCTGCTTGACAAAAACTAAAAAACAGCAAACAAGAATTAGTAAAAAACACACTAAAACACTTTAAGAGTGTCTTTGGGACAACACTACAAAGCCTAGGCTCCATATCCAAGATATCAGTGGTAGAGATAAAATCCACCTTCTTCACAACCCTGTCAGCAGGGACTATGTGGGAATACTTTGTTGCTAGTTTCAGTGGATACGAAGAACTAGGATCCTTAGGAAAGCCTAAGGAACCTATTGCAAGAATATGGGACACTTCCATGGCCTTCAGTCTATGCAAGCAAAAACAGGAAATGGTGGCTAGGGTAGAAAGGGAGGTGACGAGCAATGTAAATCTCTTCATCCTCCAAATTTAATTGTAAACCATGTGTCTCTATTAGAATTAGAAACTAAAATAGGTTGTAGATTGGATCCACAGCTAAAAATTTGGCTATTAAAATAAATTTTAACCCATTTCCAAATGGATCACAAAATATCATTTTATTTCATTTCTTACTATGTTGATTATTCAGTATAATACATCCAACTTCTGAAGAATGCCTAACTAAAATCAAGACTAGTCTTGATTTTCCTAAAAGACCAAGTGTGCAATAAAAATCTAATATCTGGAAATACCATCACAAACTAGAATGATAATTAGCAATTGCATACCTCAATTTTTTCATCGTTTTGCTTCAAAAATCCTTTCCTTTTCTTCCTCCTAGACAGAAAGATATATGAGTGTTAGGATTCAGGAACATAGCTTTTAAAACATAATATTAACAAAGAAAAAACAAAATCCCCTTGAACAGCTGAAGGTTTGATGAATGTATGCTACATAAATTATTGTTTTTAAAACAATTATTTCTCAATCCATGTATCATACCATGAAAGAGAATTGATCTTGTGCTAGTTCTGCAAGTACATATCTGGTTTGGACATGGGGGTAATCAACATTAAAATCCATTGGGATAATTAATGTCCAATTTTGTTGAGTAATTTAAAAATAGAAAATTCATCAACGGGGCCATGGACCAGCAGTGAAGATGGTGGCATATCATGCCACCGATCAAGATTCGATTTTCCTTAAGACACAAATAAGCTGTTGGGGCCAGCTGCAAGTCCATGTTGCATATTGGAAATTCCGACCTCTATGAAGGAGACTTCATAGGATTTCCAATATCTATGTAGTGAAATTTGTCATCGGATATCCATTAAATCTGACATATATTCTATACTACCAAAGACTTCAATTCATGGGTAATATGACTTTAGGCATGTCTACAGGGAGCATAATATGAGTGCATACCGTTTATCTAAGGAAGCATTGAATATGAAGGCTGGCCTCCTCTGCTTCTCATAACTTTTAGAAGGAGAAATCATTGAGGAAGGCATTATACAACTATTATAAGATCTTTTTGATTTATGTGGCATAATATTTTTTGGTTCTTTCGACTATGGGATACATTAGCATCTTTCTTGTTTTAGCTGGGGATATAGATTTTGTTTTCATCCCCATGGATGTGTTTTCTCCACCCTCGATACCTCCTTGGATAAGTTGTTTGAGCTCCTTATGTTCTCCCTGTGGTATTGCTGCTTTATTCATCTTGGTATTGTGGGTTTCGTCCCTCCCCTTGGGAATTTTTTTGATACTTATCTCCATTCACATTTGGAATGGATTATTTTCAGGACTATGTACAAGTTACCTTTGATTCACTATCGAATATCAATGAACACATATTTTTCTTATGAAAAAAAGTTACAAAATCTTGGCAAATGATTTTATTATATATATTGAGATTCGTAAACTGGGTCTTTAATATTTTGGTGAGGAAACAAAATAAATTAAAAAAGCTACACCTACAAATTTTGTCAAAAACGTAGTTTGTATCTTGAGATAAATTGGCTGAAGCATTAACTATGGAACCATTTGATATCTATATCATGTTAAAGGACTATGTGATAAACTGTTATACTAGGGAAGTATTGATATTATTCAAGATAACGACATCACTATTATGTCATGCTTATAAGTCTATCCAAGTTTTTGCTAGTATTTTGCTCTTATTTGCCAAGTTTTTTCTGGCCATGGTGTAGGTCGAACCAAACAAGTATTTGTCAGACCTGTCTTCCTTGAGCAAGGGGATTTCAGGAAGGCTAGAGGAAAGTGAGACATCCAGTAGGTATACAAGGGCTAGATCAACTAGATGTCAAAATATCAGAAGAAAATTCAGTAAACACATGGAATTTTTTCTTGCTGGGGGGGGTCATGTTCCTATGATGATGAGACAATAGGAGACATCGAGGTTCCCTTAAGGTACAAACATCTAGTGAAACAATGGGTACCTAGGGATCTTCCTCAAGTCAACACTAATTTTTGTGTGAATGAGAGGATATATAGAATTGCACCATTGTCATTACATGGATTGGGGTTATTTTACATGGATGGCATAAAGGTCGGCTACAACAGATGTACAAAATCAATGGAGTATGTTGGACCCTCTTGCAACTACAATGATTGGATGTGACTGGTCCAATATACAGGAGGTATGCGTAGATATGGGTTGTCAACAAATTATTTACAACTGAAAGACAAAGATCAAAATAAAGGAGAAACGTTGTACATTGAAGGAGGGCCAAAGACAACTGGGAATATTTCAGGGTTTATAAATAGTACACAACCAAGGTATACACTTAAGCAACTCAACTGCATATTTTAGGGGCATGAAGGAAACCGTGCCTTTGTATGTGCCATTAAATCAATAGCTACAAGGGAAGAGCTACTTATTAATTACAATTTGAATCGAGTAGATACAAATACGGTTAATATGGATGTGGTACATACAACAATTTACCCAACTTTTTATTAATTATTTTAACATCTTTAGGATTTTTCATTGGTAGATAATTATAATTTTTTATTAAATTTTCTATGTTAACTTCATAGGGAGGTGATCGGGGGCGCATCACCCCATTAGCTGGTGAGATGAGTACACTATCCTCGAGGAAACATGTATAGGTCAAAATGTTATGTTATTAAATTGTTTTAGTGAGTATTTTGGTTTCATTGGGTATTTTTATTTGATGTAGGGTTCTGTCAGGGGCACCTCCCGCACAGTAGATGTTACTAGACCTGCATGGAGGTGAAAAGTATAGATCGATGCCATTGTACAAATTTAATATGTACAAACAGTTTTGTTGTTATGTTTTTTCAATAGTATATTTGTTTGGTTTATATAATCTTATCTATATTTCATACAGAGTGTTGATCGAGGAATTCACCCAGCTGTTGATTAGACGATTGCAGCCTCACGGAAACATGTAAACCTAAATGTAATTCTACAATTTAAATACTTCATAATTGTACACATATATAAAATGTAGCATAATGTTTATTTTGTTATGTATGTTTTCATTTTTATAATTGCGTTCATTATGATAATGTTGTCTACTTTTTTTTGCAAGTGGATGATCGGGGAAAGTCCATAGCTGTTGATTAGACCACACCGTCGTCCAGGCATCAGGTAAACCTAGATATAATTCTATGAATATATCATGATAGATATTTTTTGTTAATATAATTTTTTGCTCAGACTATTGCCTCAACACGTAAGCAATGTTTTATATATTTTTGTTGCAGATAAATGATTTGGTTTATGAAACAACAACACACCAGTCCATAGATTTTGATGTGAACGAGTTGTTGAATGATGCTGACATTGGTTCTTCTCTAGACCTGGTGAAGCTTCTAAAGAAGACCTTGAAATTTTTTTATGCAGATATGCTTCGTCTGCTATTCATAATTCCGCAGACAGACGAGATTAAAGCAAAGGTTCAACTGTTGATGAAAATATCTCAGTACTTGAAAGTAAGTTGTAGAATCACAATATGAATTCATTTAGAACTTTATAATTTTTACTTTTATATGATAGTGAACTTATAATTGAATGGTTTGTATTTCTAGGATTTTCTGCGACCAGACAATAGTGGTGAAGGTGGTGTTGGGCCCAGTGAGAAAACCACTCCACGTACACCATATACTGCACATGTGTTTTCAACTAAATAGTCAGCAACATGTTCCGCGACACCCCCAAGACTAATAGAGGGTGCAACCGCTGCTGACCGACACACGCCAGATCATGCAGAGGAAGGGGTGGAGGCAGATCCTGATAGTAATGCTGATGCTGAAGAAACATTTCCTGGATCTTTCGGTGTCACTAGCATGGGTTCAATAGTGATAACATTTTTGGTGAAAGAGGATTTCATTCGAATAAAGATAGAGAATATTCCAGGTAATTATAGATTCTTGAATTTAGTTCTTACAATTTGATTGTAATATACCGATAATTTTCTTTTAAACTAATGATGGCATGATTGTTTTGTAGGAAATGATGTTTTTTATAAAAATATAAATGATTTGACGTGGGGATCTTCGGGCCCACCATCCGCACAAGGTGGGATAGACAGAAAAAATATTTAAAGGATGAGCTGACTAATCAGTTGGTTGGTCTGTCAAAAAATGATACCTTCGACACAATGAAGGTCCTAAAGAAGGATGGACAACATATGAAGATTGTCTAAGACCAATATAGGGTTCACCTAGAAAAAACCCTAGGTATGAGCATATGGGCGTCACCCAGGGACCAACATGATATCACGTTCATTCATATTAGGGGGTTAAAAATAAAAAATTCTAAACCAATATATTGGTGGTATATTAAGGGTAAAAATGGTTTATTTATTTATTATATAAATATCCAATAGGATGGGGCATATTTTATTGTAAAGGTTTGCTCGTGCCTCTACCATATTCCTGCGTGATGCTGCATAGGGTTTTTCTCCATCGTTTTTTTCTGGATTTGGTCGTTTCCATCGTTTTTCTGGATTTGGTCGTAGGTTTATGGTGGGTTTGCAGTGTTGGAGGAGGGCGGTTTCTCCAGTGCATAGCAGTGTTGGAGAAGGGCAGTTTCTTTGGTGCATAGCATTTTTTTCCACCCTTTTTTATAAATTTGGTCGTGGGTTTGTGGTGGGTTTGCAATGTTGGAGGAGGGCGGTTTCTTTGGTGCATAGCAGTGTTGGAGGAGGGCGGTTTCTCAAGTGCATAGCGTTTTTTTCCACCATTTTTTGGATTTGGTCGTGGGTTTGTGGTGGGTTTGCAGTGTTCGAGGAGGGTGGTTTCTCTGGTGCATAAAAGTGTTGGAGGAGGCACGTTTGAGGAGGGAATGCATAGCCACCACATAGCAGAGTTGGAGGTAAGGGATATTATGTTTAATCCTCTGATTAAAAATGCCACTTAATTATTTTCTTTGTTGGGGCTCTATTCCACATAGCTTAGTCCTTTATATAAATTTTGTTAAGTTGTTTAGTGATTCCTTGCTGGTCGACTGATGGCTTACATATCCCACAAACCCTATTTCCCCATCACAACATACACAAGATAGAGGAAATTTACCCCCATCGCCATATGAGAGAATGGCTAGACATGTTGTCAGAATTAGTTGACTAGCTTGTGGTTTTGCTAGAGTTAGTTGATGACTATGCAATTGTGGGGCAAGGAGACTATTGCTGTTAACAACTGCTAGGTTCGCATTGATGGGATAAGTGTATTTAATGATTTCCACAGGTAGAAGGGAATGTCCATATCTAGTTAATTCACCTGTTACAGTGCAGGTTCTAGTGCTATTTTTTTAATCTGCCATCGACATTCATCAAAGGAAGTGAGTAGTAATCATTAACATAGGTTTTGCAATTCACAGTAGCTTGCATGATCCATATTTATGTGAGTAGTAATCATTAACGTAGGTTTTTTCAATTCACAATCGATATTTATCAGCCTTTGGTGGCAAACACAATTTCCTTCCTCTGATTTGTGTCCTTTTCTTTTGATGATCTACTGTAGATAATAATTCAAGAACATTTTCTTCTTCTGTGCATATATTTATCTTTATTTGATTATATGATCTCTCTGGTAGAGTTGATAACCCTGCATTATGTGTCACGTCCCCATCCCTCCGACCGGCGAAGAGGACGCGACGACCATGGCGTTAACCATCTGGGCTAAGAGCCCCATGAACATGTACATGCATAAAATTGCTGAAACAGAATGCTGAAAGAAATGCATTGAAGTAAAACATGCACATTTGTAATTACTCAGCTACAATACATGCATTCATTCCACATGTTCATAACATTCATTAACAGAAATATGATTGCGGAAGTAAAATGAGCAAGATCACTTATCTTATGAAGAAGTCAATCCGCAACCAGCTACGTCGCTGCAACGTTCCACCCAACCATAGGCCAGCGTGCTCCTTAGTCTCTCAGCAGCGCTGCCACCCCTGAGCTGGGCATGATTCTCCAAGGAATAAGGGAACAAGCAGGCTTACACATAGACAAGGATACACAAAACATAGCCAAGCCAACACAGTTGGGTTTATCAGGCCATTGGGGAGTTGGGAAAGGCTAAATGCTAAGCTGGTGAGCTCATTACAGAGCCAAGAACACCTACACCAGAACTATCCTGGCTTCTAAGACACCCACACAAACCCAACACAAGGAATCAGTCCCTTCCCTGCTACATAGTCCCTCAGGCCCTTCATTCCCTTCCAGTGCTCTTCAGGGGTTGTGGAGAATAAAGCCATCCCTCTAGCTCCGTCTGTGTGGTTTCCAATCACCATGTTATCAAGCAAACCAAGCCCCCATCCCTGCCCCCTACACAGTCCGAAGAGAAACCATTGCACACATGCAATCAATCAGCTGATACAACTTAAGACAAGGAAGCCAATTCCTGAGTCATTCTTGGCCCTATCGTGGCCAAAATGACTCTCAAGTGAATTACAACAGTCCCCAAACGTAACAGTAACCACAATAACAACACGAGGAAGACATCAGTCCGTCTTGGACGATTAAGAAAATGGATAATGACTTACACAGGCGGCACTGGGGAAAACAATACATACACTCAGCCTGTGCGCGAACAACCAATAGAATCCTGTCCCCCTAAATGTAAAGAAGACCACAGCAAACACCACGTGAGGGAGACCATAGCAACCCAAAATCAGCCTGAGTAACAACGTGAGTAAAAACCAAATAGACTCCTGTGCATGAGAACAATCAACAGGCAACGGTCCCTGCATGAGGACGAATAGCTCCCAGCTTGTGCGTGGATGAACAGGCAGTGGAGAGGATGCACGCGATGGAGTGAATGAGCGTTCAGCACCGTCGTGGAAAGAATGGTATGCCTGCATGTGGATCAACAGGCCATGAGGAAGGGAACAAACTGTGGAGGCAACACGCAGTGGATAGGATGCGTGAGTGATGGCGGTGGTTTATTTTTCCATTGTGAAGTCAACCCTGGGTGGAGTGTGCATGTAGGCATGGACTGATAGTCCTGCCACACCACTCCCAAAACCATAACTTCCTCAACTACCAACATCAATTCTCAATTGTGGTGGTTGGGTAAAATAAGGAAAGATGACACATGGGTTTTTCCCTCCTTAACCAAGGTTTGAAAATTCCCCCACACCCTTATCCTTGTGAAAATCATGCCCC
Organism: Pseudotsuga menziesii; assembly: GCA_001517045.1. Lineage (NCBI taxonomy): Eukaryota > Viridiplantae > Streptophyta > Pinopsida > Pinales > Pinaceae > Pseudotsuga > Pseudotsuga menziesii. The sequence continues at coordinate 11,282 of LPNX010533256.1, read as the reverse complement.
TTCTCAATTTTAGTTTCCGCGATCGTAGCTGGTCAGGTTCATTTTAATTAAAGATGCATATTTACATGATGATACACTTAATATATGCCGTATGCCCCGATATACCATTGGTGACATTTTAAATACGAAACATAGCATAACCAATCAATGGTGGGGCCTTGGCCTTTAGCTCCGCACCATGATCCTTTACAATATATACATCATATACATCTAATGCAACGGGGTCAAAACCGGGGTGTTACATTCCCCTCCCCCTTCAATAGCACTGTCCTCAATGTTTACAAAATTGAACAAAATGCTACACTGGTATCGCCTCAGTGTTCCGTAGAATTGAACAAAAATGGATGTGCCAATCGCATGGCATCCTCCAGCTCCCATGTAGCCTCTTCAGGTCCATAGTGCTCCCATTGCACCTTTACCTGACCTATGGCTCGGTTCCAGAGCATTGTGACCTTCCTGTAGAGGATGCGCATTGGCTCAATTCGGAACTCTCCCTCGGGTTCCACCTGAATCACATCCCAATTTATCACATGGTTAGGATCATGTACATATCTCTTAAGCAAGGAAATATGAAAAAAATTATGAGCCCTAGTGCTAGCAGGAAATGCAAGTCTATATGCAACTGGTCCTATTCTTTCAAGCACTTCAAATGGCCCACAATATCTTGGTGAAAACTTGGCACAACTCCCAAGCTTCAAGGAACTTTTCCTTGCCCTCATTCTGAGGTAAACATGATCCCCAACACTGAACTCCCTGTTCACCCTATGCTTATTTGCATAGCTCGTCTGTCTGTCCTGTGCTGCTTTTAGATTCTGCCAAATCCTTACAACTTCTTGCTCCATTTCCTTGAGCAATTCTGGCCCAAGCACAATCCTGTTCACTGGGTTATCCCAAGTCACTGGTGTCCTACACCTTCTTCCATACAAAGCTTCATATGGGCTCATCCCCAAGGATGCCTGCTATCCATTATTATAAGCAAACTCTACCAAGTGTAAGTAATCTTCCCACTTGGTTGGCTTGTCCATCACATACATGCGAAGCATATCTTCAAGCGATTAACTCTCTTTGTCTGACCATCTGTCTGAGGATGGTATGCAGTGCTGAAGTTTAGCTTTGTACCCAAGTCTGCAAACAACCCCTTCCAAAAGTTGGAAGTGAACTTGACATCTCTGTCAGAGACTATTGCCTTCGGTAATCCATGCAATTTGAAAATCTCCTTCATGAAGATCTTTGCAATGTCGCCAGTCTCATACGTAGACTTAACCGGTATAAAATGCACTGCCTTTGTTAACTTGTCTACCACAACCATGATAGAATCATGTTGTGTCCAAGTCATTGGCAATCCTGTAATAAAATCCATGGAAATAACTTCCCATTTCCATTCTAGAACTGGCAAAGGATGCAACAAACCTGCAGGGTGTTGATGCTCAACCTTTACCTGTTGACATTTCATACACCTTGAAATGTACTCAGCCATACCCCTTTTCATTCCTAGCCAAAAGTACTGCTTTCTAGCCGTAGAAATTGTCTTCTGATATCCTGGGTGACTAGAATATGGAGCTTGATGGATTTCATCCATGACAACTCTCCTCAAATCTGCTACATCTGGAATATAAATTCTTCCTTTATAAGTGAGAAGTCCATCTTCTTCCAATTTATATCCCTCATACCTTTTCTCAATACCTTGCTACTACAATTTGTCTTTGACCTGCTCGTACAATTCATATCCAGCAACATGATCAATAATCTGCTACCTCAAATCTGATTGGAAAATACTAAGAGATGCCACATGCATTTCCTTCACCTTCCTGCTGAGTGCATTAGCTACCTTATTCTCCTTTCCCTTTATGTGCTTGATTTCAAAATCAAATTCACACAAAAACTCCAGCCATCTTGCTTGCCTAGCATTCAGAGTAAGCTGATCAAACAAATACTTCAGTCCACAGTGATATGTTCTAAGATCAAATCTCCTACCCATAAAGTAATGTCTCCACATCTTGAAAGCATGTACTATGGCTGCAAGCTCTAGATCATGAGTGGCATAGTTCTTCTCATGTTCCTTCAGCTTTCTCGACTCATAACATATCACGTGGTTGTCTTGCATAAGGACTCCTCCAAGCCCTTGTCCACATGCATCAGTACATACCACAAAATCTTTCTCTGGATCTGCAACTTTCAATACTGGTGCACTGGTGAGAAGGTTCTTCAACCGATGGAAGCTTTCTTCACACCTCAATTTCCATTCGAACTTCATCCCCTTCTTTTGCAAAGAATTGATGGCATGTGCAACCCTAGAGAATCCTTCAATGAATCTCCGGTAGTATCCTTCAAGTCCCATAAAAGATCTTACATCTGTCACATTTCTTGGAGTAGGCCAATTCATAATGGCTTCAATCTTTTCAAGGTCCACAGATATACCCTCTTCTGAGATAATGTGACCCAAATACTGAATTCTATCTCTATAGAAGTCACACTTGCTCAGTTTTGCATACAACTGGTGCTCCCTGAGCAATTTCAATGTCAATCTCAAATGCTCTTCATGCTCTTCCTCATTCTTAGAATAAACAAGAATGCCAGCAAGAAAAACAAGAACAAACTTGTCCAATACCTGCTAAAGACACTATTCATAAGGCACATAAATGTAGCTGGTGCATTTGTGAGACCAAATGGTACCACTACAAACTCATAATGCCCATACCTTGTCCTGAAGGCTGTCTTATGAATGTCTTCATCCTTGATTCTCACCTAATGGTAACTAGACCTCAAGTCAATCTTAGAAAATACCTTTGCTCCTCTCATTTGATAAAAGAGGTCATCAATCCTAGGCAAAGGATACTTATTCTTCACAGTAACCTTGTTCAACTATCTGGAATCGATACATAACCTGAGTGTACCATCTTTCTTCTTGACAAATAGAACCGGTGCTCCCCAAGGGGACACACTCGGCCAGATATACTTCTTTTCCAACAACTCTTGCAGTTGCATCTTCAACTCTAGCATCTCAGGTGTACTCATCTTGTAGGGTGCCTTAGACACTGGCGCTGCTCCTGGCACAAGTTCAATAGTGAAATCAATGTCCCGCTTTGGAGGAAGCCCTGGAATCTCATCAGGAAACACATCCTTGAATTCTTATAACACCTGATAGTCCTCCAACCTTGGAGTTTCATCTCCTGTTTCCTCCAAAATATAAGCTGCATACAACTGGAAACCCTTCCTACAGAACTTCTTTAACTGCATTGTTGAAACCTGCCTTACTAAAATCACCTTTGGAATACCTTTCACAACTACTAGGTTCCCTTCTTCATTCATGCATTCGAAAGTCTTATTATAACAGTCAAGCTTCACTCGGTGAGCTTCTAACCAATCCATTCCAATGAGAACATCATAGGAACCAAGCGGTAGAACATTCAGATCCACACAAGTGACCAATCCATCCATGACCAATGGACATTTCTCTACCACTTCACTGACCTTTCTCTTAGTTTCAGTGGCTAGCTGAACTAACCAAGACTTCCTATGCTTTACTTTCTTAAAAGCACAAATCTCCACTACTCTAGGAGTAATGTAACTGTGCGTAGAACCAGGGTCAATCAAAATAGAAATAGATTGTTCAACAATCTTACCTGCTACTTTAACCACAGTTGACCGGTGATCTTCCTGGCGGTCCTCCAGTGCTGCATAAATCCTAGGGACTGCCCTTGCTACTTGACCCACTGTTTCTGCTTCTTGAATGTTATAAGCTGACCTTGCACTCTCATTCTCGAGTGGACAACTCCTGCACATGTGGGGTCCTCCACATTTCCAACATTGAAGTGGTCCTCTATTCTGTTGTGGATATTTAGGCTTTTCTCCTGCCACTCCAACTGGTTTACTCGCAACTTGGGATGGCTGCTTTTGCTGATTCCTGAAGCTAGAAGGTTTGAAACCTTTCTTCCTTTGGTCAAACTTCTCATTCTTATTATCCTTCCATGCCTTGTGGTAATCGGGTTTACCTTTGCTTTGCTCATAGAAATACTTAGCCTTCCTTATTGCTTCTTCAAGAGTTCTAGGTTCATAAAACTCAATTCTATCTTTGTAAGATTGAGGTATTCCACTCAGAAAACACTGGACCTTCACTTTTTCATCTCTGATGTACCAGACATACCTCAACAGCTCCAAAAACTTATTTGCATACTCTTCCATGCTCATAATATCTTGTCATCATAATATCTGTCAAAGAGGTATTTCTGCTTGAAATACTTCTTGAACTGCTTCCACTTAAGTCTCCTTTCACTGATCCTCTTTACTTGCTTGAAGTGTTCCCACCAAATGGATGCTCTTCCATTTAGATTGAATATGGCAACTCTTGCCTTCATGTTTCCTGAATAATCATGCACTTGAAAGTACTTTTTATCCCAAGAAGCCAAGCTTCAGCCTCTTGTCCAATCTTTACCTCAACATCAAATGTAGGAGGTTTAGCCTTCTTAAATTCATCTCGAGAGCGATCCCTATGGTGTCTCTTTCTTTTTCTTTTATGAGAAGAAGAGATGGAATTCCTGCTGGATTCTTCAGAATCAGATGATCCACTAGAAGTCCTTCTCCTTCTCCTGGTACTGCTCTTACTGCTTTCTGGTCGTGCTATACCTTGCCCAGAGTCTATCTTTCTATGTAAGTCTGTCAAACTATGCAACATTGCAGCATTCAACTGATGCTGCTCTTCCTGGGCTTTGATCAAGCTTCTCATCGTGGTTGCAACATTTGATGGTGTCTCATGGAATCTCCTTCCATTAGACTCAATGTCATCATTTCTATTATAGACATTTTCTCCCATGACATCTTCTGCTCTCTCGTGAGAATCCTGAGCATCATACCCATCATGTGTTCTCATGACTGAACCACCACTTACTTATCAAACTACATTACCTGGAATACTGCCCTTGGAGGTTTCTACGATTCTGCAAACGTGTTAGCAACACAACCGTTAGATGCATAACATTGATATAAACCAGCATTACTTACCTTCTCCTGGAATAATCATAAAATAACAATTGCCCAAATACTAGATTTTCTTCGTCAAAGAACGTCTGTCCAAGGGAGACGACGGGGGTCAAGGGGGCTTGCCCTCGTTTTTTTTTTTTTTGTAAATCATTTGTTTTTGCGCAATCTGGAACATGAAATCGCTACCTCTTTCTCCTTCTCAGCCCATGAAAATCCACTGAAAAACAACTAAAAATCCCACTGAAAAACAGTTGAAATCTGCTAGGAAATCCCCCTGAAAACTTAAAATTTCCTCTTGTAGAATTGGATCTCATTTCAACTATTGACCCAATGTTTTGGTAGTCCAAAGGAATAACTTCTCCGCTGTATCGGCGGTCGAAAGAACTAAATTTTTCCGACATACATCGGCTGTCGGATTCGCTAAGCACTAACATCGCAATCGAATCTTCTAACCCTTCGGAAGGTTAGTCCTTTTGACAGCCACAACGACAGTTGTTCATTCCACTGCGGGTTCCAATGACCATACCAATTGGCTGTCAGAAGCTTTAACTTTATCCGATGTCTTTATACTTAACCAAAATTTTCAATTTTCCCTTTCCATCGGCGATCGGATCCACTATCCTTCGGAAGGATAGTCCATTGGACAGCCGCAACATCGGAACATGATCTTCTTTCTTCTTTCGATCGGCGGCACAACCTAATCGGTATCGGCAGAATTTTTACATCGAAAGACTAGTGACTTTGGCTTCCGCAACGGCGGCACACCAAACACTAACTTCTTCCGAGGGCCGCTGTCTTCCTTCCTTAGAAAAATTTTAAACTTCGGCGTCGGTGGTCTTTTCTCATCGACAGGCTAGTGCCTTTGGCTTCTGCAACGGCAGCACACCAAACACGAACTTCTTCCGATGGCCGCTCTTTACTTAGAAAAAATTTTGAAATTTTTCCTTTTTGCCTTCTTCTTCGTTGTTGGATCGGCTCCATTCTCTCCTTTGCGTCGGCGAAGAAGTTTCATCAACAACCGCAACGACGACCCAACGTCTTCAATCTTCCTCCGATTGGTAGCCCACTTTGCTGTGGCATAGCCTAATCGGCATTGGCAGTATTTCTCGTATGAAGACTTAGTGATTTTGGATTCCACAATTGCGGCTCACGAATCGCTAACTTCTTCCGATAGTCAACAATTTTTGTCTTAGAGAAATTCTAAATTTCTTTCCGTCGACGAAACAATTCCATCAGTAGCCACAATGGTGGCTCCTCAGCTTTGATCTTCCTCCGATTGGCGGCCAAATCTACTGTGGCATAACCCAATCGGAAGTGGCAGTCTCTTCCCGTCGGAAGACTTAGTTGTTTCGCCGTCCGCAACGGCGGACGCTCGATCGACTATTTTCTGCTGATGGTCGTCCAACACTTAGAAATTTTCGTGATTTTCTTCATCAACTGTGCTCCATCGGACATACTTCCGCCTAGCGCTTCCGCTACAGCAGAAGTCCTTTCCGCTAGCTCTTCCGCTACAGCGGAAGTCTTTCTCGCTAGCTCTTCCAACTGCTCCAACACTTAAACAATTTTTTTGAATTTTCCCAGTCTGATTCTGCTGGGCAGAAAGGAATACTACCTCTGTCATTGCACCCTTCATGGCTCCTTCAGGCCCATGCTTGCAACATGAGCTCTAATACCACTAACTATCACGTCCCCATCCCTCCGACCAGCGAAGAGGACGCGACAACCATGGCGTTAACCATCTGGGCTAAGAGCCCCATGAACATGTACATGCATAAAATTGATGAAAGAAATGCATTGAAGTAAAACATGCACATTTGCAATTACTCAGCTACAATTATTTATCAGACACAACAGAATTCAACGTACATTCATACATGCATTCATTCCACATGTTCATAACATTCATTAACAGAAATATGATTGCGGAAGTAAAATGAGCAAGATCACTTATCTTATGAAGAAGTCAATCCGTAACCAGCTACGTCGCTGCAACGTTCCACCCAACCATAGGCTAGCGTGCTCCTTAATCTCTCAACAGCGCTGCCACCCCCAAGCTGGGCATGATTCTCCAAGGAATAAGGTG
>LPNX010533230.1:3099-13929 GCA_001517045.1 Pseudotsuga menziesii | reverse complement strand
TATTAAAATAATGACCATTTTCTAATTAAAAATTTATAATAATCCATATTGTAAGAAGTAGAAAAAAAGTATAAGTAAACATGTCATGGGCTAGTGAATGAGCATACCAAATTGTTATTACAATTAAACTTATTGTGTGGTAAGGTGTTCTTTTCCTTCAGTAAGCTACCTCAATCTGTAATGGGCTTCATGTTGGAACTATTGTCATTGAATTCAAAATATTAATGTCATCATTGACTTCATATTAAGTCATTACATTGAATGTTCTTACAAATGTTTTTTCAATATGATTGCAAGAAAGGGGGAGCATCTCCATATTGATTTATTTATAGGTTTACAAGTATATTAAAAATGGGTGCATGTGAAAAAGTAAAATGCGAAATAGTAGGTTCAAACCCATGGAGTTGAAGCTTTCCTATGATATTTGGAAAGGGGCAAAATCTCATCATATTTTCAAATGGAAATCCCATGATCTTTGGAAAGGGTTGAAAGCCCATGGGATTTGAAAAAGTTAAATGAAAAAGGGAGATAATTATTTAATTAGTAGATGCTATATTTTTTTTTAAAACATGTCGCTTAATAAAGGTTTATAAAATCAAGAGCCTAATGCCCTGAATAATTTTTCTTGGTATCAAGGGCCATGAACAAGGACCAAAACCATCGCTCGTGACCTATGCAATGGATCCTAGGACTCTCATGCTGTTAGGAGGTATTGTGCACCATAAACATGTGTTAGGTCCATGCCAATGGTTGGGGGATGAAATGAAGGGCCTATTCTTTAAATAACGATCCTTTATCTCAAGGGCCATAAACGAGACATCAAACTATAACACATGACCTTTGTAAGGAATATTTGTCCTCTCATTGAGAAAATGAGCATCGTTAGAAGGTATTGTGCACCATAAACATATATCAAAGTAGTGGAAACAGTTGGGGTTGAAATCAAGGGCTTATGGCCTTGAATAATTATCATTGGTATGAATGGCCATGGAATAATTAGCATTGCTTCATGAACCATTCTTTCAATTTTTTTTTTGGTTTACTCTCCTTTATTATGTTGTTAGGATGATAATATATTTATATATTTATTTTATGTCCTAATTTTGTGATCAATCCCATTTCATATACAAAACGAACAACTTTGGAAGTGAGTTTATGGTTGGAAGTATGCAAACATAATCTTTGTTTTTGCAAGGGTTAGAAGGTCCACTAACATTCTAGAATACAAAATAATATTTAAAAGGAGGGTATATTTAGCTGTCATTATTGTATCCTTGAGGCTAATTAGTGTAGTTAAAGTTGGACTTTAACATCAAACACTCATTAAAGAGAAGAGATGTATAAATACATATTAATTGAGTTAATTGATATAATTTTCTAGAATCTTTTAATTGTGGTTTAACTACTTACTCTACATGACCATCCCTAACTACCAATACTAATTGTTATCCATTAACTTGATTGGCCACTAACACTCATGATATTTATTACTCATTAATACATAATATATCAAGGATCCTAAAATATTATTGAGCGTCACTTATTCTAGCGCCTTGTCTAAACACGAAATACAATTTTTTTAACTCCCCTGAATATAAAATCCATAGCAACTTACTCAATAACTATGAATAATTACAAAAGTTGAAGGGAATTCTTGTTCAGCCTTCAATAATGCAACACTTCTTTGGTTCTTAATATTTAAACACTACATTATCATTGTATGATGTAGGTTCTATTGGTAAAGAAATGTATGCAATGTCATATCAACCAAGTTCTGCATTGGGACATCAAAGGTAATTTCTTGATTTTATCAATCTTTTTTCTTCTGTTTCTTTCAGTATGAGATATTATTATTGAAACAACTATTTGAACATGAAATTTTATGATTTAAATATTATATTATCTGCCAATTGATAATAATTAGATTCTAAATATTATGGATTTTTTCATGACAAGATCTTTCTGTAGTGACCAAAATGGAAACCTAGCCATAGAGTAATCACACTGTGATATAGGTTATTGAAATATGACCTATTTTATGATCAAAATCAATTTTGTCTATATTATGAGTGCTTTCTTGTTTACAATGAAAAATCCAGATGGAACTTCTTTAGGGTGTTGATTTTGTGTTCTAATGTTATGTGTATCCCCCTGGAGCTTCCATTTCTGGATTCTTTGTTTCTTTATGTTAGAAACAATAATCTCATTGTCATTGAGTATTCCTCTGACATGGAAGGTTTTTCATTCATATTTAAATGGATGTTGTTCATAGTCCTTAGGAATTACCCATTTCCAACATCTAAACAATGACTATAGAGTATAGTCCTATTCTCTGTCATGATTGTAGTTTGTTAAGTATATCCGATTCTATTCCTTCTCCTAGTGTTTCAAATAATGCCTGGTTTTCCAAAGAAAAAGATAAAAAGAAAGCCTCATCCTACACTCTATAGCCCCATGAATATGGTTATATCCAATGTTGTTGGGGATCATGTAGATCTCCCAGTGAAAGCATTGTAACATCACCATGGGAAGCAAATAAGCATTATGAATTGGCATCACAATATATCCTAACCATTTGTACCCGTGGATACTCGTTAGCTTGATGGAAGAATGAACTTTGCTCATCCCATGGTGGATAGGATCCATGTGAAGCACCAACTATTGGGTTGATCATCCTCTTTTGATTCTCCTTATTGCTCCACTTGTGCATGGCTCTAGGATGATCATGCTTATCTACTATATCCTTGGCATCCACACTAAGATAATTGTTGTTGATAGGTCTCATATAGTGGCACACTACAGTTTCTAGGGAATAGTGATTTTTGCAATCACATTAAGCCAATTTCTTGATTTTTGATCAAAATTCCTAGAAACATTTTATGGATTTCATAACCTGCTTAATCATTTATTATGAACTTATACAAACTATCATCCGTTTCCGACCATTAGATACTCAAAGATCTGTATTGATCCTTTTTACCATTATAGAGGACTCTATAAGTTAGGTTCCCAAATTCTTAAAGGGTGCTAGCTCAGTGGAAGAGCACATGCCTTACAAGCAGGAGATTGGTGGTTCGATTCCTCCATGCCCTAATGATATTGTAATATCAATTAAAAACAACTAAATTATTAAGAAAAAAATAAGAGATAAGTTACCAAACAAAATGACCAAAATTCGTATATAAAACTACTAAAAACGACTAAATTAGTGACTAAAAAATGAGAGATGCAAAACTAGGCACTAAAAAGGATGCAACACGTGGCGCTAATGATGAAGCCAAACATGGCGTTGATATTGTAGCAAAATAAGACACAAAGTAGGTATTAAAAAGGATGCAACATGTGGCACTAATGATGAAGCCAAACATGGCGTTGATATGATAGCAAAATAAGACGTTACTTTGGATGCAAAACATAGCGGTACATAGGAAGAAAAATATGGTGCAACAGTAGAAGAAATATTTGGCATCATTTTGGTAGCAAAACACAATGCAAAAAGGGAAGCAAAATTGGTGCAAATTTGGAAGCAAAAATTGGTGCACATTTGGAAGTAAAACATGGTGCAAAATGGGATGCTAAAGTGGTAGAAAAAATGGATGCAATCTTGGATGTTAATTTGGATGCTAACATGGTGCTATCAAGGATGAAAATATGGCACTAACGGGGATGTCATTAAAGAAGAAAAAGTGGAAACTCGCTAGAAAGAAAAATAAGATGTTACTTAGGAAGCAAACCACCTCGACGTTGTTTAGGAAGAAAAGTTGGACGCTATTCTGGAAGCAAAAATATAGATGCCATTTTGGATGTCATAAAGGATGCTATCTATGAAGCAAAAAAAGACATTTTTTGAGATGCTTTAAGTTTTGTCCATGATGCGTCCCATTTAGCTTCTAGTTTGACCACTCAATGTAAGACAAAATTATGCTAAAAAGGGACGCTAAATGGGACATTAATTCTATTGTAGTGCATGCACAAAAAAAATAGGGAGAGGAATAATGAGACTGAACACAAGAGAAGTGAAGAATGATTGGAGAGTCTTCTATTGATTATTCATCAACAAATTAGCGTACATAAATAATACATCCTTGAGAGGTAAAATTTATTTTCTTAGGACACAACTCATGTTAGCTCATAAAGAAGGCTTACTAAATATGATAAACCCCCATCAGTGACTAAAGCAATTCCCAAACCAGTCCAAGATCTCATGAATTGGATAAAGCATGAGTGAGTGATGATGGGTGATGGAAAATATTGCTAATCATGGAATCTAGAGATAAAATCATGGAGGATGAGTTGGCCACAAAAGATAGGAGTTACTTGGTTGACTAGCTTTACCTTATCCATTGAAAAGCTAAAAAAATATGTCTAAAGGAAAAAATGAAAGGAAGGTGCAGTTTCTATTCTAGGTAGTCAATAAAGTTGACAGAATCTTATACAAAATCAATATAAAGGAGCTCTTGGGGTAAATATGGAAAGTATTGACCATGTGGTGCAAGTTGAGTCCAACTACCTAGTCTAGGATATAGGACATTAACCATAAATTATTAATTATTTTTTCTTAAGTATATAGTGGGTTTATAATATTCTAACATCTTAGGAATCATAGATTGAATGTTCAAAACATGGAAAGAGTCTAGTATATGTTCCATCCTAAAACACCATTGATGAAGGGATATGACTTGTAAAGAGTATTTTTTCTTCACCCAGTTCACAACAACTAGAGAATATCCAAAAATATTTAGACTATCTATACCAAGAGATGAAGCAAAATTTGTAAGACACCAGAGGGACATAATTTTTTTTGTAGTTTTACAACCCATACCACAACTCATTTTCATCATGAAATAATGATCCTCATTAGTCTTAAAAAATATACCTGCACCACACTTTCCATATTTAGCTACACCATCAAAGAAACATGTAGCCACAACAGAGGTTGGGAGAGGGCATATCTTGCTTCTTTTCTTTGTTTTTACCTCTGATGAAGAGTGGTCCTCAAACATACCTATAATTCTTAGACAACTAGCAAAATATTCACTAATTTCTCCTAGAAAATAGAGTAATTTGTTATTTTCGATATATCCCAACAAACAAAAGCCGAAAGAAACCTTTGTTCCATGTTGTTTTTGTACCACTTCAAGAAATTTTCTTCAATATAATCATGGCCCCATGACTGAGAAATATTTAGAGACCTACATGCATATTTCCAAAGTTGTATATAGTAAATACATGCAACAAAAACATGAAAAATAGATTCATTTTCAGACTTGCATAAAGTACAAAAATTAGGCCCCTCCGAACCACTATGTTGAAGGTTTTCCTAGGTCAATAAGCAATTTTCAGAAGCAAACCATGAAAAGCATTTCAGTTTCATGCGTATGAACCACTTCCAAAGTTTTTCAACCACTGTTTGAGAACATTATAGTGAGAACTCTTAACAATTGGATAATATGCCACTTTTTCCAATACATGTCCTCAAGATTGAGTAACCATCCATAACTGTTTATCCTTTGTACAATTCAATCAAATGCTAACCTTATTCAAATTCCTGATATAACAAAATGATTCCATAGCCATTTTTATGCTTAACCAATATTGTCAATAATCATACTTTTATATAAATTATATTATTAATCATTACCATTTATAAAATATTATATTTATACAATACTTTTAATTTTTTATAATAATATATTACATCTTTATATATCATATTTAAGATTTAAGATTTATTTAATATTCTTTAATTTAAACTAAATTTTATATCATTTATATTTTTAATTAAATATTGTACAGTATTGTGACATTCCAGTACAACTATTACCTATTTTAAAACTACAATGCCCTCACTAAGATATTACCATCACATCCACATAATGTTTTTAATTCGTTCTGATCCTAATCTTTTGTTTGAAACCAAATTTGATGATTTAATTTAAATAAAGTCGGCCATCGATTTGACACATCCACGTAATTATCCACAACGTCCACTCACTCCGATTATTTCATTTAAGATATCATATTTGTAATGGTACCCCAAACTCATCCATGATGGCCAATACCTCGTAATGGTATTGATATTTAGCTTAGATATAAAAGACCTGATATAAGGTTTAATTGTGGAATAGGGTTTGTGTTCCTCATTAACCATGTTTTTTATACCTTACATTCATTTCGAATGCACAAAACCTATTCATACGGACTATATAATGCTTAAAATATAAAGAGATCATGTTCAAAGATTATGTGTGAATTTAGGTGATTTAGATCAAGTTCAAAGTTCATATGTGATGGTTCAAGGATTTGTTCTCATTAAGCTTAAGAATTGTCAACAGGATATTAAGGTATTTCCTAAGTTCATTATTTGATAATAGTGAAGACATTATGACCTATTCATGGTTTGAAAATCCTTTTAATGGTCTCTATATCCAACTGAAATGACAAACACCCCTTAGAGAGGTGTGGATCCATGTTTCTTTTCGCGATGCTTGATTCTAAAGATCTTTTTATGGGGATTGAATGCCTTTCTCACACCCCTTGACATTGCTTAGACATCAAGAACCTTCATTGATTATAATTATATAGATTCATTATGCCCTATCCATCTAATAGGAAAAATATATCCTACATGGCTCTCATGTGGTGGTGTGGGGATGCTTTTATATAGCTTCAAGTTGAGAAACTACCTTAGAGCTTGAAATTATTATTTTCCTCCCCCATCCATACTCAAGGGATTGAGGTTGCTTTTACACTACCATGACCATGGTCATGGCCACAGGATCCATCTACGGTGCACAAAAGATCTTAATGGAATCCATATGAAACTCTTATGAAAAATATCCTCTAGCAAGGGCTCACATCGTGGTTTCTAGGGGTTGTTCATGAAAAATGATCCTAACAAGGTTCAATTAGGGCATAAGGACCTTATTACCCAATTTGATCATGTTTAAGCCCTAAGACCAATTTCTAGTGCACAAAACGCACTCATGGTTCCATATCCACTTGGATTGTTAGAAAAAAATCCTACAAAGGACTTGAGTGTTGTCTAGAGGAATCACTCAAGGATATTTATCGCAAGAATATTCAACTATTTCAAGGCACTTGTTTTCCTTTCTTTACCATGATTAAGGCCCCATGACCCATCCATAATGCATAAAATATGCTAATGGAATCCATATCCAAATATAGTGCGAAAGAGCCCTAGAGGATGCCCATGTTGTGGTTTGCAAGTGTTGTTCATGCTAATCAAGCCTAATAAACTACATGTAGGGCCTAAGGTACAATTGTTTTACTCCCCTAATCATGGGGCTTGAGTTGAAGAAGGTTAATTTAGGACTTACATGACTTATTTCTCCTTGGACCATTTTTCAACCTCTAAACCTGTTTCCACTACATGGAACCTACTCATGGCACCTATATCCTATTTTGATGCAAAATAATCCCAACCGCAAACTTGAGAACTATTCCTTATGTGAGATGAAGAGACATTCTTATTTAGGTCTTGTGTTTTGGTTTAATAATGAAACTTGTATCTCTTTAGTATTTCAAAGATACCTCATATGGACGCCATGTGGTGGTTCAAAGAGGCATTCATGGTTATATATATTATGGAGATTTAGGGGTCGTGGGTGTTTTTCATGGAACTTGAGCTTAACCAGTTTCATTTAAGGAACAAGGTTATTATTGTCCTCGTTTAACATTCTTGGTTCATAACTGATCTAGAGCCATGGTTCCCATACCCAACTTAGAGGTGAATGATACCCTACATAGGTCATATGTGATGGTTTAAGGACTCGTCCATTATGTTTAAGCCTCAAAACATAGGTTTAAAGTTGAAGTAGCTTCTTACCAACCCTTGACTATGGTAAAAGACCTAAAACCCACCCTTGATGCCTAAGACATCGTAATGCCACACATATTCAAAGTAGATGCCAGAAACCCCCAAAGGAGGACTTATGTCACGTTTTCTAGATTTTGTTAATGATACTTGAGCTAAAAGAGGTCCAATTAAGGATTAAGGAGCTTGTTTCCCCCCTTAAACATGTTTAGGCCTTGACATCCATTTTTCGTGCACAACACCTAATGATGGTGCATGTATCTTATTTGAAATGCTGCAAAGAACCACTACAAATGAACTCATGTGTTGGTTGAAGGAATTGTTCAAATATCTTGAGAATTATAATATTAAAAAATATCTCAAGACACTTCTTTTCCTTCTTGTTTTGTGCACGCAAGCCCCCCTGATCCATTCATGATGGAAAAATCCTTTAAACAATGTCCTTACTCA
Organism: Pseudotsuga menziesii; assembly: GCA_001517045.1. Lineage (NCBI taxonomy): Eukaryota > Viridiplantae > Streptophyta > Pinopsida > Pinales > Pinaceae > Pseudotsuga > Pseudotsuga menziesii. The sequence goes on along the minus strand of LPNX010533230.1, from coordinate 5,642 downwards.
ACTTTGATGCAAAAGATCCCCTAGAGAGCACTTGTGTTGTTGTTTGAAATTGTTGTTCCGGGTGATTGATATTGAGAAGCTACATCTAGGTCCTAAGGAACAATTATTTCCTCCCTTAACCATGGTGCTCTATCTCAAGAAGTTTCAATTAGCATTTAAGCCCCTTGATTTATCCCTAACCATGTTTAAACCTAAAGACACATTTCTACTGAACAAAAATAGTCATCCTGCTTGTGTCTTGCTTAAAGCTAATGAATATCAACATTGGCCCTAAGAAATTCTCGGTTTAGGCCCTAAACATATTCCTTTCTATGGCCCATGTTATCATTCAACCATGGAATACATATACCTTTAGTAGAATAGAGATACCCTATAGGGGTCTTGTGTTGTGGTGTAAGCATACATTTATGACATTATATAGCGTGAAGCTTTGTGTGCTATATATTTTACTCCTAAAACTTGATCTCAAAAATATTTATTTAGGAAACAAGGATCTTGTTGTCCTCCCCTGACCTTAGATAGTGCTCTAGACTTATTCTTGGTTCGCAACTAACCTATTCATGGCAGCCATATCTAAGATGGAGGTGAGTGATATCCTACGAAGGTCAAATGTGTTGGTTCAAGGACTTACCCATGGTGCTTAGAAAATGTCTTATCAGTGGATGCTCTTATTTCCATCACCCAACTATGGTAAAGAATACAAGACCCATCTATGATGTCCAAGACCTCATAACGATTCCAATATTAAACTCAGGTGCTAAATACTAGGTGGAGAGGGCTCCTGTTATGTTTTTTAGCTTTCTTACATGGTACATGACCTCAAAAAAGTTCAACTATGACTTTTAGTGTTATTGCTTCCCCTTAAGTAACATGCTTATGCCTCGACAACAATTTCCAATGCACAAAACCTGCACATGGAGCATGTATCAAACTTGGTGCTCTACAAAAAAAACCTTATAGAGGAGTCATGTGTTTGTTAAAGGACTCATTCAAGGTTTCTAAGCTCAACAAAATTCAAGGACTCATGTGTTTGTTTATTTTAAAATCATGTCTTTTTTTTCTGAATGGTGCAAAGAGCCTTTACCCAAAAGTGCAGAAATTACTCCTTTCCTCCTCTGCTGCAGGAGCATCCTATGGGTTTTTTTGGACGGCGTTGTTAAATATCGAGTCTATGGTGCCGATATAGTTATCAAATTTGATAAAAGCATAACCTTTAAAGGATGGTTAGAGGGAGGCTGTTGTGAATCTTGGGTTGAAAAATCAGTTCTTGGTTAAAGAATTGTTGTCCATTGAAAGGCAAATAGTAGTGCTGATTTTTTAATAAAGCTAATAAATTTTGGATCAAGCTAATAAATTTTGGTTATGCAGGCTTTTAATTGTCTCTCTGTTCCGATTGTACCTTTCATACAACTTTCTATAACAAAAAGCTATCCTTATTACTTAAAAAACAAAAAAGTCAAAATTTCAACTCCAAATCCACGTAGTAAGAAGGGTAGATGATAAAGAAAGGAAGGTGATAAAGTACGACAAAGATGTGAATGCACACCTTCTCGTGACCTCTTCCATCGAACCATGAATTATTAGAAAAACCCAAAATTAGTTATAAAAAATTGTTGAATGATTATTAATTTATTTAACCAATAGCGACATCGTGTGCTAGACCGAATGTACTTGATAGTGGAACTCTAGGGACGTGTTTGCATATTTGTGAGTGTTGGCTGCGTTGTGTTGTGCCATAAACTTTAAAATTGTTGGCTACTACCTAAAATCTAATTTACTTACCATCTGCTTTTCCGTTTTGTATATTTAATTGTGTACTGATTATCAATATTAGATTCTCCACTTTTTCTAGGTTTGTATATCTAATTATGTACCGATTATCAATATTATATTCTCCACTTTTTAATTTTCTGTTGTCCATATCAACAACTTGCTTTTATTTATTCTCTCTTGTCTATATCAACCACTTGTTTTTTAACTATGGAATGCTTTATTGTTTAGAATTCATGTAGATTTATTATTATGTTCTCTAGGGAATATATATGAATCGGTTAGGTCCATTAATCGGAGAGATATATTTAAATTTTTTAGTTTTCAAATGTTCTTAATATAGTTTCATTAATTTTTATTTTTTGAATTATTTAAATATTGATTTAACTTAATTTTTATTGGTCCATTACAGGTGACGTTTGCTTGGGTCTTTGTGCCCCAAGACCCGGCTTCCTGATAACGTAAGCAATGGCATTGAAAAATGAAAAGTTTGAGTTAGAATTAAATGAGCCAATACCTTTAAGCTGCACTTTTGCTGGGTGCTATTGATGTTGGTAATTGGGTGTGGCCAACATGCAGATTAACTGACATCAACCCTACCGTGGATTTACGCGTACAGCATGCAGCTGAACTCACTTCCAGCTGTCGTCCAATCCACTTGTTAGAGGGGTGGACCACTCTCCTGCAGCAGTGCTGTCCCGGTGTCTTCATATTCCTGCAATAGCCGATCACATGTCTTGGATTCTTAGTACTTTTAGGTCCTCGTCGTATCT